>VZTQ01006589.1:331360-490920 GCA_013400755.1 Pelecanoides urinatrix
CCTACCAGCTGCAATAAAAAAGAAAAAAAAAACACTTATATCTGAACTCTTCAGTAGAACCAGAGGCCAGTTACAACACAGATAAGAAAATTAAAATGCAAGTGATATTGGTGTCAGTGACGATAAAGAACAAAGATGCAAATGCAAAATACAACCTGGTCTGATTTAAAATTCCTCTGAACACATAGCCACTTTGCATCTCCCATTCATTTTCCCTTCTGCAAGCTACACATTTTCCTATGAGTCTTTCTATTTCATGAGGCAAGAATCATCCCTTTTAGGCAAGAAATTAAAAAAAAGAAATGCTTGGATTAGCCAGGCCTTACTGACCTTCCTTCATGAATAAACAATGAGTTTTTCCAGAACTGTGAGAGAAATTCATTATATACAATGAATGCATTTCTTTGTTGTCAGACAAAAAAAATCCAGTGCCGTATCAAAGCACTTTGTTCTATGCTACTTTCACTTAGCACACTTTTTAAACCTTGAACTTCTGGAGGGAGGAATTAACCCTCCCAGACAAAGGACTCTGAACACTCATTACATACAAGTCTCAAAAATTACACTGAAATAGACTACGCGTAGCACATTTGCCTCGCTGAAGCTCTTGACGCTGGGGTGGATTTAATCAAAATGGGAATGCACTCTTTCTCCCCCCCCCCCTTAGCTCTGGAGCTTTAAAAGAAAACTCAGATCCTTCCTGCTTTNTCAATGAGCTTTCATCGACAAAGGAAACAACAAGGTCCACCCTATTGACAGCCAACAGGATACATAAGAACATATTCCAAGGCAATCTCCCACCAGTACGTACTTCTACAGCCTCACCCTCTACCTCCATGCTTGATATTTATTATGAGGGGGGGGAGAGAGAGATGTCTTTCCCCTACTTTTTGGGGAGGAGTAGTTGGGGGGTGGCAGGAGGAAGGAATGAAGAAATTACCATCCTGTTCCACCAGAACCTCGTGTCGCTGTTTTTCCTCCCTACGACATCTAAGGAGCAGAAACCACAATCCTAGTCTATACTTAGTGCTTGAATTACAAGCGTCAGTCAAATGATTAGACAATAATCCAACTGCTTTGGTGATTATCAGGATGGACCAGCTTCTCACAGAATTCATCTCCTATTTCATTCATATTATTCAGTGCTTGACACATTTTTACTACCAATAATTTAGTACTACTGACTTGCTATGCTTCATAAAACTCATTTCATAATCACATGGTTGTGACAAATACAACAGGAAAAAAACCCCAACTTAATTGGTAAAGTCATTTGAAATATATTTTTTACTAATGCTGTGATAACAAGTGATTCTCCAAGTTACAGGGACAAAAAACAATATTCTACATACAACAGTTTTTTAGCTAATGAGCTGGTTTTGGACTGTGCAGGTCAAAGTTACAGTACAGAGAAGGGGGGGACAGGAGACAATCTACTGAAATATGATTGAATAGAAAATCAAATCAGATTAGAATTACCGACAGCATGTATTCTACCAGAAAAGCCACACATCAGAAAACCTAACTCTCTCTTACTCCTAAATAATATACATTTTTATGGAGAAAGCCATGTAGCTTTCCTTTACCACTTTTATCTGCAGGCTTCCTCTTCTCCAGGGCCATTCGCTATCCACACCTCTTCTTGCAATCCCCTTTTCTCCTTATAAAAAGGTCTGAAGTTTGTGCATATTGACTCCTTTCAGGTCAGTTATTTGTGTTACTTTGTATACCTCCGTAATGAAGGCAAGCAGATACTTTTTTTTTTAAAAACATGGAATCAAGCCCTTTTATAAGAACTACATGCAAAACCATAAAAAATGTATGTGGTCATCCTTGTGATTGTCATGGCTTTAAAGCTCCTTGGAAGAAAGTTATTAAAGCTCTTCAGATGACACTTGTGCTAGTAACACAAATCAATTCCAAATGCACTTCTTTAAGATGTAATGATACAACCAAGAAACACGTTCAGCACAGGCACATTAGAAGTTAAAGCTGCTGACTTTTAATGAAAGAACACAACCATGAACTGAAGATAGTGAACTGATTGCTACTCCTTTCTGTGCATCAGTTTGCGTGGTCAGCTTTGGTATTCAGCACAGCTATTCTTCTGAGCTACAAAAGCCTCACTGCTGGTTCTACTGACCATGGCACATGAAGAACAAATCTTGGGTTTTGGCCGCCGGCTGCTTTTACTGAGTCAACAGTTATAAACAGCATTTGCAACTCATCTTCAGCTATGGATACAGCTGAGACCTATTCAACTCCCCATTACATAGCGGGAACTATATCAGCAATAGGCTGAGCATTAGTAGAGCTTATGACTAGGAATTCTGGGCAATTGAATTAATATTTATGGTATAGCAGCAGTGTTGCTAGAAAACACTTCTATATTTTTTATTGTTGATATGGCCTCTACATGATCAGTAAAAGAATATGAATTAGCTTGGATTGAATATGAATCAGAAGAATACAAGTGAGCTTGCATTACAGCTCTAGTAATTTAAGAATACAAGATAATAAAAGCCAACCCTGTCTTAAACTGATGCAACAAGAAAATTCAACACAAGTTCAGACCCAACCCAGGCCTCTGCACAAGTTGTTATCACTATATCGCATAGGTCACCCAGTCCCTGACCAAATATTAGAGCAAATGAAGTCCAGTCCTAATTACGAAAACAAACACCACAACCTAACAAAACCTATACATCTATTTAAGGTGGCAGATGAAATACTGTGAGACTATATTTTTGTTTACTAAACTATGCTTTAAAAGAAAAAAATATTGCGTACTTGTATCTATGGTTGCTTGTTTTTAAATGTGTGATGCAAAGAGGATTATCCTTTTACTTACTGAAATATAAACTATCCGTCTTACTTACCATCTTAGGTTTTTTTTTAGAACCTACGTGCCATTTTCTACAGTATGTATTGTTATATATTGTTATTGTTATGTATATTTATATATCTTTATATTTACATATATATACACATATTTATAGGTGTATATAGACAGCTAAGTACTTGTGTACAGAATATTACTTACATAGCCTCTTCTTAAGGACAGTTGTTTTCCTATCCAAGGAGCAAAAGTAGTAAAAGTGACAAGGTTTTATTTTTAACTGCATAGCTAACTCCTATTCCCAGCAACCCCCGTTCCAGCTGAGTCAGGCTGGAACAGATTGGACTTCGGAAGCGTAGCTACTGCCTAATAACGCCAATGCATGTTTTCTGTGGAATGCTGACAGCACAGCTAGTGCTTTGGGTCTTCTTTATTATTTGCTTCTTCCACTGCCTGAAAAGCTAACGTATGCATAATACGAGGACATCATTGGTTATCTGCATGTTAGGGCATTACTTGTTTAATAGCAAGGAAACCCGAGAGGGTGCCACTTTTTTCCACTTTCACAGGCTACATAACTTTCAGCTGGACACTCTCTATAAGGATTGAGAGGTATGGAAATAGAATATTTCCACAGGAGGATACAGCAGTGTTACTTCTGTAATGAAAGCATTTTTTTAAGAGACAGAAAGAGCTGCATCTGCTATTACTACAATGAGAGCATTACTAAGATGCAAGCCTCTGAAACATGCTAAAGAAAAATATTAATACCCCAAAAGGTACTAAAAATAATTAAGGAATTTTAGGAAAGTTAATATTGATATTCTGTATACTTAGAACTTGATCATACTGCCTCAACCCTCTAAGTCTTGTTAACATAAACTAAGCCATTTTATTTCTCAAATAACATTTTTTGTTTAAAACTGAAATGAAGACATAAATCACACCTTTGCTTTTTAAAGACTAAGTAATTTTGCATAATTTGCCATCATTTGCATTTTCAGACACCTTCTAGAACCAAAACAATAATGCTTTGTTAAGATACATAAT
Organism: Pelecanoides urinatrix; assembly: GCA_013400755.1. Classification (NCBI taxonomy): domain Eukaryota; kingdom Metazoa; phylum Chordata; class Aves; order Procellariiformes; family Procellariidae; genus Pelecanoides; species Pelecanoides urinatrix. The sequence continues at coordinate 335,250 of VZTQ01006589.1, forward strand.
CACAGTGGTGAAGAAATGCTTCTGACTATTTTAGGGTTCAAATTTTAATTATTAAAAAGTAATACTGCCCATTTAATTACAGGGAAAACAATTTCCATTTAATTGTTACCTGGTGACTTCACATGTCCTTAATACTATGTTATTGTGATTAATGCATAAATTATCTGTATCAGCAGTAATCACTGACGTAGTTGCATTTAATTATTTCTGCAATTTTGACCTACCTCAAGTACCTGATACTGGACTACGGCAAAATTTATAATTAAAACAGAGAAAATCCCATTTCAGAAAGGCAGCCCATAGGCTGGATGGAGTACTCTAGTAGATGCTTGGAATCACAGAATCATAGACGAGTTTGGGCTGGAAGGGACATTTAAAGATCATCCACTCCAAGCCCCCTGCCATGGGCAGGGACACCTTCTACTAAACCAGGTTGCTCAAAGCCCCGTCCAACCTGCCTGTGAACACTTCCGATGGTGGGACATCCACACCTTCTCTGGACAACCTGTCTCATCGCCTTCATCATAAAAAAGTTTCTTCCTTGCGTTCAGTCTAAATCTACCCTCTCTCAGTTTAAAACCGTTGCCCCTTGTCCTGTCACTACATGCCCTGGTAAAAAGTCTTTTTTCTAAGTCTCCTTTACATATTGAAAAGCAGCAGTAAGGTCCTTAACTGATATTTTGTCTTAGACTCCATCTATTATTAATCGCACTATTACTTAGACTTCCCCCATTCCCACAGCCAGCTCTACATGCACTGGAAGTGCTGCTGTGCATTCCCCAGGGAGGGAGGAGGAGGAAGGATTCCATTTGTATGCAAACATGACTTAGTGCATTTTATAACTTTTCTGTACATTAACAAATCTAACTACAGCTGTCAAAAACTAATGCAAACTCTTCTTTTTTGTGTCTCATCTATTTTGAGTCTAGCAGCACTATTTTCAGCATTTCTCATGTACAAATATTACATGTTACGCTGCCCAGTGAGTACCACTGAGTGCAGAACGGGGACTATAGCTTTGATCTAGGCAGAAATAGAATTGTTGGATAGAAGTGCTGTATGGTCAGGAGTGATTTGGCTGAATGAAGAGGTGAATACTTCTAATAAAATCTCACATTCTTTCATTATTTTCAAAATATCACCACATTCCTGTTATTGAGCCTTGGAAGATTCCGTTTCATTTTTTTTGAAAGGACTTTAAGACAACAGGCATTTTAATTTTTTTTTTTTAAGTTTTCTGAATACTATTAATATAGACAATACAGAAAAGCTAGCCTACACATCGTAATTCCCTAGAAGAAAAAGAAAACTAAACGAAGTGCTGCTGTGAGACCTTGAGAGGACTGACCTGCAGCCTGCTGCAATGCTGTGAGCAATCGTGCTACTCAAGCTGTGCAAATTAGGCTCTTCCTGCTGCGCCAGCAGTTCCAGGGTGCATGCATGACTGAACTTTCAGAATGAATGTTTTAGTTTTTTTTTCACGTGGACCACTTGGAAACAACTAGGACTTAAGAATTCAGTATGCATCATTTTTTCACTATCACTCACATGACCAGTTGTGCTTGGAACAAGAGCGCAGCTGTATCTGTAATTTCCTCTTAACTTGTCTAACAGTGTTTTTACAATAACTATGCAATATAATGGAAGCTTTCTGGACCTTAAATTAAGGCAACTAGCTCAGAAGCTGACCAGTTCACACTGGAGGAAAAATAAAGCATCTTTTAAGGCTCCCATCTGGGATCAGACAGCAATTTCTCACCTGTGAATTTTAACATATTCCACCTAAGCCCATTCTTTCTTTATTTCCCCATCAGTAATAAAACACCTCAGATAGGGCCCAAACTTATCCAAATGGAAGCAAATTGTGTAACGGTGACACTTCCACAGGTTGGTTTTGTAGGACCATAATGTAACATATTGTAGATGCATCCCAGAGCTGGAACAAAACTCTGAAAGAAGAAAATTCTGACCAGAATAGGACACAACAAAAGCCAAAGCCTAATACGCCCCAACATTTGGATTCCCAGCTCTCTGAAACCAGTGGATAGTATGGCTATGATTCCATTAGGCATCCTAAAGCTATTTTGGGAGTTCCTGATCAACTTCCAGATTTCACTGTAGAAAAAGTACACACCTCTTCTAGGTCTTGTGCCATCCACCAGCCCTATGGGAATGACTTAAATATCCTAGGCAATCTCAAATTGAAGCACTCAGTCACATTACTGATATCTCTCTCAATATTCTTTATTTCTTTGTGAATCTGGCTCTTATTGTCTGCCTCTTTACTACCTCCCCACCCGTCATAATAATTTTTAGTCTGTGTAGCAGCATGATGAAGTTGTGAGGATGGTCTGTGCTTCTTTTACCTCTGCAATAGCCCTCCCTTCAGGCCATCCTCCCAAAATTTCTTACAAATCTCATTCAACTGCTGATTCTTTTTTGGAGCAGTCAAAATTCCAAAGGGCATCCTTAACCGCCCTGGACCTACTAACTCAACATAACATAACTAAAACACGATCTATAAATTTGTTAAACGTCCTCACATCAAACCTTTCCTCCTGAAACACAAGTTCTGGCATTCAAGCCTGAGATCTGCTGTTTGATTTGGCACAAGGATGACATGACTAGTGCAGTATTACATGAGTTAGTTCTGTGCTAAAGTCCTGAGAGTAAACACAGGCAGAAAAGCTCCATTTGCCCTAACAGTCATGCTCCTGCTGATACAATCGACTAGATCTGCCATTTTCACCAGGCTACTCGTCCAAACGACAGCTAACATCTGCCTACCCTTTTAGCAGCACTAGTCATTTTTGTAACTGAAACTGAGTTAACTCTGAATTCTGGTTGGAGACTGTCAGGTTCACTGAAACTGAATGTGCTAGGCAGCTATGATTGTAGAAATAAAGCAAATTACACTTTTGCACAGTCAGTTTTCAAATGAGTAACACCCATATTTTGGATGAATACACAGAAATGTGTGTACTGATCAATAAAAAAAAGACAAGTCTAGTATCAGATCAGAGACATCACTGGCATATACAAAATCATGAGTTGTACTTTGGATTTTGACTGATAGATTAATCTCTGCTAATGATGGTTAAGTGTACAATAAGTTACTCATTAAAATGTGATCTTATATCTGAGTTCGAATATCATCTCTACTCATGAAATTTCCATGCATTAACATAAGTGGAAATGCAAACATCCCAAACTTAACCATTACAGGAAAAAAAAGCATCCAACAGAAAACTAGCAAAGTTGAAACAGTTCTAGTTTTGTCATGATTAAACATCTTAAGAATTATCTTTGTGATTTCTTCCCCCTCCCCCCCAAATGAAAAAAACAAAACAAAACATAAAGCTATGCAGTCCACCATAAGAAACAAAAATGCCTTGGTATAGCTCACCTGTCTGAAGAACTGCATCACTAAAACCCATCCCTTCGTACCTTCTGGTTATTTTTTGGTTTGTTTTTTTCACTGATAATAAAACTTCACTCTAATTAAGCTAAATAACTGGCTTCCCTTGCGGAAGAAAACTGCAGACAAACCTACCCTCCCCATTAGGCAGAGGCCACCTTTGATCTGCCAAGACCAGGAGTGCAGCAGCAGTGTCTCACACTATTTCCTCACCTCTAAAAAACCACCTCTGGGGTCTTATCCGTGTTGCTCGAGAGGATCTGCAGTGTCAAGGAGCTGCAAGTCCTACAGGAGATCACGTAGGCAGGCCGTATGTCCACAGCTTGCCTTGGGCTAGTAGCATGCCCTCAGTCACTTCTGGCAGCTCCAGTGACCAGACGAACTCATTAAGCTGCAGTTTATATGCCCTTGAGTCCTGCGATGATGCTTGCTGCTCTGTACAGACAGAAGAGTAGATTACAAGTCCCGTTTGTTCATACATTAAGAAATGAAGTTGTTTTTTTCAGCTGCCCCCCATTGTACCTCTGGAATCAGCCTTGCCTTGGTACATCTCTGAAACAAAGGCAAGAATAACAAACGCCACTCGGTGACAGATGAGGCCTAGCTTTCTTCAGCAATATTCTGGCACTTAGCAGAAGTTTAAAAAGAGCTTGTGGTCCTAGGCAGGGTCACCACCTTTTTTGAAAAACAGACTCTGAGCATAGTCACAGGCAGTAAAAAAGCCAAATCAGATGGCTTTTGCACAGACAAGCAAAGCTAGACCTTCACTCTCATTCCTGCTTAATTTGATATATAATTCTGCCTCTTCCTTTTTAATGTGGGTTTTTTTTTTCTTCCCCACCGAACACAACACCTAGAAAGGGTATTTTGCAACAGCTTGGGACTCCCAGGAGCCCATTAGGACCTTCCTGGCCACTGTGGGCCTTCAGTAGAGCGTACATCCTTTGACAGACTTTGTTCATATCTTCTAACAGGAATAGGAGACTAAGAAATTGCTTATACAACATAATCAGTATCTTCTGTTTGCATGGGAACAAGACTGAAAGTGAAAGGTATGTTATTAAGAAAAATCAAACCTTTCAAGTACAGCTTATTCTACTAGATGTGACAGTCCTCCTCAATACAGTTCTTTTTTTTTATTCTTTTTAGACTACACTGAAGAATTAAAAAAAAATCCTTGGCAATTACAGGAGTAACAGCAAAACAGTGCAAGCCAAGAGTACATTAAACTTTTCAACCAAACTAAACTGAAATGAAAGGTGATCTGTATTTCATTAACTTACTTCTTAGCAAGTCAAAGGGAAATAAAGTGCCCAATTCCACCATCTGTACACAGTATCTTACTCGTATAGGTGACAGCTTAGTCCCCATAGCACGTCATTTCAGTTCTAACCAACACCCCAGAGGGTTTACACTGCCCCACCGCACAAGGTCAAGTCTCACCGAGAAATAGCTTTCTGCAGGAATAAGCCCTCTAAGACAAACTCTTGGCTTTGTTTATATATGTAAATCTATCAGACTGGATTCTCAGCTTCTGTGAAATCTTTGTGCCTGCACAACCTCACAGCTCTTCAGGGCTTGTTCCTGCTATGACACACCTGGTTACCAGACAAAGGACCACAGCCGAGCCAGACAACTCCTGGCCAAACCCAGAATCCTTAATCCCATGAGAAAGTCTTCATGCACATATATGAGGCAATTAACATACGGGATTATGTTAACTTAAGACACACAACGGGATTTCCGAGGTAACCAGGTCAGGCTATCAATTACTTTGTAGAGAGGAATGCAAAAGAAGCAGGAGCATGGCAAAGCTCCCAGTCACTAACTTTAGGGGAAAAACAAAATTTTTAACCATGTGAGTGGAAGTAACATCAACATTTTATTACAAATATCTACTTTTTAATCTTTAAAGCAGATTTCCAAATAGTGGCATCTCAAAAACTCCCAGAACTAGACCTGAAAAGGGAAAGCCACGCAACGCAGAGCTGAAATACAGTTCGTTAAGAATGAATTGAGAGAGATAAGACAACTTACCCTAGGGACTTATTCAGCTGTGTAGGGGCAACACCCATGAAAGTACAGTTTATGCATAGTCAAACTCAGTCTACACCTTAGAAACTTCAGTTTTACTTGCTTACTTCCACCAGCTGAAAACTCTGGGTAGGGCAGGGTAACTGAGCTATTCAGAGGTTTGTATTAAAACACAACACTCTCCTGAAAATGCTGTAACGTTTACAGATAGAGCATTAGCAGCCTTGCCAAGTTAAACAGAGATCACCCTTCTCTACCATTTCTTTCCTCCTCTGCTTGCTTACCTACCTATCTTCAGTGTTAAGGGTTCATCTTAGTTATAGCTTAAACCACAGACACCACTCGACTTCAGACTTCTCATCAGCTGCCATTAAGGAACACAACAGGCAGAAGACACTGATGTCCTCTCTCTGCTGGGTCCACCAGCCAGCGTGGCAGCAGAGGAAATAACAGGCTCCGACACTGGATGTGCAGAGGCTTTGGAAGGAGCCGGGATTATTCCAGCGGCAATTCTGAACGCGCAGGGAATGCGCTCAGCCTTGCAAAGGCAGGGTCCAACACACTGGATGATGCACAGCAGTCGCAAAGTAATTGTTTTTTGAGAAAAGGAGCTTTACCAGTATTCAAAGTCACCAGATGTCTGAAGAAAATGGTCAACTAAGTGTCCTTAGACAGTCAAATTGTCCAAGCTGATTAGAAAAGTTAGAATATCTCTTGTTATTCTAGGCCACATTTTAGTGATTTTTAAATAAGATTTTTTTAAACAATTTGGAGGACTCCTCACCAAATCTAGATCTATTTCCAGACTGATATTTTTACTTCAAACTTACTATCCCAAACTTGTTATTCTTTTAAGAGTGTACAGGCAAGTTATCAAACTTTGCCCTAAATATATATAACACCTTAATTACAAAGAGACCTGGTCATAAAGACCTCACATGAGAATCTAATTTGTCGGGGAGAAATAGGATATTGATATTTGGGTTTTTGTTTGTTCATTTTAAACTCGTCCGACATGCAAATTGTTTTACAGTTTTAGCAGTCACTCAGTTTCACAAATAATCCCTACTGTGCATATATTCCTTTAGTGCACCCAGAGCATTTGAAACTGCAGTCCTGGAATCTGGGTTTAGAAAACTTTCTGACAGTAATAACAGTTAAAATGAGTAACTAACTGTTAAAGCAAGCGATGGGAGGGAGGTTCAATAGGTGGCTAGAGATGGAATACATTGTTCTCTGGAGATGCATTGTCATGGACTTCTGGAAAGTTTCTCATCAGAATACGAGGAACTAACTTCACTCAGTGCCCTTGAGAAGGGAAAGAGGAATGGGGCAGTGGCAGCCCCTTGAGTTCTTTTTATTACTTTGGAGCACAAAAAATCACTTGCACTTGCTCATCCATGAACCTCCGAGTCCAGATATTCCAAGAGACAGACTTTTGTCCATCCCTCTATATACAGATATAAGATATAATACTAATATGTCAACATTCTTAGCTGCTTCTCCCTACTACAGAGGTAACTGAAAAACAGTTAATGCAAGGCCAGAGACACAGAGCTGTAAAATCACACAGCATAGGCCTAAAGAATCTAAATTTTAACAACTATTTAACACCTCTCCCTCTGATCCTTTGCTGCTAAAATCAACTCTGCATTTGTGTCTAGACCAAACGTACTTGCGTTCTTGTGTGGGTGAACACCACGAGAGTAAAACCAGCTACTAAATATCCTGCAAGAAGGGGAATTTAAAGAAAAAAGTACTGAAAGCATCAGGACCCAAGTTTTGCTGTCATAAAACATCTTCATAAACAAAATTCCCCATAGTGTAGCTAACAAGCCACCACTATCAAAGCAGCCAGTGGTTTAAGTTGCTCCACTCCCACCCCGTCATTTATTTTAGCTTACAGTGGAGTCTCCCTGATGAGCTCTGAGAAACAAGAAGAATTTGTTGTAATTTAAAGTATTTAATCTCACCCTTCTGATTGCTCATCCTTTCACTTTCTAAGCGTATCTTTCAAACTGAACAAGTTTTGAGGAAGCTGCTAATATCTTGTCTGAATTCACATTCATTTGGATGTCTTCTTCAGGGCTGCTAGTTCACAGCTGTTCCATGGAACAATTTTATTAGACCAGCTGAATGAGATCTCATTAATACTTTTCTAAGGTTAAAAAAACCAAACAAAACCCCCACCACTTTTCTCCTATAATATCACAACAAGATACTGCTATAAACCCTCTCTTCTTTCCGAGAAGAGATAGAAGCACCATCAGTTTGGGGTCTGTGAGAGTGTGAAGCACTTCCTTTAATGAATGTGCAAAATCAGTTCTATGAACTTCTCAAATTTGTTTTATGTAACAGAGAAGTCGACTACATAAGAAGCAATGTGAGTATTAAATCATGAAACCAGGCACCCAAGGCAGCGGTACCACAGTACCCTCTATACAAAGAACTGCACTAATGAAAACTGAACAATAGCCTTCATTATCTACAAACAGCCTGGGTAAATAGTGCTTTCTGGGGTTTCCCTAATCATAACAATAATACCTATTATTTCCTATGGATATGAACAAAATTTCACCCTTCCTTTACTGATTAATATATTTAACGGAATATTGTCATATTTAGTACTATAACAATCACCATAAAACAGATTTGGAAAAATCAATACAAAAAATATTTTATAAAAAAAAATTGGCAAAACCAACCCAGAAAACCCACTGCAATTCTCAGCATGACCCTTTTAATGAAATGATAACAACTATGTAGCCAAAGCTGCAAGAGATGCATTTGAAAAATAAGAAATCTGACTAAACCCTGACTTTAGAAGAAAGGTTGAGAGCATTCTCTTGAAAGGTAAAAAATCTGCACAGACTCTGACTTTAGAGGAAAGGTTGAGGGCATCCTTGTCACATCATCGATGCTTGTGACTTGTCTTCAATCCCAGTATGTTACCTATGATGTTATTATGTATGCTATTTGGATGCCGTCACAAATCAGAGCAGCAAGTACATAACTAATACAAGGCCAAGGGATTAAAGACTTATACAATGGATTTTTGTTATTTCATAGCATTATTACTTACCAATGTTATAGCCACACCTTTAATACGTCAATGATAGGAAAAAAAACCCCACCTTTAAAGGTCCCTTCCAACCCAAACTATTCTATGATTCTATGAAATGTCACAAAGTATATTTATGTTCATAGATATACTCAGAGTTGTATCCTTTACTTAACCTTGCATTGAACTGGCATAAACACCACATACTTATTCTATACAGCCATAGCTAGGGTGAAGTCAAGGGTTCTCAAAGTCCTGCTTGGAAAGAGCGGTACTGTGTAAATGGGAAGTGGGCTTTTAATAGCTCATATGACTGGTTAATGAGTGACATTACAATAAGTCTGCTGTTTCTAAAACCTTGGAAAGTGTAACTTCCTGGTTACAGGAAGGTAACAGCCTTCAATGACATAGTGAAGTCAGAGACAATGAAGAGATACAACAAAAGACTTCTAAGCTAATCTAAAAAAAATCCCATTAAAATAGAAAAATATAAAATAGTCTAAGATGGGCAGGGTTTGAGATTTCAATTGCATATTGGATTATTAGATTCTTATGATTATTCTTTAAAGGCCTAGACAGTGCATGCAGTTTACATTAACAGGAAGAACAGCTAGAATTCTCACTGTAAGTTAATGGAAGAGAAAGCTTAGAGCTCCACAGACAAAAAGCAACTAAGGAGTTACTGGCATTGCCCTGACATCCGCCCTCTTCATCAAAAGAGCAATTTCATTTGTTCATGTGATAAGCATCACGAAAAAGTGTTTCTCTATAAATATACAATATATAAATATAAAAAGTCTTTGCAATGATTAAAATACAAAACATATATAAAAGGTGAAACAAAGCTCTATATTGATTTTGAACCAGGTTAGAACTAGATTTTCCAAACAGCACTTTAAAGCTCTTATGTATTCAACAAAATGAACAGCCAGGTTTTCCATACATCCCACGTGTCTTGGGATGCATCTGAACTGTGGAGCAGGTTGCTCTGGACCAACTTTGCAGTTCTGCTCTCCTCATTGCTCAGCTGTATCCTCTTGAACCGCCTTCCTGTTCCTGCACCTCTATCTTCTTCCACCAGAGCACGGGGTGCTACGCAGGGCTGGCGAGCCCTCTGGACCTGTCCCCTCCAGAGGTGGCCAGAGCTTGCCCTATGGCCAGGCTGCTTGAATACGGTCCCGGCTGTCTCAAGATCTGCTCTGAAACTGAGGATTCTGCCCTTCTAAGATCAACAGGCCAAACTATACAGCTGGACAAACTATTAGCTTACACACAGATTCAGAAAGCTGAGATAACTTAACTAGAAGTTCCTAGTCCTAGTACTATTTTAACTACGCACAATGGCCAAGTCACACTTCCCTACGCTAATGCATCAATTTAGTGTAGCTATGTCAGACAGTCGGATCTTAAAGCATTAAAGCATAACTAATTTGGTCCTGCAATGTCACAGTTCATGAATCATTAACAGAACAAGGTTGGAAGGGACCTCTGAAAGTTACGCTCTGATGCTTTTTGAGGGTACTTTGGTGCTCTCCCAGGCTCTCTCGCAGATCCGACACTCTGACACAGCAGACTTCGCAGCCTCTCTGGCCAGCCTGTGCCAGGGCTCGGTCACCCTCACAGTAAAGAAGTGTTTCCTGCTGTTCAGAAGGAACCTCCTGTGTTTCAGTTTGTGCCCACTGCCCCTGCTCCTGGCACTGGGCACCAGAGGAAAGAGCCTGGTTCTGCCTTCTCTGCACCCTCCCTGCAGGTGTTGGTACACATCGATAAGATCCCCCCGAGCCGTCTCTTCCCCAGCCACAGCTCTCAGCCTTCCCTTGCAAGAGACATGGTGCGGTTCCTTCATCATCTTTGCAGCCCCTCACTACGCTCTCTGGTGCCGAGGAGCCCCCAACTGGACCCAGCACCCCCAACTGGACCCAGCCCCCCCAACTGGACCCAGCACCCCCAACTGGACCCAGCACCCCAGGTGTGGCCCCACCAGGGCTTAATGCCTTGGAAAGAGCTGCTGCAAGGTCAGCGGTGGCTCTGTACAGGAAACGGGTAAAACAACCAAGCCAACTTTTCTTAAAGCATTCCAGCACAGAGAGGGTTTTCTAACACCACAGAAGATTACCGTTATCTGATTTAGCCTAAAAGAAGATCTTTGACCACATTCCCGACCCAGATTTTAAATATGATTAAAACAAATTTTTCCTTAACTATATAGTTCAGCAGAGAAAGCCCAAGATAAAACATTACAACATAATTTTTTTCCCCAATAAAATTACTTCTAAACCCTGGATTTTTAGTTTTTGTTACCTTACATTTTAAACAAATAATGCCATTTAGTAGTCAGAATATGAAGTAGTTGCATATCTAGAACTATCTTCTAATGTTGAAAGCAGGTATTGAAAAGGTCAATTCTATAAAGTTGACATAGACTTTGGTTGTCTAGGGATCTCTTCTTCATGTCACACACTGACAAGGATCATTATGCGACGCGCAGGTGATGATACCATCTACTTTCAAACTGAACCCTTTGAATTTTTCTCCTCAATAACTTTTCTGAATGACACTGCAAAGATGATAGCGCTCCTTCCCAACCCTGCTAAGGAGAACATTTAAACTTAGTAGTCATCTTTTATGCCTCAAAGATGGGTGGATAAAGTTTAGGGAAGAAATTAGTAGTTTTAGGTTAATTTCAAAGGCACTAAGTTGAGACAGCAAAAGACCAAGTAATCTGAATGAAGGCACAAAAATCTGGCAAAGGAAAAAAATGGAACTCTCTCTTGAGTTCTGACCTGGAGCCTTTTGATCTTAAGCTATGAATTTGTTGATTTTACTGACCATTTACATACACAAAGGCAACGTACACAGAAGTACACAGAGTCAGCAATACAGATGATGCATGATAATGTAGCTTCTATCAGAAATACATTAATACTTCCCTAAGTTATAATTGCATTGCAGTAACACTTTTTTTTTTGGGGGGGGAAGTGAGTAGGTACATACAACTCTTATGTGAAATACTTCCAAAAAAACTATTGCTGGAGCAGTTTCTAAAATTATTTCATGGACTACAGTTTTGCAGAGAGGTTAAGCCAAAAAGCCAATATAAAACCAGTAAGGTTAATTCAGCATTGTGAACGAGGTACTTCTGACACAGGATTTCAGTTTCACTTGAAAAATCCCGATACGGATCATATACTTCTCTTACAAAAGATTGCAATGACTAAGCAAATGGCAGCATGCTGGGAAGACAGTCTCTGCTACAGCTAGCCTGATTTATCGTCACGTTACTCTAATTACCTTAACTTACTCACTGTTAGGATCACTTTTCTGTCGTGGAAACTTCAGGCAGCCTCAGGCTTGGCAGACTAAGTATGCAAGTACTAACTCAATACATAATTAAACTTCCAAGTCCAATGCTTTTTAAAAACATTTGTAGCAAAGCACATCGATGGATATACACTGGGAATATGTAGGGATTCTCGCTCATATTGCTAGGGATTCTCATTCATATTATACTCATATTAATTTCTTACAAATCAAACCACTTAGCCTTACAGAAGTTCTATAGGATTCTTGCAAATCACCACTTTCAGATTTCTCCTAAATCAGGAAGAGAAAAAAAATTTACAGACAGAATTCTACAATAATCCCAATAACTAAAATCTTTGTTCGTTGACTTCCTTGTAGCCCAATAATTGGAAGGCTGTGCTCACCTGTTGTTTTACTTCTACTTACAGAACCACATTCACTCAGCTCTTTTATGTTCTTGTGATGAGGCAAAGCAGCCTTTTACCTGACTTCTCTACCTGATTAAGGTGGATCTGTAACAACTTTGGTTCACAAGAAAGAAAAAAGACAGGTAGAGCAAATGGATTGATTTGTCCTGATCTTACCACATTTATCACCAGTTATACCTCTGAAGCTCCATTTGATGTAAAAAGCTGTTAAGGATAGCACATTTCCCAATATGTTTTAAAGTTCCCCCTTCCCCAATATTTTGTTCTGCAAGGGCTTTATTATTTTTTTAATTTTTTTTTTTTTCTCAACAGCCAGCATTTTTTGAGGTACATTAACTTATTAACAGGTAAGATATGACTTAATGATGATTCATACTTATCCCATGATAAGCCTTAACATGCATAGAATCATAGAATCCTTAAGGTTGGAAAAGACCTCTAAGATCATCGAGTCCAACCGTCAACCCAACACCCCCATGCCTACTAAACCATGTCCCTAAGCGCCTCATCTACATGTCTTTTAAATACTTCCAGGGATGGGGACTCCACCACTGCCCTGGGCAGCCTGTTCCAAGGCCTGACCACTCTTTCAGTAAAGACATTTCTCCTAATGTCCAACCTAAACCTCCCTTGGTGCAACTTGAGGCCATTTCTTCTCATCCTATCGCTAGTCACTTGGGAGAAGGGACCGACCCCCACCTTGCTTATCTGCCAGTGGAATAGCACAGATTTAACAGAGTTTGACCTAGTACACATTGAAATCAAGTCCAACAGTAATTTTATCTGACCCAAAGTCTGTGAAGTTATACAATAAGAGGACACTCCTGTTCTGAGCCAGAATTCAGATAGTGCTCTCTTCTAATATATTGCTTCATCAGAAGTCCCCAGTTCACTTCCTCTATCTTTTCAAGATGTATCTCAAAAGACAGGCTGCAGACAACTGCCTGTGTCAAAGAACGCAAGAAAGATGCTATTCTCCCCAATGAAAATGTACTAGGAAATAATTTTTTTTTGAAAACTTCCTGTAACTTCTTATAGATCACTTAAATTACTGTGATGGAGCCGTGATGGTCTGTGGCATTTGTAATTTCATTTTGATGCATAATCTACATGCCCCTCCTACTTCCCAGAAAACCATTCTTTGCTGGAAAGAAATTATGTATATGTTACTAAGCTACACCCCCTCCCCCAGCACTCATGCAAAGAATAAAGAGTGAATCTTTGAATTCTTCTGCTCTCCAAGTCCTCACAATATACTTTGTCACACACACAAATGGCTTCCAAAATACACTCATTAATCCAGTGGTCCACATGTAGGCAAAAGCTAATGCCTCTTAAACTGATGATGCTTTAGCTAGATATGCATCTAGCATACATGTCTATCAGTCCACTGACATTTACAGGCCTGTCTGGGGGAGAATCCAGCCCAGCCACTCTAAATAGATTAGGATAGCTTTGATCACCAAGGCCAATATCAGGCTATGACACGATCCAGTGATTTTTGCCTAAGAGTAAACATGTCAAGCAAGAAGATAAAGTCTTTACCAAACATTTATTATTATACCGTTAATAAAGAAAATTTAAATATTTGTTCAGATCTTGGGATTCAAAGTGAGTTTCTCTATACACATGACTTGCAGACTAGATGACTTGGAGCATTATTTAAAACCCAGAGCAAGTTATGTGGTACCCAGTGCCTGATGTCTTTGAATATTGTATGGGGAACCTGAATGCTCAGCATGGCTCACATCACATGAGCTTGTTACTGTATGATTCCTTACACAGTATCACATACCAACAACCCTTTCCTTCCCCTGCCAAGTCTAAGAGGTAAGGTTTAAAACTATGAATTATAAGCAGGAAATTTTCCCCTGTGCAGAAAGTCAGAGTTAAGCCCATATTTAAGCCTCAGTGAAGTCCTTTTGGTATCTCGCAAAGAAAAAGTCACTATCAATTTCATGGTTCTATGCTTAAATTCTCATCCTAACCTCACCAGAATGTTTCAGAATGAAGGGGAGAGAAAGATAGAACATTTTGGTCCAGATCCATCTCTCAGTTAAGACTATGTTCTTCGATATATATATATGTATGTGTATTAAAACTTACATATATGATATATATATAATTTGCAACTGACAGAGGAATCAAAGAAAAGAAGTTAAAATGGAATCGTCAAAGCAAGATGGATACAACTGGAAGATGAGTAAAGAAAAAACAGACAAAGCAAGTTGCACAGAGATATCTTGAGTATAACAAAAGAGAAATTGGATAGGAATGAAAAAAAAAACCAAAACACCCCATGCACAATGCTTAGCATTTGAGAGTTCTACTTAATAGGTTTCTGTAACCACATTTCACAGTGATTCCCTCACAGCTGATCAGCCTTGAAGGAGAAGAACAGGTAAAGATATTTTCCTCATTTATACCAAGACATTATCAACAATTCTGACTAAAGTGATTCTGAAAAAGACCGTGAAAAATCATAAAAAACTTCCATATACATGTATAAACACATGCAAGCATCTCACGCCGAAGACATAATGACCATGGATCTACATCTTATCTAGAGAATTACATGCTGAAAACACTGTGTAACGTATAGTCTTACATCAATGAATCCATTTTAGTGTTCTGTTCTTTCCTACTGCAAGGAGGGACATGCATTCCCCAAAAACTTATCCAGCTCATCCTGCCCAAAATCCTAAGGTTGAACCTAGCAAAACTTCTAAAGTAACATTTGGGTTCTCCCTAAAGTCCCTAAAAATTGCCATGCGATTCTCAGACAGTGGCTCAGATGGCTAACAGGCTCTTCGGAGCAAGATATGCAGGTCCTTGCCCAAAGAGCTACGCCAATCACAGATTTTCACAATAAATTAAGATAGCAATTCTGTTGCTGTGATGGGCTAGAGATATAAGAGAGGTAAGGCTCCTAGGGAGAGGTGAAGTCTTCTATTAGGCAAACCTTTGGGCATGCAATCACAGAAAACTCAGTAAAAGGTCACCTGGGTGAATTCACAGACTGGAAAATACCAGACTAAGATGATTGAGCATGCAAAAATCTCTTTCCTAATGTGAAACTTCATAATGGGACCACATGCGAGTTCTGCCCTGTATGTAAAGAGGAATATTTATCTACTTAGCATATGTCCCATCTTCATTACAATCAATCTACAGTCTACTCTATGTAAATGCTTTGCAATTTAGAAAATTAAACAATTTGCATACAATGATACACGTGCAAAATCTCTTGTATCTGATGAGGTATCCAGGTACAGAAGCAGAAACTGAAACTACTGCAGGAGCTTACAACTGAGAAGATATTTTTGTTCCCATGGAGTTTCTTCCAGCACAAACCCTGCTTTCTTGCTTAGCACAGAAAAGTTTTCAGTGCATTATGTGGCAGCTAATGCCGAGGTATTTCTGGAGGTTCAACCATTTTTGAATGGAAATGTATAGATATATTGCCTAACAACTCTTTCTCTCTGATATATCAATAAATGCTTTTTTAATATCAATCTGAACAAAACCAGTGCTAAAAATCACATTTTGGAGTATCTTTGTCAATAAGCCTGCTCTTCTAAAAGCTATCAGCTTAAGTAGCCAGATCAGTGGACAGTCATAATTTCTTTTTAGCTGCATTATCATGGAATCAGTCATGGGCACGTGTCACATGCTTCCCTTCTAATGGAAAATAAGCAGCATTATGGAAAATACAGCAAAGAACTTTATCTGAATGCCATTACACAGAACAATCCAAGAGAAGACAAACAAAAAGAAAGCATCAATACAACTATGATTGGGAAATTGGGTTAGTAATCAACCATCACACTATGGCACAAGCATCAGTTGGGTATTGCAAACACTACCTCAGAGATGAAAATCAACTCAGCCAAAATAAGAAATTGCATAAAATTAATTGACTGACTTGCAAACACACAGAACTGAAGAGAGCAACAATCATTACTCCACCTCTACCTTGTTGACACACAAAGCCTTAAATAAATGACTTGCTTTTATTTCATCTTTAACCTGATCGGAATCTGCAAGTATAGGATATGTTAGCTAGAACAAATGACTCTGCTTTATAGAGCAGGTTTTTCCTCCCTTTTTTTGTCAGTTTTTGTGGTGTTTGTGGTTTTTTGTTTGGTTTTTTTTTTTTTGTTTTGTTTTGGTTTGGGGTTTTGTGTGTGTGTGGTGTACAAAGAACAGAATACCAGTATGTTCCTTGATTTTCAGGGCTGATCTGTGTTGCTGCAGGCTCCAAATGAGCTCAAACCTGACCAGGTAAATATAACATCTAAAATCCAAGGGATCAGTCTACAACAGGAATGTCAGAGCATCCCATCTCATATAAGTGGTATATAAACTAATTCTTTCTCTAGCACATTATTTGACATCGCAACACTACATAGGCCTTTAGATATAATATGATACTGTTTTTAAAATGTCTATCTTCCAACCTTTAGCATTTTTTCTTATGGTGTGACTATTTACTGAAGGCTTCATCTACTGGGATGTTGCAATTTTGGAGTAGGAATTAGTATTATTTTTTGGCAAGGTTCTGTACTTACTTTTACTTGCATTGTTCCTGCCTCAGCAATGCTCTAGGTATAATGCATTTCCACAACGGGTTTTGCTTACTGTGCTTTCGTCTTTCCTGTTTCAGTCTGTAGATATCCATTCTGTATTTCCTTTCATGGCATATACTGTCAGGATATCAGATGCAATGGGACATAATTTATGTTGCTAATGCCATCAGTCAAATGGTGGTGGTAGCGCTATGCATTGCATACACACACAAAAAAAGAGATGGCTGTTTCATCTTTATTATCAATCCTAGCCTCTCTCTATAGTCAAAACAGTTGGTCCCTCTTGCTTGCTTAAGCATGTCTTTGAAAATAAGTTGTCTGTTTAAAAACATCTTGGCTCTGCTGAGTGGAATGTTTTCCTGAAGAGTAAATCACATCACCTACAGCACCAAGAAACCGAGTTTGTTGTTTTCTGAGCCAAAGTAAATTTCCTGGATAGCTGTACTTTCTGGCAACTGTATGTTAATGATCAAGAACCATCCTCTGAGGACTACGCTTGGCAGACCATTACTGAAAGGACATGAGAACTAACATAAATGTAGCCCGGATTAATTTTGTTGCCCATGTCTGCTGGAAAAGAAAAGGTGACCTGTTGTACAGTTCCTCTCTAGAAGATGCACAATAAGTATACAATATACATTTGCCGAAATTTCAACAGACCTTTGTGATATTTTTTTTTTCCCCATCAGAGCTACACCAAAAGTGAAGAGCTATAACACCCTTCTTGTGAAACAATTGTGATGCTATTGTCAGTCCACAGCCAGAAATGATAAATTCTCTGTACTAGACAGAGCCCACGTTTCCAGACTCATAACAAAACCTTCTCTTTTCCATTACATGGCTATCCAAAGACCTATGAGATTGGATAGGTGCCATACTGCAATGAACATACATTTATATATTCTTGTCTGTTAACAGTGTTGTAAAGTTTGCTCAGAACTGTAGTGAAACTACATGGTAGAGTTTTGAAACCAATATCAGAAGCCAATATCAGAATACAACATAAATGTCTATATATGAAAAGAGTCACTAAGGATATTTAGATATGTTCAGATGTTTTAATGTAAAATAGACTTTCACTGGAAAAATGTTAATTTATTTTAAAAAAAGTATTTTATGACAATGTACTACTATGATAAAATTTCTTTTGAAACCTATAAAGAACGGAAATTTATCTGTCAGAGGGCAAACTCAGCACAGATTTTCAGTCACACTTATACCTACAGCCTGGGACCAGAGGGTTTACAGGTTTTTGCCTCTGTGGTAAGGAGCCTTAAAGATCCTAGTCCAAGAGTCATTGTCTGTTTTCATATACACTCCTTCTAAAATCTCCCATTAGACAAACAACGTTGATGATCAATAATGCAAGAGCTAGTTAAATTTCTACTTCCTGCACTTCGAAAGTTTAGTCACCTAGCAAAACTTGCTATATATTTTTAAAGTGGAGTCAACTACTATTACGCAGAGATTTCTTTGGAACACCCCTGTGTTGAATTGCCGTAGGCACCACAGCCACTCACACCAGGTATAGGCGTACTACTACCTGCAAACGTTTCCAGCTAAGTAGAAGCAGGACACTTGCTGCGCAAGAATCTCATCACTAACACTCAAGAAACAGATAGCAATGCTTTCTTACCGTTTGCACTACTTGCTCAACTCCACGTACGTGGTTTGATTAACATAAGCTATAACCATACATTATACATCAGAAATTACAGGTAACAAGTTTAATTTCATGTGCGTTTACTATGCAACTTAAAAGCATTTCAGCAACTCCTGTCTACAATTCACAGTTGCAGTTCACTACACAATCACCACATTAATCATCACACTTGCACACTGTTTCACAGATGCCTTAAGGTTTATGTGATAATTCACACCTAATTATAATCTGCAGTCAAGTTTTTGAGGGTTATTTCTAATCAACATTTACAGTGCATCATGGGTTGCAAAAGAATTTCTGAGTCACTATCAGTATCATGTCCTTACTCGTCACATATTGTAAAGACACTGTTTCATTATCTGCTTTGCTGACTTGACCCGACTTATTCACGCGCCTTTTGCCTCTGTCCCGTCTGTTCTGGTGAGAAAGGAGTGATCCTTTCTGATGGCTAAACCAAGAATTAAGACCTGGTGATAGCTCAAAGTTTCATACTTTGAGGATACACCCTCTTTCGTGACTTAAGAAAACATTTATGAGATTTTTAACCCACAGCAGATAGAAACCAGCCTGTTAGTAATCTTTCTCTTGCTACATACTTTAAGATAAGTGACTGCACTACTGTACCTTGCTCAAACAGAAGGAAGTACCTACAGCTGTCTTTCACCCTTTTTCACATCTGTGCCTAGAAGATATATGGCAATACACTTTTACAGTATTATGGCAGGATTCAGTGAAGTCTTTTTGCTAACAATAAATCCTATGTCTAAGTTAAGATATCTCTTTCTCTCTGTGTTACACCTTTGTCATAACAAACAGCTGTGATAGGTAAGCATAAAACTGAGGGGTGTTTTGGCTCCCTACATTTTAGATTTATTGTGTGCAGCACAGTAATAAGAACACAGCAACTTTTTTCTTTCATTGTTGATTCTCGATTATACCAGAAACATGTTATCAGTTGGTTCAAAACCAAACGCAGGTTAGGCTGAAAATATTTCTAGAATCAACAACGTCAAAGCTCTTATTTTCATCTAAGTAACTATGTGCCATTTTCTTGGGTCAAAAGAAGACAGGATTTCAAATGCCTTCCTACTTATAGAAGCTCAAGCTCATATTTTCTTCTCCAAACGCTCAAAAAAGCAGGTCATAACATACTGTATGACAAGCGTTTCATGATTTATCTGTTAAGATGTTGCCCTTACGTATTTGCATACTTACTGATCATCAGAAGACACTTTTTCCTTCATATTTTTGATGAAGTTGAAAGACACCTCTGGTACTTTATAATATGGTGACAATGAGAAGGGAAGGTAGTGTTATTCTGGGAGGGAGAGAGAGATTTTCAACAACCCATTAGTCCGAGGAACTATTTGGTCCAGGCAAAACAGCAAGGTGTGACACCATCTGTTCATGACCATGGTTGTCAATGATAATGAAATTTAACTGTTCATAAGTGTTTCTTCTGCTTTGGTAGAAAAACCCTATTTTTTTGTATTTAAGTAGTCAACATATTTCTCATTTCATTGGGCTGCAGGTATTTACGTTTTGTTCAGTGACCAGAACAAATCAATTATTTGTGCAGACATAATGATGTTCATCCTGTTGAAACCAGGCTGTCATACGGATACAATAAAGCAACTATTGCCAACCTTGCCATGAACATGTGCAAGTCATTTCACAAATTCTTTGATGGCTTGTCCTGACTTCTCAATGAACTCTCCATGCATAAGCACTGCTGTATTCAGCTGCTTTTAATTCACTGACTTCACATTGATATTTTCCATGATTTATCATCCACATATTTTCTTACTTTCTGGTTCTTGGTCATTTCCATCACTCCAACCCTGGCACTTGTTGCTTTTACAATATGTGGCAGAAGCTGTCTCTCTCCTGACTGCTATCTTTGTCCTTATTTCACATACTGCTTCTTAACTGTGCACACATTGTTCCTTGGAAGCCATCCTTCTGGTATGTGTCTTTTTGCTGGGGAGATCGCAATATCCTTGCATCTTTCTACTTTGTTGTATCAAAAATATATATAAAACACTTAATTCAAAAAATCCAAACACTTGACAGAAGAGCAGCTCTCCTCCACCTAGCCCTGCTGCAGCCCAATCTGCCTCCAGAGCAGACACGTGGTTCCATTGGTCCCGTACCACCTGCTTGTCTGACTATAATGCAGCAATCATCTTTTATACTTATCATAGAATCATAGATCAATTCCTGGCTATCGCTGCTTTTGACTTAAGCTTCTGGCAAAAATAAGCAACACGGAGGTGCGATGCAGCCCATTAGTTCCCAAATGTGACCTAGGCTGGAGAACAATCGGGGAAGTGCTCGAGCCTTATTTTTAGCAAAGGAACAACAAGAGAGAGATTTACCAGAATGAGAAAGCACTGAAGCAGAAACAGAATCCTATTCCTAGATCTCCATGTGAGTTTTTACCACTAGATGGTGCTTTCAAAAAGAAGCAAACAACAAAAGTCAAAACACCAGCCAAGGTCAACATGCCAGTACAGAGAGAAAACAGCACAACAAATAAAACTAAAAGCATATCCCGAACACCATGAGACTACCAATCCTGAAGTTCTGCTATGACTAGGCCACATTGCGATTCTGTGACAGAGAAGGGAAGCCTTAGCACACACACTGTCACCACAGCAGAGACATGACCAACAACAATATAATAATATTCCTCGCTCTTAATTGCTTCCAACAAATAATACTGGGGCATGGAGAGAAGAAAATAAACTAGTGCAGCCTCTGGGCAAGCAGATGTCATTTTGACATATACATAGATGTATTACACCGAAAGTCACCTAAAGCCATCTCGGTTACCACCTGTCATATTCCCTCCAAGTATAGCACTCGATCACTGGGCTCAGTGGTCTGGGAAAAGAGGGAAGAATTGGCTTTTGCCCTTGTGAACAGACACAAATTAAGAGGGCTCTGCTGGTTATTTCCATCATTTAGAACCTCATCAAACAAACGGTATGAAAAGCTTGGCAATTGCCTTTTGAACGATGTTGCATTTTGTTTTAGAAGACATCTAACATTGCTGTACAGACATAAAACTCATCTGGTCAGAAGCTTCAGGTCGTATTGTTTTGCCTTGTGCTTTAATCAGGTAATGAATAGAACGTGGCACAGAAAAAAATACATACTTTTTAATTTCAGCCTTTGCACTGTCTTATTGTTTGTTTAAGCCTTTCCAGCTGAGACTCCTTGCACTATACGCCCCTGGTTGCATTCCATTGGAAACAAAGGCATATTTCAGGGAAGTACCTCTCACAAAGAGGTATTGATGAACCAGAAATCAGAGTCTGGACAAATGACCATTTTTCTATACACACAGCTCTATTGTTTCAGCTTTTCTTCTCCCAGGGAATAAATATTTCATTATTCAAAGCAGCAGCTGAAAAGCAAACGACTCCTCCCCCTTCCACCAATAATCTTCCCCCACTGCTCTAGAGAAATGCAACTCAATATTGTTTCCATGACTTCTCTCTTGCAATATTTGTGTTTTGTTTTTTTTTTTTTTTACTCTTATCTTGTCCGCAAATAAATTACTGTGGAGTTAAACAAAAAAAGTAGTTTCCTGCTCCTCTATGACTTAGATCCATGAAAGCCCGAGCCTCTTAATATGTATGCAGTGATTTCCATGACCATTTGCCCACCACACAGTAGTTCCAGTTTGCTCTTTGCATTTGCATCATCTATACTTAACTTTTGGTCATGCCCTGCTACTACCAATGCCTTCATTTTCACTAATCCTTCTTTTTTCGTTTTTATTCCATCCCTCAAACAGAGTTCCTTCAGGAGTGCTTTGTCAGCTATTTCACAGCTATGAAATAAATCAAAGGGAGGAACCACTTCTGTCTTCCCTCCAGCCTTTGCAGATTTCAAGATCTGATCCGAGTCGAGAACATAGGATTTAAATTCAGTCTCCAAACACTGTTCTTCTGGGAATCAATGTTTCTTTCCACATAAATTCCTCTGCACCTCGAGTTACAAAATAGGCCCAAGAATTGAGTGGGTGTGGAGGGATATTTGCACCCTATCGCCCAAAATCCACACTGGGGCAAAGATGGAAAGAATGCAGATGAATAGCTTCTCTAATGCCCTGTATCTCAAAAGAAGGCTGAGGGGAGATCTTATTGCTGTCTTTAGCTATCTAATGGGATGGTATAAAGGAGCCAGGCTCCTTCTGGAAGTACACGCTAATAGTATGAAAGACAATGGACACAAAGGCCAACAGAGAAAAATCTGATTAGATACCTGGAAAAAATCTGTTACCGTGAGGGTGGTCAAACACTGGAAAAGGTTGCCCAGATAGGCTGTGGAATCTCCACCCTTGGAAATGTTCAAAATTCAAGTGCTCAGGCCCCAAGCACCCAAAACTATGCTCTGGGCAGGGGTTGGACTAGATGAACTCCAGACATACCTTCCAAACTAAATTATTTTACCATTCCCGTGCTCAAGGATCTCTCTATTACCGGCTGTAGCCACTCTGGATACACAGAATTTCCAGAACTTTATTCCAAAGCTTCTAAAGGGGCAACATTAAGCAGCAGATCCTTCTTCTGCAGAGGGAAGATTCACTAAGGCTTCCAAATAATCAAATCTAGATGTGAAACCTTTCTGTAATGGATTTTGGTACACTTCTGCATTCACAGCACACAAAACCAAAAATCTCAGTTTATAATCATGCATGGGGGAAAAACCCCAACCTTCTTGCCACAGAGAAAGGAAAAAATACATTAACTGCAAACTAATCAAGCTTTGCTATGCCTTACCAACAAAAGAACTAACCTTCCAAAACCGCTGGTAGAACCACAGCATAGGAGAGATTATTCATTAAACGACAGATTTTCTTCCCTAAACATACACTCTTGATGGGCTGGTGTTCAGTCATTCCTACTAGATTAATAGGATAATGGGACAAATAAAAGCATATCAGGTCACTGCTCCAAACATCTTGATCCTCTTGCATATATTAAACGCAGTCTTGGAATGATTCAATTTCCCTTAGCAAAACATTTGATATATTATTCAAGGTTCCCAAGAGGGCTTTAATATAAATATATATGGTGAGTGACACTTAATAGCTTCAATTAAATCACTTAAGGTTCAGTAAAGGACAAGGCGCTGCAGAAGAAGAGCATTCATGTGAGGAGGAAAACACAGGAAACGTATCGTTCTATGATACACAGGACTGCAGAGGAGCAAGAGGATTTCTGTACTGAGAAATGGTGCGTCTGCTCTCCCCTCCATCACAAGTTCAGGCCAACAGGTCTGTCAGCTATTACCTATCCGTGCTACTATTCCTGTCCGATTTTGGTTTCTCTGGTAGTTCATGAGCACAGATGGGGTTCAATACTAATTGACTGTTTCTAAGCAGAGATGTCAGTATTGGGTACAAAATAAACTCTTCTCTTGTTCCTCATTTCATTTCAAGCAAAACAAAATAGAGCTCAGATCTCCTGATGCTAGATCTTAAATGTAACCCTTCACTGCATTCAAATTAATACATCTAGTTCACCTTATTATCTAAGTAAGGAACAGAAAATGTATGCTTGTGACTTCTTTAGAAGAAAAATGAAGATATTAACGGCATTGCTCTAGCAGGTTTACCAAAAAGAAAACCAAGTTAACTTAGACACCACATCTGGCTAGGATTCTTGATTATGTGATTACAACAATGTTTAACTGTTGAATTACAGGAAAGCAACTACAGTTTCAAGAAAACGTTAAGTATTAATCAGTGTAGATGTAGAGTCATGCTTATTCAAAGCGATTAATGAAATTCTCCATTGGTCATAGACACAAGCTAAATAGTTACATACCCAGACATCTACATTTGAGAATGTATTGACAGAAAGACAACGCAAAGAAAATAAACTGAGAAGATTAATACAAGACAAATTTCTTTTCCAAGAGGAGAAAGGAAGAAAAGATACCTGGAAAATAAAAGCTGACAAAATGCTTATTTGAAAAGGAGGGATAACACATTTCAATAATGCAAAATATTATTTTCTGCAGTTGTTTAAAACCAATTTTCTAGAGTTAGTTTGTACAGAGTATCAGCATCAGTGATGCATATGTTCTACTTGTTTAAAAATAATTTCTTCTTCTATTGAATACTCTTATTTTAATACAGCCTTTCGACATTATGCTGATCAGAATTACATCAAAACTATTAAGCATGTGAAATAAGTTCAGAGGTTAGCGCATGGGATATTCATAAAAAAACCACAGACAAATATACATATGATTACTCATTTGAGACCTTTGGCCTGAAAGAAAAATGCTAAGTATGCTATCAGTGGGGAAAAAAACAACCAACAGATTTCCAGTATATATAGATATGTTACATATATAATTTAAAAATTCTATTCTCTTTATAGCTTGTCAGAAATCTCATTTAAGACTATTCTTTTCTCTAGTTTTGAGAAATGGAAATGGATTCTTGACCATCTTAGAAGTTTCTTTCCCATACTTCTCCTGGTATTTAATTCGCGCCTAAATATAAGGGAAGAAGGCTACACTGAAAACCAAATTAATGAGAGCAGTTCGGAAAGGACTTCCAGTTTGTTCTCTGTTCCAAAGCAGATCCCCTGCCCTAAATAAATCATTCTATGCGTTCAGGCCTACAAGCTTTCTGGTTGCTTTAAGCCCAAGGACAGCATAAAATAGGTGGAAAAGGAACAGGGAGGAACCTAAAATTTCGGGAAATGGTACCAGATACACTCTTAAAAAAAGTAGTACAGAATTAACAGTTGAATAATTACATACTGTATGTGCAGGAAATTGTAAAGCCACTTGTACAGAAGGGGCAATGTAAAATTACACAGCAGGAATTCCAAAAGAGGTAGTTACAAAAACAAGAGACAGCCTTAGTTGCGAATGGTTGTGGTCTCTAAAAGAGATTTTGATGGTGGAATTGCAGAGCATGGATACATTTCTCAGATGTGAGTGGAAGAAGCGACACCCACTGTGATGCCTGGAGCATGTAGACGTGATGAAGAAAGAGGGACTGATATTGGGTGCAGGATGAAAAAAGGCTGCTGCAGCATTCAGAAGAAAGCTTGACGGAATACTTCTATTATCAGGGCTGTTTAAAAGCAAGGAAGATGGCAAATAGTTCATAAGATGCACAGGAATGCACAAAAATGAAATAGGGGCAAGAAAGTTCTGTGAAGATGCCTATTACTATAGAAACTGAAGAACAAAAAGGAGTAACTTTCTGGAAAGACTACCTCTCCAGATAAAACACAAGAACGTCTGATTTTTAAAATGGTGGGTGATGGTGATTTCAGTATGACATTCTAAGAGTATATCATGATGTTTGCAGAATGAAACACACAAATACACAAGTAAGGAATTTGTTTGGAATATCTGGCATGAGGATGTTGTGGTGGCTACCCAAACATTGGGAAACAACTTCTCGGTACGTGGTAGGTACATAGAGTGACTTTGGCATGCTTCCCATCACACCCAATGCAGGAGTTATAACAAGATTAACAGGCATTGCTAGTGAGGGCACACAGCTGTCGCAAGGAATTTAATACTAGAAGTTACTGACTTACCAAAGTCCTGCAGAGTTGTTGAGATATGCTCATGGCACTCGAAACACCATATATTCTCTCCATGCTCTGTGGACTTGCATCATTGGCCGTACTTTATTACTTCAACAGTTTTGATTCATCATGCTGTTGGGTTATTTAGTTTCATATCAGTTGCTGAAAACCACTGTCCCCTACCTCACCTAGCTTTGTATACAAGAAAGACAGTGCATTTATACTAAATAGTCACCCAGCACTGGAGCTTGAACTCACAATCTTTGCCCTGTACCCCTTGCAAATGTCCTAAAAAGAAGGCTGAAGAGTCCTGCTGGGTTTTTTTTGTTTTTGTTTTTGTTTTGTCCTCTCTCAGGTCTTGTAAGTCTCTAATCAGCAACTGAGGATCAAAAGGGACCTCCTGGGTTGAGGCTATTATCCTACTACTGCAGGAACTCAGTCCTACAGTATCTTTCATAGACTTATCAAGCTCATCTTAAAAACAGAGTACTTTTACAACCAATGGAAAAGGTACAAAAGGTTACGCTCATTATTATTTTACAAAGTAGAGCCTATAATCATGCATCTAGAGCACTGTCCTAGGAGACGGAAGACATGGGTTCAGACATCTAAGGAAGGAAGGACATGAATTCCTTTCTGTAGACTCTAACGCTGCTTAGCAAACTTTTTCAAACTACTGCTTAGTGTCGTCTTTGAGTACAAAGACTGAGTCCAATGAGGCCTATCCATCTTATCTGACCTCCAACAACTCGGGGCGGGGGGGGCATGGAGCAAGAAAAAAGAAGGAAAAAAAAGAAAACTACCTACCTGCATGAGACAGAGAGGAAATGTGGAACTCCATTTAAAGGACATTAATAACTATTTGTTTTGTCAAGCTTTTGCCACTCTACAATTAAGGCTATGAATATGTCTTGACAACCATTTATAAAACAGAAAACTGAACACACACATACACACACCATACCACACCCTTGTCAATTATCCCAGTATCGAGTGACCAGCTAGATCGCAGTTCAATTAGCTACTTCCTTGACTCCCTATTGAGGTTCCACATGTTAGCTCTATTCATTACTCTTGGCTTTCAGATGAGGTAAGGAGAACAAACAAGATGTACAGAGCTTTTGGGGTTTGGTGGTTTTTTTAGTAGGTGTGGTAAGACTGTGCTCTTATTAATAAGAAATGTTGCAAGAACCAAATATAATAAAATACTGCTCGAGAAATACATTTGTCTGCTTTGTTGCCCCTTTTTTTTCTTTCAAACAGCAACGTGTTTTAGTACAGTATCCAAGCACTGTTAAGTATCTTACTTATGGTCATACACTACAAACCTTTTCTGCTTATACAGTAAAACTACATAAACCACAGCTTACCATTATGTATGATTTAAGTTATAACTGTATCTGCAAGCCTAATCAGTACTTCCTAAAGTCACTTATCAAGGAAATACAAAACCAAAGTACTTTCAGGCATCTTGTTGGATTTATTTACTCCCTTTGCAGTCAGATTATGAACTCAGTACTTGCTACAATATGTAGATAACATGGACCAAAAGAATGTCAGTTGGTTTTGAAAAAGCAACTTGCGTTCGTTAGATATAAAATTAGTACTTTGCTAAGTACTTAAAAGATGTTTCTTTTTTCCTTCTAAAAAGGGACTTCATTGTAGTAGTATTTTGTAATTGCTTCTTCGTGTCTAACAAAATAATCAGATTAAGCAAGCCCCATCAGATAACAGATTTTGAATACCTTTTGAGCATACTTTAAAGCAACACAAGACTATCGCCAATATCTGTTACACCTTGTCTTCCTCGAGCTTGAAAAGATAAATTTGTAGCCCTTGTCTTCTTTTAAAAGCAATAAGGATGGCTATAAATGGCATTATTTGCACACTGTTTGGAAACCTGCAAAATAACAGATTACAGTTGCAAATAATAAAAAATTGTTAATTGCAACTAAAACTACAATATTTTAATTGGGTTAAATCCACACAGATGGTTTGTGAATTTATATGAATCAGCTTGGTCAGAGATATAACAATCATCCAGCATTTGAACCTTCTTCTGAATGATACCAATGGCTTTTCAATTTTTGGCTCTAATTTCAATTCCCAAAGAATTAAAGAAAATATCATAACTGAAAAGAAAAGTTTATGGATAGAAACAATAATAATAAAACCTTGTGCATCATTTTTCATGTGTAAACTTTTATATATACTTAATGACTTTTATTCTAAAATTGAATTTAAACCAAACAATTTTGTCAATAAGTGAGCACAAACATCCATCTTGCTATTTCTACATTTCTTTTTAAAAGCATGATGAGGAAGTAGTTATTAGACAATTCAAGAAGTGACTGAGTGTACAACGTCAGAAGAATAGTGTTAGAACATGAGAGTGATGCAGAGAGTTGCACAGGTTTCGAACTGACTTCAGTGAATCATAGCTAAGTGTAGAACAAAAAAACAAAAAGTCACCAGAATAGGTAACACAAACAAAACCCTACTCAACCAACCAATATCTATATGACACCTAGCACTTCTTGCCTGCTTAGAAACTACATTTCAACTTAACATCTACACTACCTCAAAACTTCATAGTGCTTAGACATAAGCTTAAATTCATTTTCCAGAGCCAAATTTCGTAAAAAACCACACACCTCTATTTACTAACATGAAAAACACCAAGAAGAGTCTTCAGATTTTCTAACTACAATCTCATATACAGAACTTTGTTTAAATTAGTACAAAGCTAACAAAAAAGAACTTAATTCATGAATTTGTAAGCTCTCTTGTTGAGAGTTTTCAACACAAGAAATACCACATGGGTGACCAAAGTTCCTCCAGGCCACTATTCAGTTTCTGACAGTGGGAAGAGAAAAAACCCTTCGGAAACAGCGGAGCCGCTTCCTATCATCAATACCCCTATTACTCACCCAGGACGTTCAGTTATTGTATTTGGAAAGTTACAGGTTAAACCTCTGTTTTTAACAACTTTTTATAGACTTGTTGCCCACGAAGCTGCTTCCTTTCTGAGCCTGCTGAAACAGCCTGCCTCTGTAACTTCCTGTGGTTAAAAAAAAAAAATCAAGGTCAGCTGCTTTTCCAGAAGAGCTGCCTTTCATCTCTGTAATCTGTTTTGATACTTACTGCAGTTAGTGTCACCTGGTTCTTGGATTACAGGATCTGGTGAATAACAGCTGTGTATCTCTCGCCTTTACTCTCTTCACAGTTTTGCAAATCTCGACCATATCCTCACTCAGCTTTTTCCTTTCAACACTAACGAGTTCCAGCTTCTTTAGGCTCTTCTCATAAGGCAGCTGCTCAATCCTCTTAAACACTTTAAGCGCTCTTTCCTGTACCTTCTCTAACCACAGTATGTCCTTTATAACAAGGCACAGTAAAGCGGCATTAATGCTTTTAACATTTTTCTACATGAAAGTGTTCTGAGCCTGTGGTCAAGGAAAACCTCCTCAGAAAGTGACAGTACTGCCAGACAAGGAGTAATAAGAGATGAGATCTCACCTAAGTTTGTTTATAAATGATTCCTTCTTCCTTTGTTAAAGTTTCTGCTCAAGGAAATAGAACGTTATGTTTTGTAAACACACAGGCTGCACTGAGAGAACAACTGCAGGTGCATCACAGGTTTCTTCTCTAAGGGAAAAACTGATTGAGATGCCCCATGTTCTGCTGCTACCCAGATACGCATCAGTTAACTAGGGATTACCGTTTCACACTTACAAGATCCACAAAACACAGGTGAGCACACAGTAGTTATTTTCTGTTGGGAACCACTATTAATAGCAGTAATATACAGTTACGGAAGTCACCTATATAGGTAGAATAAATGCCACTTTTGTGTTAGTGTCAATTATGTCAGATAATAAGGCCAGCAGTTGCCTACAGCAAAGGCAGACTTCTGTACACCTTTATTGTGTTTATTGGGGATCTATGAACAAGGTCACAAGGCATGGCAAGCAGATCTGAAAGAGATGGTTGTCTGGTAATACTGCAGTTAAATTAGGTAATATACATTTCAGATGATTAGTTCCATCTGGCAATTACCAATTTGCAATAGAACTAAAAACCTTATTTAAATAAATTAGTTTAGCTGCTTATGGTCTCCTACCAATTAACAAACAAAATTAGCTAACGCTATCTTAGACGAGTTACAAGGAAGGTTATACTTCTACTTTGCTCTGTAGAAACTCCTGAAGTATGTGCGTGTATAGCCAAAACAATAAAGGCGTTAGGAAAAAACCACTTAAAGAACTGTATGTGAATCATCATGTTCCAGAGATCTACTGGAGAAATTACTCTCTCTTTTACCAGCACACCAGTGCAAATTAGGAGGAAAGCACAAGGCACATAACCTTCGATTTAACTTATATACATTGTCCACTCCAATCAACCACATTTGAAGGAACACAAATCTGGAATTAACAGTGTAATATTCCTATATTCTTATGAGTATGATAAAAACTTCAGTGGGAAGAAAACGCAACAGGAAACAGTGCTCTCCAGCTGTTGCATTGTTGCCTTCATCCAACAGAATCAAGTTCTAAATCCCTCAGAGAAACGTTTCACGTCAAGATGCATTTCTTGTTCCTCAGTTAGAAAAAATAACTTTGATGATATCAGTGTCCAACTTAAAAGTAAATGAAATAAATTTCTCTCTTGAAAAATAATATGAAGGTGTCCCTTTGGACAACAATAGAAGGTTATTCAAAAACACTTCTGAAATGTTTATTAGCCCTGTAAAACTTTAATGAAAATTAAAAATGCTTCATATTTATAGCATTTTGTGACTTTCCATTATTTTATTTCAAGCTGATTTCCTTATCGCAATTTGGAGTTCCAAGATTCCAAAATTTGTGCACACAGAATTTATGTGTTATGTTTTGGAATTTACTGGAGAACAAAAATTCTATGTTTTGGTATTGGGCTGTATACCTTATACACCTTCGATTTATAATAATAGCTTAATTAGTCTTTAATACCTTATATTTACTGTCTCCACAGCTGGGTTGCTATAAGAATGCAGCAAGTAACAAATACAGCAATCAGTTAAACACAGAAAAAACCCCAACTACTTTGCATTATGCACACTTTTTATTCTGAAAACAATCTACAGTTCACTTACATCTCTTTAACGATAAAAGAACTATATGAACAACACTGTATTCTTTATCAAAATAACAAGTCAGACAATAAAAGATTGGAGCTGTCATGTACAAGACATTGATATTCCAGAGTAAAATACTACTTTATCTGCCAAGACGCCATAATTTGAGTCTCTGGGAATGTCCTGTATTTCCAAGAGATATTAAATGGTGACAAGATGAAACTTGGTATTACATATTAATAATTGTATCACACAAGGTAATAATTCTCATTTCAATTACTTTGGAAAATTATTGTGATATGGAACTTCCGAAGGTTTCACCCCAAACTGCACTGTATCTCTGTACTTAAAACCTACACTGAAGGCAAGACAATCAACATTTAGTACATCCGGAGTCTTCTATACCAGGAAACCATTGAAAAGATACCCAACTACAGTCACTATTTGAAGTTGCTTTTCCTGGACTAGTCAAAGGAAAAAAAAAATCATTACAGAATTAGCTGCCTAGAAAACAGTAAACTGAGATTATACTAAGTGTTCAAGTTTGAAGATACTCTTCCAGTCCAAAAGTCAGTCCCTCTGAGAGCAGGTACTATTGTAACATTAGGTACCATATATTTCAGTACTTCCCTCAAATGAAAAAAAATCATTTTTGAAAGGAAAAAAAAAAATTGTTAAATACAAAATTACACGCATATCTGGAGTTTGAAATAAAAACAATTTTGCAACAGCATATAACCGTAACAGGCAAAAACAGGAGAATACCCTGTACTTTGAGTTGAAATATTTGCACCAAAGAAAGATCACTACAGCATGTTACAATAAATGTACAAAGTTATGAGGAAATTATTAACTCTGAACACATTAATTTTCAATAAAATGTTTTATCTTACTTATGCCGGTCTGCTGAAGATAGGAAACTGGGAAGGCGGAACATTGATAAAATCAAGCAACTCTGACTTGCTGACAGGAAAGGTAGAAGGTGTGGGGATGAAAAAGCTCCTAGAAGTAACATTCTCTCCTGAGATAGTATTAAATAGTATACAGTAATTAAATTCAAAGTACTACCATCACTGTGAGACATTTTCAGTACAACATTCCATGAAAAGACTCTTAATTTTTTACCAAGGTCTGATAAGTAATTTTAATAAAATTCCCCAGATAATTGCACCAATTGCTACTTTTCAGCATTGCTACTACCACAGCAAGAACAGCTTTATTAAAGCCGCTCCCCAAGAAACAAGAAGAATACTCATAAACATGCAGGAGATACCAACATATCTCAGGGAAGTCTGATCAAAATTTCCACGTGGTTCAAATAAGCCCACTGTTAACCTAAGAATGGTTCTGCTCTATTTGGATTTTACTAAATCAGTTACCACTGGAATAAGAAAGCAGTTTAGATACGCAGAGAAGCTGAATTTATTCAACTTCTACCTACTGCCTTCAATTGGCATTACAGTTTAAAAGTTTGAAATTTATTTTGCCTGGAAGTAACTAAAACTTTCAGCACAAAAGTTGTTCTGTGTGCTTGATTCTGGGACATTTAACTTCAGAACTGCATTTTTAGAAGCTCAATACTTACATCAAAGCCAAAGGCGACTATTAGCTTGTAGGATTTGAGTATCACCTGCTAACACCTAACACGTAATTTAATGTTAACTAGACGTCAAACGGGGCACGAGATTTGAGAAAGTTTAATGATTTGTTCTATATGTGAGAAACAGAAGAGCTTTTAAAAGGCTTTATAATGAACATCATGAGAAGTTCTATGTTCCAAATAAACTGGATTGATTTGAATGAAAGTAAAGTTTCATTTTCTTTTGCGAGCCATCTTTACTAGAACGGAGATCAATTTAAAGCTTATGTTCAGCTTTCTTATCATGCATTTCATTAACTTATCATTCAAATTTCATTAACTTTCTTGGTTTGTCTGATGAAACTTAAAGCTTCACTTTTATTAAAGGAGTAACTTGATCTGTCAAATCAGAAAGACTATCTGAAACTTATTTTCCTTTAAAGTTCATTACAACTTCAATGAAAGGAACATATACCGTGGTGGGTCCATAAAACACTTTTAAACTTACAATTTAAAGCAAGCAGGGGAAAAGTTTGGATTTTAAAAAGCGTATGGCAGGTGGGGGGCAAATCTTGTTCTTCCAAAGAACATTGTTGTCTGTCAGCTGTGAAATTACACTTTCATTATATAAAAAATGAATAACAAAAAAAAAACCCAAACAACACCCCACCAACCCCTCCATACCCAAACCACACACACACAAAACTAATTGGAGAATTACCGTTAGTATTTAAACTTTGTCAGGTGATGACTTGGAAGACTACTAGTAGGTCTTCTCTAGGGTGATGGAGGGTGGGTACGTTACACCCTTTTTAGTTCAGTCTTCCCCAAGCAGGAACCAAAGCAGTAGGGAGCTGAGCGCCCTTTCCTGAAGGAGAAAATAGAGAACCGTGTGTTACTGGAGTGATCAATTAGGCAACTGCACTTAGCTCTAATGAAAGGGCGTGGAGGGGAAAAGGTTTTGGAGTTTTTGAGAGCTTGGGCGTTTCGTTTTTAACTAAAACCAGCTGGCAATGAAGAAGAACGCCTGTTGGAGCACGGCTCCGTCGCGATACCCCTCACGACAGGCGGAGATGAAGATTCCCACAGGGGTGCCGGCTCGTTCCTCGTAAATCCTCCACCCTTCGCAGCGCGCAGCTGAGCGGCAGCGTGCTGGGCTGCCGGCGAGCATGAGAGGAGCCCGCGAAGCTCCGAGGAGCCAGGACGGCGGCGGGGAGCTGCGGTAGGAAACACCGCGGCCGCGCCCGCGGGGGCCGGGCCTCCCCCCTGCCGCCGCCGCCACGGGCGGGCCCGGCGGTGCCTCCCGCGGCCTTGCCGCCACGCCCGGGCTGATTGGCGGAGGGCGGCCCCGGTCCCACCCGCCAGAGGCGGGCACAGGGGGACCTGCCCCGCCGGGAGCTGCCCGCTGTCCTGGCAGCCGGGGCAGTGCATGGGGCGGGAGGGCGCCCGGGGAACCCGGACGGCAGCTTTCCGCGCCGGCGAGGGGGAAGGGGTGAGGGGAGCCTTTCCTCGTCTAAGCGAGGGACCCGGTGGCGGCATCTCCGCGGGGGTCGAGGGCAGCGCCGGTGTATGCGGGCGGTGGGGTGCCGGGGCGGCAGCGCGGCGGAGCGGAGCGGGGGCAGAGGAAAGTGATGCGAAGTTGAGGGAGGACGGAGCGAGGGTGCCCTCTCCTCTCCTCAGCCCGCGCCGCAGGGGCAGCCCAGCCCCGCAGCAGGTGCAGCAGAGCCTGGGCGGTGGGGACAGGCGGGCCCGGCGCTCCCGGCGCCGCAGCGGAGGGGCTCCGGCGGGAGCAGGGCCTCAGGCTGGGCTGGACGGAGCCGCGCAGCCCCCGCGCCCGCTCGACTGAAGGAAAAGAGCGGCAAGCGGAGCTTCGAGCAGCGGTTCGCGGCTCGCTCCGGTCTTCGGCTCGTTACCAGAGGCAGCGACGCGGAGAAACGGCCCTGAAGGGAGAGCGGTGAGGGAGCTGGGGAATAACCCCCGGGGGGCTGCGGGGGGTCGGGGAGGAGGGCGAGGCGGTCCCGGCTCCGGTGCCCCCCTCAGAGGCGGCGGCGCGGGCCGGGGGGCGGAGGGTCCGTGCCCGGGCGCCGCCGGCGGGGAGGCGGGCGAGGAGGAGGGAGGCTCTCGTTTCACCTTGCTCCTTTTTTTCAGTTCCCCCTCTTCTCTCCTGCTTGCTTTCCTTCCTCCTTCCCTCCCTCCCGTAACGCAAGAGGAAGCCCTGGGCGCCTTGCATCACCCCGCGGCGGAGGGTCTGTGGAGGAGAGGGTGCGGTGGGGCGGGAGGAGGGAGAGCGATGGCGGGGCGGGGAGAGGAGAGCCGTGGACTGACTAGAAAGAAGCCGCAGGGGAACGGCAGACCGTGGCGATGCGGCGTCCCTGAGCAAGGGGAGCGGCGCGGAGGGGACGGTGTGACCTGGGAGGGGGGGGGGGGGGAAGGCGCCGTGTCCTTGCGGGGGTGCTGAGGGGCGTCATTTCTGGGCGAAAAAAGGACACCCCCGTTCCCGCCCTTACCCTGAGGTGAGCTTGGGCTGCTGCTGCGGGGAGAGGAGGGGTTTTGGGGCGGCGGGGAGCGCGACCGTCCCTAGGAGAGGGTTCCTGCGCGCCGAGCACGGCACCTGTGTGGCACGGCCTCTCGGGGCGGGCGGGCGGGCGGCCCTCCGCCTCAGGCGCCGCAGCGGTGAGCGGCGCGGGGTGGCCCCACGGCAGCGCTGGAGGCCCGGCGGCCGCGGCCGGCAGGTGCCCGCGCTGCGCCTTGAGGAAGTTGAGCGCCGTGAGTCCTGTGAGGAGGAGGAGGAGGAGGAGGAGGAGAGGGGGCCGCAGCGCTGCCGAGGCTGAGGCGAGCACTTACTCGTGCTGTTCCTCAGCAGAGGGCGGGCACTTCGGAGAAGTTCGGGGGATGAAGCCAGCGGTGACAGTAGGTGCCGGCAGCGCGTCACCTGGTCGATCGGCAGCCGGGGGGGGGGTGTGTGTGTGTGTGGGTGTGCTCGGGCAGGCCCCGGCGCGGGAGCAGGGGGGGGTGGGCGCTGGCTTTCGGACACTGACTTTGGCTTAGTTCAGCCTTGCATTTCGCTTTGCCCCTTCTGCATTAACTGATCGGAGCGGTTACTCGGCCCTTGGTATCGCCATGAGGGGCTGTCACCGACAGCCATCCCAAAGAGGGGGAGCCAGGCTTGCTTGTGGGTGCAGAATAAATATTTTTATGACCCGGCTGGAAACTTGAAGAGGTAACGTGAGGGACCTCTCTGTGAGCATTTGGGCTGGGACGCCAGGGTGCTGTGCTTTCCGTGAATGTTAACTGAGCTTCCAGCAAAGCTGCCTTGCCTTTGAAGGGAGAACGCTGCACAACTGCTGCTGTGCCTCCTCTGTGGGTTTAAAAAGAAGGAAGACGGTAAAGCGTAGACTTATTTAAGGGAATATGTCAATAAAGTTGCAGTATTAAAACAGATTAAATGCTGTCTTGTGTTTTATGACTTGTTTACATACTCGTTTTAGTACTGATTATGGAACAATAGGAAATAATTTAAAAAATACGCAGCCCGTTTTGCATGCTCATCAGAGTTGCCTGGGGGTGAACAGTAGTGAGTAACTACAATAGCAGAGATCCTTGAAGGACTCTCCCCCCCAAGCAAACACCTTGAAAGTAGTGTTTTTGTTTTTCATTTTATGACTAGGTGACTTCGTTTTGGGAATAATTCACATAATTATTTTTGTTTCTAGACATTTATTCTAAAAATTGCCTTGGTTACATTTCATATCTGAAGCTGCCTGCCTGGTTTTCCAAGCAATTATCATGCAAGGTCACTTATATATTTTAGCTGAGCTAGTTTTATAGCACCAGCACACCATAGTACGCAATTAACCTTTACTTCACATTTCCTTGTTTTTGTTCTTTTGTTTTGGTCATTGATCCAGGCTGAATACTGGATACTGCAGTGGCTGTTTTTTTGAAAGTACTAACCAATTCGTGCTAGTCTCTTATGCTCTTTTAGACAGCTTTCATGCTACTGTGGAAATACAAGGAAATGAGTACTTGGCCTGAAATGTTTGTCTTTCATTTTTTACTTTTGCACAACATTTGCCATCGACAGCAGCACTTTGAAGGAAGCAAGAAAAGAAAATGATTTACCTTTTGTCATTTGTGTTTATTAAGTATATACACTCTAAGGTGAGAATTATGTTAGAGGACTGTGTCAGCCCCACTTACATTTTATATTCTTAGAGTCCTTTAAACAGTTGAATTGTTCTAAAACAGGATTTGGATGTAGAAACTTAAGGGACTAACCAGGGCTTGAGGAGAGGGCATCTGAGATGATCCCCGTGTCCTTGTTCTGCACAGGATGGTGTCACCTGAGCTCTCGGAGTCCTCTCCTTGCCTGTGTGAGTGGAGTGGGGGGCAGCTGATTAACCAAGGGAGTGGTAACGAAGCAGTGGATTGTTTTTATATGCTGGTGGCAACTTCAACCTAGTGAATGGCTACTAGCTGTTGTAGTTCATTGGCAGTCAAAGCAGCTGCAGCTTGGGCTTGGCCTGTGATCAAGGCAGGACTCTGCCATAACTCTGGATTGGTACTCTGTGATGAACGTGGCTGTTTTAGTTGTTGTTTAGAGACATTGAAGTTGGTCAGAACTGCCATGTTAAAGAAACTTTAATGCCATATTTATCATATCTAAAACACTTTAGTGGTTGCTATCCAAATCAACGCTGTGGAATGATAACTGTGTGAGTTGGTTCACTTGAAGAAACTGTATTGGGTTAGTAAATGAATGCCAGGGTGCTGCGGATCATGTAACATGGTCTAATTAGTTTGTAAAGAAAAAGTAAGAGAACCTGCCATAATTCTCTGCTGTATATAATTTGCTACAGATAGATTTGGTTGACTTCATAGAGCCATAGAATGCTTTGAGTTGGAAGGGACCTTAAAGATCATTTCATTCCAAACCCCCTGTCATGGGCAGGGTCACCTTCCATGGGACCAGGTTACTCAAAGCCCCGTCCAACCTGGCCTTGGGGCGTCCGCACCTTCTCTGGGCAGCCTGTGCCAGTGCCTCACAACCCTCATACTGAAGAATTTCTTCCTTATATCTAATCTAAACCTACCCTCTTTCAGTTTAAAGCCATTACCCCTTGTCCTATCACTACATGCCCATGTAAAAAGTCCTTCTCCAGCTTTTTTGTAGGTTCCCTTTAGGTAACTGGAAGGCTGCTTTAAGGTCTCCCTGGAGCCTTCTCTTCTCCAGGTTGAACAGCCCCAACTCTCTTAGCCTGTCTTCACAGGAGAGGTGCTCCAGCCCTCTGATCATCTTCGTGGCCCTCTTCTGGACTCGCTCCAACAGGTCCATGCCCTTCTTATGCTGGGGGCCCCAGAGCTGCATGCAGTACTCCTGGTGGGGTCTCAGGAGAGCAGAGTAGAATCACCTCCCTCGACCTGCTGGTCATGCTTCTTTGGATGCAGCCCAAGATATGGTTGGCTTTCTGGGCTGCAAGTGCACATTCCAGGCTTGTGTTGAGCCTCTCATCAACCAGGACCCCCAAGTCCTTCTCCTCAGACCTGCTCTCAATCCATTCTCCACCCAGCCTGTATTTGTGCTGGGGGTTGCCCCAACCCATGTGCAGGACCTTGCACTTGGCCTTCTTGAGCTTCATGAGGTTCGCAGGGGCCCACCTCTGAAGCCTGTGAAGGTCCCTCTGGATGGCGTCCCTTCCCTCCAGCGGGTCGACTGCACTACACAGCTTGGTGTTGTTGGCAAACTTGCTGAGGGTGCGCTCCGTCCCACTGTCCACGTCGCCAACAAAGATGTTAAACAGCGCTGGTCCCGATACCGACCCCTGAAGAACATCACTTGTCACTGGGCTCCACTTGGACATCGAGACATTGATTGCAACTCTTAGAGTGCGACCATCCAGCCGATTCCTTGTCCACCGAGTGGTCCATCTGCCAAATCCGTGTCTCTCCAATTTAGAGACAAGGATGTCATGCCGGACAGTGTCAAATGCTTTGCATAAGTCCAGGGAGATGACGTATTTCTAGCAATATGTTTTATTTCTGGGAAGGGAGGAAAAAAATATCAAATTTATCAAGGTCTTCCCGGTGTGGTAGGTGCGTTGCTGCCTGTGCAGACGTTAGGTGAGAAGGCGCTGTGGTAAGCCTCATCATCCGTAACACAATGCCACTGAGCGTAGCTTTGTGTGTGGCCTTTTCTGTACCTGTTGAGACTTGCACAGAGGATGTGTTTTGCTGCAACACTCCTCCTACCACTTCAAAAATGTTTTGCAATTAATTATACTAATAACTGTAACAACAATGCCTATTTTATGAGATTAGTTTCTAATTGACCTTCCTGAGTGTGAACTACATTATTTCTGACTTTAACTGCTGAGTATTTTATTGCCCACACCTACTTTCCTTTGTGTTTTCCACTTTAGGTTCCTTGAAGTGCTTCTTTCCACATCACTGTTTTAGTCAGGTTGCTTCTTTTAAATAGTACCAAGAGTTAATCTCAGTTTACTCCATGTTGACTGAGGCCCTTGTCAGTTACTTACTAGAAAAATCACATTACAGTATTAAAAGCTATTGAGATGTTTGTTGTAAGATCATATTCAAGAGATGCTTACTAAATGAAATACCTTTTCTCTCCAGATCCTAACTTGAAACAGAAATGCTTTTATTTCTGCTTCAATATTATAGAGTGATATTTAAAAAAAGATAGGATTGTGTTTGAGAGATGGTGATAGATTAGAAGCAGTTAAAATAATTCAGCTTCTTTTGTTGGGATTTTTATTCTTGGAAAAATTTTCAGCATGGATTTATCTTTTTTTATTGTTGTTTTAGAAAGTATCTTTGGGCTGAAAACTGACTTTCTGATACAGCTCAAAGTGTTTGTGAATAGGCATTGTAGAGGGCTCTCCTTCCTGTTTTCCAGGAAGTAAAGTACACTGGAACCATTTAATGTAATTCTCTGTCCTGAAATGTGTGGTGTTTTTCCATTTCTTTCCCCAGGACAAGTATACTTGGAGTGTATTTCCGAGACTTGTGACATAAGGTTTCTTGAACCCTGTGGCAAAATATTTCTAGTGTTTTATGACACTTGGTATGTATATGTCTTAAATGCTCAGTTGTGTGAGGTCTTTTTAATACTCCTTATAAGGAAGAAGTCTTTAAATTGTCTGTAGCTTTGTAAAGAAAACCTCTTAGGAATTGATCACCACTGTTTTTCATTGCAAGTCCCTTAAAATATTTTTCTTGATAAAGTTTTCAGCTTTTCTTTTTGCTGTTGCGTAATCATACCATGTTATTTCGGAATTATTTTTTGTTTTGCTTATTACATGAAAGATTTTGTGCTACAAAAGTGCAAGTTTTTGACTTGGAGCCAGTGTGTTGGTGTAGTATTGAGTCCTTTCTTTTGGAAGCTTTTGAAATCTTTAGTTTTTAGCATAGTTTTGTGCGTGTTCTTAATTCCGAAATATGGGAAGAGTCGATGGCACTACCTGTGGTTTTATGGAATAACTTAATTGTGTAGCTGTGAGAAACAGCACACCTAATAGACTATACCTGGCACTAAGGGGCACTTATTATATCCTTGATCAGTAGATGATTTTTTAGAAAAAGAATAGCTACTAGACCAGTGCAAAAAGGTGTTTTTATATGGGAAGAAGTGATGGTAAATGGAAGAAATAGCACCAAACTTGGCTTTTTTACAAACTGTAAATGTAACAGTTATGATTGAAGGGGTTTGAAAGACAATGTCGATAATTGTTTTCTGAATTACACAGTTCAGAGTTGCAAAAAGTCGTTATAACCTACTTGTTATGACAGTTGCTCTTAAGCAGCACAGTTGTCATGCACATAATTTTATTTGTGTAGGGGAACATGTATAGCTTTCTTTTTCGCACTACGCTGTTTTTTCCTCCTATGAATGGATGGTTCAGCTTCATGAGAAATAAGTGACTTAAGACTATTTTTCCTCCCTACTCAATAACTGAAGGGAGAGTTAATGGGAAATCCTGGGTCAACTTCAGGTTCTGAACTGAGTTGGAAATGAGCCTTGATACCCTGGTGAAACATCGTGCTTTTTAAAAATCAAACCAAAAAATTAAAGTTGTCTGTCAGGGTATTTAAGGGGAGGCAGCAGTGTGAACATAAAAGGTGGAGGACCTTCTGAGTTCCTTGAGTTAAGACACTATATTTAATTAGAGCAATTGTTTTCACCCATAATCAATACCAGTCTTAAGAAGTTATTTCATAGATTTGTTACACGTGAGGATTGAGTGCATAGCTGTAGCGCAACCTTCAGATATAAAGTTCTGCAATTCAAGGCTTCAGTTGTGAAGACTTTGATCAAAATGCAGTTATATATGTTGAATTTGATGATTTCCCCCCCACCTGCAAGTTGGAAGTTATTTGACTTCAGTCAAATGAATAAGGCTTTGTAATTTAATGCCAAGAACACCAATTCATAAAATAATGGTATTTTAAAAAATTGTGAAAATTTTCAATAAAAGTAAAGTACTAGTGTTAAAAAACCCCGTGGCCAGTATTCATGTGTTGTTACTTACTTGTCCTGAAAAGAAAGTAAAGGGCATTGTTGTTGTCCTCCCAATTTAATGCTTAAAACAAGAAATTCTCAAATTCAGAGTTAAGTCGGGTACTTTCTAGCTTACTGTATGAATGGGATCAAAGCAGCATATCTCTCTGAGTGAAATCTGGGTTAGATAACAGGCATTTCAGCCAGAATACTGCTTTTAACATTAGAATAATTTAAATGGCGTGTAGATGCACAGCTCGCTTTTGAGGTGAAGCGGGAAGGGTGGCTGAGGAGCCCGTGGCAGATATCAAACCCAGCAGCGTAGTGGGATGTGTGTTGTGCAGCGTGCGGTGCCCGGAGAGGCAATCTACTCTTCTGAATGCAGTTGTACGTCTCTCTTCTTCGCTACAACTGTCTTTGAGCTGATTGAGAAGGCAGGTGTAGTTATTAATTTCAATCTGTGTTGTTTCATGGAAAATTATGTTGTTCTTCCCCCACTACAGTTAGATTAAATATTTTTGTCTAAGGTGAAACATAGGAAACAGACATAGGAATAAGAATGCAAACATGGGAGGTGGTGTGCCAGATACATAAAC
This sequence comes from Pelecanoides urinatrix, assembly GCA_013400755.1. NCBI lineage: Eukaryota > Metazoa > Chordata > Aves > Procellariiformes > Procellariidae > Pelecanoides > Pelecanoides urinatrix. The sequence goes on from VZTQ01006589.1 coordinate 377,135, forward strand.
ATTTCATACTGCTGGAAATTGTATAATGAAATATTCTTTCAGGTGAGCACTTAATTTGGTTTCTTCCTTGGCGCTTTAAAAGCTGTTACTGAGCTGTGGTAATAGTTTACATTGTATCTGTTTCAATTTAATAAAATTTTTTAAACAGAATAGTTGTTAGGGAATGTAGATGCTGTGTGTAAGTTTTTAAATGTTTATTTTGTGGGTTTGCTTGGGAAGCCAGTTCTGCCAATTTATCATAATGCAAACAGGTGCTGAAAAGAGCTTTTTTAAATAGCATGGGTGTGCTGAGATGTTCAACTTGGACCTCGGTAGCAGTATCTTTCTGGAGCATTCTTGACGGGAAGGTTGTTGCCAGCGAAGAGCTCGCAGATGAGGTTTGGCATTGGCAGTACTCAGGGTAGAGCACGTGCTGCAGGCAGCGCTGCCTCTGCAGGGGTTACCCGTGGGGGAATGAAAGGGTGAAGCAACTCTGGTCCCTACAGAGTCAGTAGGTCAGAAATCTTGGCTAGAAGGGTCTCTGGAAGGTCTTGTAAAGATTTCCACTCAATACAGAATTGTTGGCAACATAAGAACAGGTCAGCCGTGGCTCTTTTTTGTCCGGGTCCTGAATACCTGCAAGGATGGAGGTTCCCCATCCCCCCTGGTACCCTTGTGCAGTGCCACACCACTCTTCCAAAGGAAAAGGTTTTTTCTAGTGCCAGCCTGAACTTTTTAAGCTGCAATTACTGTTCCCTCCAGTAATGGCAAACTGATGGCTGTGAAGCTGAATGGGAAGATCTGACAAGATGGGTTGACTAAGCTGGAAACAAACACATACTTTGATCGCTCTCATTTTTTTGAAAACCCTTGTTTCTATCAGGTTGCTGCCTGGTTGCCAAGTCAGGCTTGTGTCTGTTCCTGGTGGACCCAAGGGCACCAGCTGAAATTGTGTTTACAGCTTGCAGGCCATAGGTAGTGCTGCCTGCAAATATTGTTGTGGTGTAAGAGGTGGGTCAGTTTTTCACACAGGAAGCCTGCAGCGCTGATACACGGTGAAGTGAGCTACAGCCATGGGAATCTTGCTGCTGCTCCATACCTTGCTGGCAAAAAAGATCTCAATCTCTTCTGCTTTCTTCTAGGGTTCTCTTCCACTGAGCCTCTTATGCCTGAGTGAACTTAGAGGAGACTGTCATGGCAGTCCAAATAAAACTTGCATACCAGTGTACTGTAAATACTGAGAAAGATTTTTTTGAGAATTAGACCCTTGATTAAGCCTTGCTGGTCCTTGGAAGGATGTTATTTCCTATCCCTGGGTTCAGTGAAACTGAACTTTGAGAGATATGTCTTGATATGCATTGTGTTTGGTCCCTGGGCACAGAAGGCTGTCATAAGGAATTGAAAACAAAATGCTTGTGGGAAGTTTAGTTTTACACACATTTTTCTACCCAGCACTCCAAATTGGAGAACTTCAGGTGGTTTTTAGTAACGTGACTAGATAGGCCAGTCTAGTGTTTGGGGCATCCATTGCTTGTGGGGCCTGAAAGTCTGTGAATGTGAGCTGTTGGTGTAAATCTTGTGAGGACTTGCATAGAAACTCGCCCAAGGACAACTGATGACTATCTGAATTTTTCTTTCAGAGTTGAGAATCTTGTAAGATAGATCTGAGTCTGGTGTATAGTGTGTCAAATTCAAGAGCATAACCTAAAACTGCTCTATTTCTTTAACCGTTCATAGTGATGAATCTTTAATTACTCTGCTTTGTGATACTTTGGTAATTGTTTTGCTTATTTATCAGTTAGCTTTATTTTTATGGAAGTACACTCAAGAAGACTAGAGTATTGCAAATAATTTAATCTTGGACTATACTTTTTATTAAACAGTCAATCTCGCATTAAACTAGTGAAATAACTTGACAGCCTATTGCAGGGCTTTAGTTAAGAGCACATGTTTCTGTTATAAACCCCCATCAGGTATTTGTTATTAGATAGTGATAGTGTTCAAAAAGTTTTGGTTGCTTTTCAGAAGTGGAGGAAGATCTCATCTCCCAGAAAGTGTAATTTTGGCGGGTAGGAACAGACACTTGTGCACATGCAGAAGCACTTGATGTGCATCTCGGTACTTTATTGTTGATTTGTTTCAGTTTTACTCCCGGATCATTCTCTGTGAATCATCTTTATCTTGACCCTCTGCAAGCTTTGATTCTGTGTCTTTTTCCTTAATATTTACAAATTAGAAGACTGTACTTAAGACTCATAGTCTTTGAAAATCCACAAACCATATCTTTAGACCCTTTCCTTCCTGAAGTTAGAATCTGGTCTTAGTCAACTACTGATACTAGAAATTGGCAAGAAGTTTCTGTGTATTTAAAAATCTCTATACAGCTACTGCAAAACCACCCCGAGGCTTTTCTTACCCTTTACTGCTGTGTAGTCTGCACCTTTTAGAAGGTTTCTGAGTTGATTTCTGTCCCCTCTCACTCTAAGTGATTCGGTCTTGCTCTTAAAATCAGAGTCTGAGGATTAAACTGCATGGAGAGAAAAGCCATTACATATAGTACTTATATCCTTATTCTAACAGCCAAATTCTATTAGGAGGTGGTTCAAAGCAGATACTACAAAACACAAATCTGAAAGCAAAAGGCAATAATTAGCTTTAAAAAAACCTCCCTGTAAATTTCAAAACAGAACCTAATGATAAATAGACTGAACAAGCTGAAGGTTGTTGGAGGTATGTTGTTGGTGCATACAGTATTGAGCAATTCAGTTATTTTAATGGAGCTGAATAAGAGCAAAACATTATTAAATCAAATATTTTAATTTCATTCCAAATTGTATTTCCCATTGCAGAAACAAACCTGCTTTAGTTGCTCTTGTGATTCTGTTTGTGTGGCTTGTTAAAATGTAGTTATTTGCTATAGGATGAAGTCAGAAACGGAACAAAGGAATTCGTTCAGTTCTTCTAGGAGTCATGTGATGGCGTGACCAGGGAGAGCTTGTACCAAGCTGAAGCTAGCCATAGTGAAAAACGAAGCATCCCCCCAAACAATTACTAAAATTAAAATAAAATTCCGGTAAAAAGTGTTTAAGTTGAAAACGGATGTTGTTTGAGATCCTGAGGCTTGTTCATGAGGCAAAATTCATGCTTGCGTGATGGTAGCATGTAACTATAGGCTGCCTTGTTGCACCAACAAATTAAGCTCACTACAAAGTTGAGCTCTGCAATTTCTTCCAGTCTCTTCTTTGTAGAGTCATTTTATCAAAGGAGAATCTGTCACTGATGAAAGTGTTCAAAACTAGGCAGAGTCAGTTTTTTTCCCTTTTATCTTTTTGATACTCTATTCAGCCAGTATTTCAACCTGTCTTTTGATGCCAGCGTGGAAGAGAAGGCTTCCTGGGCAGCTTCGACCCCTTGGTGGAGGCATCTTTGTCTCCATCAGCTGCTTGTGCCCCCTGCTCTCTGCAGGTAGAAGGTTTTCTTCTTTTTCTTTCTGCACTTAACTCCTGTAGCTTTTGATTGCAGAGCATGAAACGTGTTGTGATAAGTTATTCTGTTACTGGGCTCTTCTGGGCAGTGCTGTGTCACACAGCAGGAGCGGGGCCAACAGCTCGTGAGCCAGTAAATAACATCTTGAGCAGCACTGGTGTCTCTAGGAAATGTGGAGTAACTTGTTGACTTTCCTGTTAATACCCCCGCCCCCCAGTGTCGCAAGGTTATTTCTGGTTGCTTGCTTTCTGGTGCAAAATGGCTGGAGCAGGTTGAGAAACATGGCTTTCAGATCTCAGTACTTGGAGGAAAGGTCTCCAGAAGTTGAGGGGACTCTCTCAAGGGACTTGTACGTTGGTGCCAAAATACTGCGTCTTCTGTGAATTCACAGTACCTGTGAGGAAGATGTATAATTTGTCAGAAAACATTCTCACGCTGTTTTAGATGAACTAGACACATCTCTCCACAAGGAATATACGTGTCTTTCTTTCAAATAGATGGCGTTTTCGCTATATGTAGTCAGCACTTCTCTTTCCAAGGTGCTGGGGGTGGAGTAACCACGGGCAGCAAAGACAAGACCTGCATAATAGACCTGCGCCAGCGTGGAGAAATCCGAGTCGCTTGCACACGGAGTCAGGTTGCGTTGGGTTGAAGGTGCGTAGCTTTTGGAGCAGGCTTTTTGTTTCTCAGGTTTCTGCACTGGGCTTCCTTTCTGTCCTGAGGTCCAGGACGGCACATCGGCTCCGTTGCAACCCATGTGCGTACGTGGTCAGCTTTGCTCTGGCGCAGGGCCCGAAGTAATAAGGACAGCCCGACCTGAGCCTGTCTCTGGGCCACCTTCCCCCCAGTTGTGGGGATGCGGTGCGGCTGCCGAGGTGCTGGGGCCAGTAGCCTGTTCTGGTCTTGCTGTGCTGCTTTGGACTTGGGCCAGCAACAGAAAGGAGGGGGTTTCTCTTCATGTAGTGCTTCTAGGCCAGGCTAAGCCTTACAGAAGAGTTTGCGATAGCACTCAGTTTTACCAAAACATTGGCCGTTGACAGGTAGACTGCTATTTGCAAATGCTAGTCCTCACTATGTAAGGTGAAAGACTTACAGATTATAAGGATCTTAAAATAACCCTGTTTGAATTGCCCAGCAGGGCAAAAGAGGACTTGCTCTTCTTGCCCTCTTTATTTCCGTTTGGGTTATTACAATATATTCTTGAGGTGTTTTGGATTGTTTTAACTGGCTTAGCTGGTAGGTCTGCGAACATTAGTGTTTCATGGGGTGTAAAACCTTTACGAAACTCACTTTTGTGTGGTTAGTTGGACTGAATCTTGAAAATGGATACTGGTACGATAGTGATATTCAATAAAGTATGTGTTTTTAACTGAATCCTGTTTGCTCAATTCTAGCGCATAGTGTTAAGAAATGTAAGTCATGTGAAGGAGAATGTGCCTTTGCCCTGTTGTAACATACTTCCTGTTGTGACAACATTAATTAGACTTCAATCCTTTACCCTCACTAAATCTCTTTTGACTGATGCTGTCAATACTGCAGTATTATCATCCCAAAGTATGTGGGCATTGCTATGGTTTATAAGTGACTTCGTTTAAAAGATTGAATGTATTACTGTTAATAATTTGAGAAATGTTGTATAAATGTAGAATCTATTAAAAGAATAATAAAGGCCATCTTGTAAATCTTTAATCTTTTTAGATATAATGAATCTTTTCAGAAGTTTAGGGTTGTTTTCCATAACCATGAAGACTCATTTAAAGCTGTTCTTTCAGAAAGCTGGTGGCAAAGTGCTAGCAAGAATGTTATACTTTGGTCACGGCTATAAATTCATCTTAATAGGACATTATGCCTTGCATAAGAGTTCTATTCCCATGTAACTTTTTAAAAAAAGTCTATCTGCTAGCATGTCTATTGCAAATATTTTGTGTACTAACTGTAAACCCTATATTTTGTAAGAGAAGTACCTCTGCTCTCCTACCTTGCTACTTTTTTGAGCCAGGATTTTTAAAATAGATTTTCCTTTACCTGTGAGTACAAAAGCTTAGGTTAAATCCTTCAGTGTCTGATAAGACTTGTTACACAAGTAAGAAGTTGTTACTAAAAGGGCTTTCATAAATTGCATATCCTTTTGCCTTGCTCTTAACTCCTTTGCTGTTTACGTAACTGACACAGCAAGTCTCTGATGGGTGATTATAGCGACATGGTAATGCCTATAAATCCTTCTCTTTGATCTGTGGCTGGGACTTTCTTGTACTCATTGAAATGCTTCAGTCATTGGATAGAAGGATGTGGTTATTGTTTAAGAAACTGTACAAAGTAAATGCAAAAGCCTGCCCTTGTTTGTGTGCATGATTTCTTACTAAAAATAATTTCCACTAATTTCTTAATTTATTCATTTGGTTGAAATAGGAGCCTGTGTTACAAGCTAAATCTTACCACTTAATGAAAACATTGCAACACAAAATAGCAATCATAGCGTGCACTACCTCAGCAATTAGTAACAAGATGTGCGATAGGAAAAACTTCAGAATATAAATCCAAAGATTGTGCAATACCTGTTACCAGAGTCTCTTCCTAGATAATAGAATGGTTTGCTGCTCTAAGGCTCTGCGTTCACACTGATGCTTTCGTCTGTTTTACAGCACATGGGTTGCTTAGTAGCAACTGCTCTATAATCCTAAACAGCAATTTGCTGCCTGAAGTCAGCTTATGGGTCTGATTTACTTTAATGTGCCTAATGGGTTATTGAGTAGAATTTTCTATTACCTACAGAATATGTACAGTACAGCAAGCAGTATTATAGGGTAAGAACATATTTTACAATTGCCAGCTTAAAGGCTTTAGGAGTCAAGTTGTACTTTTAGCTCGAAGAACATGGTCTTTCTTAACTGTCAACTGTTATGCTACTAAAATTTTCCTGTGTCCGTGATAATTTGATCATCTTCTTAGACTTGCTGTTACACATAATTTGGTCAGTGCATTTCTTCTCATTGGTAGCATTTCCTTGCTCTGGTGCTTGGCAAAAAGATACTTACATGGACTGGTATTAAATCTTAAAGAAAATGTTTTGAGGGGGACTTGAAAAATTGTTTGTATTGTTTCAAGAGATGTCTGGGAGGATTTCACAAATAGAAAGACAGACCCCTTCTTTTCTCTGTTCGCTCTTCCCCAATTTTGAATCAATGCACTGCATTCATGCTTGTGTGTATGTATATATCAGCTGCTTGCATGTGGCTGATACCACAGATAAGATTTGGTTTAGGTGCATGTATTTTTACCCCGAATCATCCTGTAAGCAGCGTTAGAGAACCTTTTATTTGTCTTGGAATATTTTCTTCCTCTTTCAGCTTCATACTTAACTGTAAGTGCTTTTTGTTAGCCATTTCTTGCTATCTAAGGTTTGATAAAATGCTTTGCTTACAGGGCCTTCGGTCATGCAACGAGCATTGCAGGGCTTGGTTCTGTATTTGTTTAACTGAAATGTTTACAAGCCTGTGAAGGTTGGATACCATACTTGATCTGTAAAACTGTGTTTAATAACAGCTAAGGCAAACAGATTTGCACATAAAAAGTGAATGTCAATGGGATTTTGAGTAGGCAGGACAGAACTGGAGCTTCAATAAATCAGGTAACACAGGTAACGCATCAGGTAACAATCTGAGATCCGTGCTCATTTCTTTCTCTTCAATGCTTCCTTTTTATTGAGAGTGGCAGTAAATCATAGTAGCTGCTTATGTGCTTTTCAGAGGGAGTTTTTAGTGCTCGCAGTAATCAGTTGTCCTTTAGTCACAACTTAGCTCAGGATTTTTCTTACCATACTTCTGACCATGTGTTGTCTTACAGTTACGATACATACTATCTTAAAAGAAATAAATGCACTCTATATGTTTAGCGGTGGTGAACGCTGCTGTTGAGCATGGTGAGGTGGGATTGGCTGCTGAGGTGACACCGCACTGCTTATGGCTCTGGTTTTTGACCTCGGACGGAGGTACAGGCAGGTGGGATAACTGATGCTGAGTTCGACTTGGTGAGAGAAAAGCAACTGGCTCCGCAGCAGCCTGGCCTGGAGCCCGCCGTGGGCAGCTGGGGCTTGTAACTGGTCAAGATCTGCTGTCCCTATGTGGAAACTGCAGCAGATTTGCAACTTGTAAGAAGAGTTTAGTTGCTGATAAAATATAACTTTTTCGTCCAAAAAAAGTTTCCTGTTTCTGCCTTTTGTTCCAGTTGGCTCAGGTCACTAATGTGAAATTTGGAAGAGTTTACAGCTCTAAAAGCTGGGTTTGTTATCTCCTTTCTAAAATAGAGTTTTGCGTAATGGATTTATAGTAAAGAGAAAGGCCAATAGGGTGAGCAAGATTAAGCAATAAATCGACACGTTACCAGAACTCTGGTTTGCAGTACACGTGGTTTGCTGAAATGCATACAAATCTCAAATTTCCCCCCTTTTTAATAATTGTAGCCCTGTGATGCATGTCATCAGCTTTCCATTTGGGCATGGTCCTTTCAGTGCCAATTAGCATCCGCACTTGGGTTTGCAGAGGTGGAAGTCTCGTTGGTAAGCCTGCTCCTTGTCATGTGTACTGGTATCTGTTAAACTGTAATGAGTAATTTGAGCTCTTGGGGTAAGGTGAGGGTGATCAGCAGCTGGTAAGATTGCTCCTTTGCTGTCAGTACAGCGCTGCTGTTCAGTGTGAAGGACACCTTTCTAGGCAGAGGTCCTGCTGTTCTGACCAAACCGCCCAGGTAAACTCAACAAACCAGCGAATCTAAAGAAGGGCCGAAAGGAAGGGAAAAACTTGAAAAAGCTGATAGCATCACTGAACTCAATCTCTGAAAAACTTCATTGGCTGCTTTAGAAGTCAGGAGCATTATGTGTTACTCGTCAATAAAAAGGACTCTTATTATAAAATTGTTATGGTATGTGTAACTGCTTAATAACTTTATTTTTTGAGTAGTGATAAATATTCGTGCAGTTTGAATTCAAGCTGTGCCGCACACAGAGATGCTTGAGTGTCATCTGTTCTAGATCTCACTGCAATGGAGGAAAAGTGGCAATGATATTGCTGGCTTGAAAATGGTTATTTCTGTGAGATTCAGAAATAGTAGGTAGGCAGCCAGTGGCCTAAAGCAGAAAAAAACCTAAACATGTCTGTAAGTTTAAGTGATTAGCAGATTATTAAGGATTGTCAGTAAATTCAATCTTTGGTATGTATTATTGTACTGTAATTGACTGTTACATAAATTATTAATTGGAATTATTTTAAAACAATTTTAAAGATGGAAATATAACTAATATTCAGTTTTATAATATTAATTTAAACATTAAGACTTTTTGATACAATTTATGTAATCATAAATGTCCTTCCGTTTCTTTCATGTTGCCCAATTTTCAAGGATAAGGCCTTTGTGAACAATGGGGGGGAAGGATCCTCCCACTTATTTTTTCCTCTGAAAGTCACTAATTTCTGTGTAGTCATACTTCATTTAGATCCTGCCTGGTCTTTCTGGTTGAATGGAAAAGTTCTTAAAAAAAAAAAAAAAATCGGGGTTTAGAACTGTTCTGGTCAGCTGAAAACACTCCTCCAGCAGTCTTCTGTGGATGTGCTTGGTTTTCTGTAACACACTTTAAAACTTGTACTTTCTCTTTCATTTGAAAAAAACACATGTAGGTCATTAACTTTATGAGAAGCTGTTGGAATAGGTTTAATGTTTAACCTCTTGGTATTGCTTTAATACTTAACTTTTTCTTGCTGCGCTCCAATAGGTGAACTCTTTACAGTCGGCAGTTGTTTTCACATCACCCTGCATCTCTTTATTTTTTTTTCCTTCATACCATTGCTTTTAGGCTGAAAGTAGTTATGGCTTCAGTTCAGTGATCATTTTATGGGGTGTTGTTTGTTTGGTTTTGTTTTTAGTTTTAGAACATGTGGATTTTTCTTTTCACCCTCTATTATATAAGTATGTTATACACCAGCTCAGATATCAAAACAGTCTTATTTAATGGAGGCAAATCCTAAGCAGAAAGACTTAAGATAGAGGTAGAAAATGGTTTTATTTTGTTATTTATCTTAGAGAGAAGTGTCATCCTCTGGCTTTGGGTTTTCTTTCCTCTTTTCTGTCAGGACACTTGACAATTTTTTTTCATGCTACTGGTATTCAGAAACAGCACTTGCATTGGGTGTTGATCCTTTTTATTTATTTTGGCAAGTGACTTATTCTGGGACTTCACTGCTGGAGTATGACTGGAAGTTAGTGGGAAGACTCCTTGTGCTCTGGTTTTGATGAGCTGGCTTCCAGCTGAGCACCACCTCCTAATTTCCCTGACCCCCGTACAGCCCCCTCGGCCTAGGCGCTGCTCACTGCTTTTGGAGACGAGCCGAATCAGAAATTCCCATGGAAATAGGGAAGCCTCGGCAGCTCTCCCTGTCTGGCTGGAAATACCTGACGTGCTGGAGGAGTTCATTGCGGAGGACGGTCGGAGTGAAGGGGCGTCCGGGGCTGAGCCTGCAGCTGAGCTTGCGTAGTCACGTTGCTGTTGCCCTGCTGATGGCACCGAGCACCTACGTCTTCCCCCTTCCCAGTTTGCCAAATGGGAATTATGCTCGTGATTAACTGGCTTACAAAGTGCTATTATGTATTGCCCTCGTTCCTGCTAAATAGAAGCCTTACAAGCTCCCTGCTTCTGTCTGGCCAGGGGATGAAATGATGAGGCTTCATCCTGCATGTTTCTGCCAAAAGTTCATTATAAGTTCAAAGCTTTTTTTCTCAGTAAAATTGTCACTTAATCGGCATTTCTCTAATAGCTTCGTGTGTTTTATATCTCTATGGCTTGCCAGGTCCTATACATATATTTTGCTGTCGCTGTGGAGGATGCTTGCATTGAAAAGGGGAGTTGCATAATACATTTTTGAGAAGTGATTATTTTTTTATCACTTCTGAAGCTACAGACTCCCGGGGAAGCGTCTTGTGTCACCTCTTGATGCTGATACACCTCAAGAGGAGAAAAGCTTGTGTTTGGTAAATTGACATTTTCCTGTTAGTTAGGTAGTGCTTTATAGTACCTTCATAATGAGTAAAATATCCAATGTGATTCCCATGTAAAACGTGGCTGCTGGGTGAAGGGGGGATAGGAAGCGGTGGGGCAGCACTGTCATCGTCCCAGGGAAGTACAGTTGTAGTTCCCATGGCTTTTGATGGCATGTGCGTAACCCCGGTTGTGGAAAACAGGCCTTAGGGCTAAGGATTGTATCTGCCTGCCCTGTGTTCTGGGCCTGTCTTGGGTCAGGAGATCAAAGCACAGCCGGCATGCCTGCGTCTGGCAACCTGTTGGATCATGACTAGCCCTTAGGCTCCTGGTACCTTTGATTTATACCGCTGATAGAAATGTTAACTGTTTCTGAGTTTCCCAATCCTACACCTCTATTCATGGTTTTGTAATACTGCTGTTGTTGACAGAAGCAATAGCTTAATACTGTGGGAATGCTTATGGCATGGGGAGATGTAATCAATAATAGGGTTTTTCCAAGTTGGATTAATAATTTTTCTTGGATATTTAATTGATGGACCTTTATTTACTTACTTTTTTAAAACCGCACTTACCTAAAGAGTGTTATCCTCCTGTGGGGCCCTGTTGAAGATAGCTGAGCACGGCTCTTTGGTACCAATATCGAATGCTACGCCGAACCTCTGCACTCACACAACCCTTTGCTGTGGCTTGAAACCCGCAGGTTTTAAGGCCGGCAGCAGAGCGGGATGGTGAGCGGGGCTCGGTGCCAGCATGTCCTTCGAACGGGAGCTCCTGGGAGGGCAGCTGAGCTCTGGGGTGCTGTGGTTTTCAAGAGAGCCTCCAGTAAAAGCAAAGGCCTAAACTAAAAAGGCAATTTAATACCTTAAACTCTCCGATAGATCAGGCCTTTGTGCTGGGAGGTAAGTTGTTTCTCATGTAGTAAGAATGCTTTTTCCAACTTTATTGGAGAGTGAATAGGATTGCTGTTTAGTTTGATTTAACTACTACTGTTCTCAGAGGAGGAGATGTTTTAGGGTAACCTCCAGCACTGTAATTGAGGCAGCTTAAACAAATTGATCTCTCCTGATGTCAGGCGTTGGTGCAGTATGGTGAAGATTTCATATGCTACTGGTAATATTTGCAGCAAGTAATTTCCTCCCTCTTTCCCTGAAGTGTTATCTCTGTAAAACTGAGCTTTGTGCCTAGAAACAGTGAAGTCTCCAAGTACTTCCCAGAACGCTTTGTCAGCCTGTGAACGTGGTGGTGGTGTGGAGATTTCAATAAATTCTCCATACTTCAGTCCTGTGCTACTTGCCAATGGGTGCCATGCGGTTTTGCTGCATGTCTTCATGCTGTGGGCTTTGTCGTGGGAAAGAAAAAGCCCAAACCCACAAAAAACATGTCCCTCGGCCTGAAAGGAATTTTTTTGTGCACACACTACTGCTGGTGATAATTAATTTAAAATTGGTAGAGTTCTCTAAGTGATGGTTGGTAATCTCCTAGGCAGTGGCTAACACTTCTTGAAAGTGTGGAGTCGTCTTCAACTCAGTAAGAAAACTTTTCATGTGAGAAACTTGATTTAAACAGTCAATGTACCTTGTGGTAATTTTCCAACTTTACTTGGGCTTGGTGTGTGCTTAAAATGTTTCAAAGTCCAGCCACATGCAGAAGCTGGAGTAGGAGAAAATTTGGCATCATTCAGATAGCTCAATATTATATAGCAATACAAATATGACATGCTTTGGTGGTGAGCTGGTAACCTACATAAAAAAAAAAACCCCCAACCTAAAAAAAGTCCTGAGCAATCTGTTGTAGGAAGGTTGTAAGACTATACTGCAAGGAGATAACAAGGACTGAGTAGCAGGATTATCTGTTTCTGTTGTGCTCATTTGTAAAGGACACTGCAACACTCAGGTTTCCATGTGGATTGGTTTGGCATGAGAAAAGAGCAGATTGTTTGGTTTGGCTTGTGCTTGTTTCTCTGTCTTAGGAGGGTTAAAGTGACTGAGGAGCTTCCTGACATGCCCTCTCCGTGCTTCTAATGCACTTCACTTTCATCTGATGCATATAGTGTTTTATAGGTTTTACTTGTCAAAACACGTCGGCGGAGGGGAAAAGTATTTTCCCTTTCCCTGGCACCCAGCTACTGTCAGGAACTGCGTGTGTTTAGGACGGCCGTGGGGTTTCCAGCATAGCTTAGAGTTAGTGATCAAGTGCGTGCTCAAGTGCTGATTTAAGTAGGTTCAGAATCAAGTACTTGTAAAAATGCTCGGGTGGAAGTTGTGGTGCTCATGTATATATTACTAACTGCTGTTGTTTCACTTGTTTTCATGCAGAAAATGTAACTTTTGAAAGCTCGATGTTCTTACTTGATGGTAGCATCTTCCTGCCAGATTTTGACTTTGCACCCCCATGTATCTGATTAGTGTTGATACTAATGAAAAACATTGCATGAATTTGCAAGTCCTTTCAGGAGGAAAAAAAAATATCTTCTCTATTCCCCTTGGCTTCTAGGAAAACCTAAGAGCAGAAAAGGTTATCCTTAAATCGCAATAGAGTTGCATCTTGAAGGAGGACAGCTTGAAAGCTGTGGGTGACTATCAGACAACACCTTGTGATAGAAATGTTCTTAACCATGTTAAAAGTAGTGTGAAGTGTCGTGTTCTCAAACTACAAAAATAAAATGGACATACTAGAAGTTCCAGTTGAGGGGGCAAGACTGAACTGTATTTTATAAAAGAGTCATCTTACATCTTAAGTACTGAAAATCACCGGTGCATCCTTTGGGTCTCATGTGTGAATAAATACAGGATTTTAGCCTTTGGGTCTTTGAACTTAGCATCTTTCTTATTGACTTAATGTATTACAATGACGATAATGCAGATGTGTTTTTAAATATAATCCCAAATGTGGCAGGATATAGCTTTCAGAGCTGATGTCAAGATCTTAAAGGTGTTGGATGGTGTATATGATTCTGAAGCAGTGCATGTGGTACCTGTGGAGGGTACCAACCTCATTGTCTCTGTTGGGTTTCCTGCCATTTAATGCAGGTGCCGTAATCGGTATCTGTGTTGGAAGAAGTCTCTTGTCTACCCTTAATGCCAGATGGAAAGGGAGGGGAAAAGGCAGATCGTGCTGGAAACCGAGCACTGCCAAATGAACTCTGAAGCTGAGTGGCTCTCTTGTTCCCTGTGACCACTGCAAAGATATCTTCAATATAGGGAGAAGTCATTAGATTTCATGGGACAGGCACATAATAACTCTTTTTTAAATTCCCAGGTAGCATACAATCCTGTTTTCTGTTGATGTAATGCTTTTATTTCTCATTACAGCTATGAAGCCGTACGCTCCAGCTTTCATTCTCCTATGGAGTGCTGTCGGGATAGCGAGGGCTGCCAAAATTGTTGTTGTGCCGCCAATTATGTTTGAAAGCCATCTTTATATTTTCAAGACTCTGGCCTCAGCCTTGCATGACCAAGGTCACCAGACAGTGTTTCTCCTCTCTGAGGGCAGAGAGATTCCTCCATCTAATCACTATAGACTCCAGCGCTACCCAGGGATCTTTAACAGCAGCACCTCGGATGATTTTCTCCAGTCCAAGATGAGGAGTATCTTCTCTGGGAGACTGACAGCCCTCGAACTGTTTGATATCCTGGACCACTATTCCAAGAACTGCGACATGATCGTTGGCAACCGAAACCTCATGCATGCCCTGAAACAGGAAAAATTTGACCTGCTCCTGGTAGACCCCAATGAGATGTGTGGATTTGTTATAGCTCATCTCCTAGGGGTTAAATACGCCGTCTTTTCCACTGGCCTCTGGTATCCAGCAGAAGTGGGTGCTCCAGCTCCTCTGTCTTACGTTCCAGAGTTTAACTCGCTGCTCACAGATCACATGAACCTGTTTGAGAGGATTAAAAATACTGTTGTTTATCTTATTTCAAGATTTGGAGTCAGTTTTCTGGTTCTGCCAAAATACGAAAGGATAATGCAGAAATACAAGGTTCTGCCAGAACGGTCCATGTATGACTTGGTTCATGGATCCAGCCTGTGGATGCTTTGTACTGATGTAGCACTGGAGTTTCCGAGACCTACGCTACCCAATGTTGTTTATGTGGGAGGAATCCTAACCAAACCGGCCAGCCCTCTGCCAGAAGTAAGGTTTGCTGAGCTTTACAGTCATTTCTGTGGTATCTGGTTGACCTCATATCATGAGTGGAGGTTTTTAAGCAGTGAATTTGAAATGGGATCTAGGTTTCTTTTGTTATTGCTTGGTGAAATATACCCTTGAAGTCACGGGAAGTAGCTTGGGGTGGTGGTGAGGGGAACTATGAGATACAAACTCAGCATAATGAATCTCTTCGTGTTGCAGGAAGTATTTAGCTTTTGAGTAAGGTGCTTAATGGTACAGTAGAGGAAAAAACAGTGCTGTCCTGGAGATTACATCTGTAGCTTCTAACCAAGTGTGGGTTAAAATGGGAAAAAGGGAGAACAGTTAAATACTGCTTATGCTTAAAGAACCCTGCTGATAGGTTATACTATCTAATTTCACGGTATTAGTGTTTTTATGGAGAGTTTGCTTCCCTTCGTTTGACAGGTAAAAATGTGTTAAAAACTAGGTGTATATAAGCATGAAGAAACTGTGTATAGGCTGAGAAATGGACATGATGTGAGTTGATGTAAATCGTACCACTACTGTACTGGGATATGGATTTTTACTGGCTATCAGGTACTGAACTTCAGGCTGACATAGTGATAGTGACTGGATTGATTCCAGAAATCCTGGCTGCACAGATTAATGATTAAATTTGATTACTTGAGTGAACCATGTGATCTTTGATACCTGATATCCGAGAATGCCTCTGTTCAGCCACACAATGGTGAGTGACAGACAGCACAAAATGTCACAGAAAACCATGTCATTTACACTTCTATTTATGTGTACATAAACAAATAGATCCTGAATGGGAGATGATTATTACTGGATGCTTCTGGCTGGGTGATAAATAGGTAGGTAGACCTGCAGTGCTCAACAATTTGCTTCTAGAAATTCCTCGTTCTGCCTTTGCCTTTTGCATGAAAACGTCCAGGCCCACTTTTCATGTGTGTTAGCTTGAAAATTGGTTGTGGAACGCTGGGGTTATTTTTTTTTTTTAATTCTTTTCCATATTGGTAGTGTCTTGACTTAGCAGTCCCTTTTTTCATGAACTTAGAAAGCATCAGACAAATCTCTGATTTGGGCTGCAGGATGTGGAGCACTGAGCCAATTCCCTCATCTGTTTTTTCCTCCCCTGTTCAACTTCGAACGTGTCTGAGCTGAATGAGAGCAGCGCTTGCATTGCACTCTGGACACGCTGGTGGTTATATCCCAACATACGCTCTTGTCTGTTCTCCAAGGTGTCATCAGAGATGACCATAACAGTGCTGCTTCTGACGGGTCCTTCCTGTGTGTACGTTAATGTGTTCGTGTTTAAAAAGTGTCAGGCTGCGCAGATACCCTGAGAAAGCAGACTAAAGGTAGCCCTGTGCTGTCTAACCAAAGTTCAGACCTGTTCTCTCCAGGAAAGCCTTGCTGGCTGGCTGGAGTTTCAGCACTTCATTTTCCAAACTGATATTTTCTTCTTCTGTAAGAAGAAAAATGTCTTTGTATGACAAATTTGGGCACTAAATCAACACTGTATTTTTTGTCTCTGTAGATTGATCTTTAGGGTAAAAAAATTAACTGTCCTCAAAAGCAGATACTTTCTTTGCTATAACATGGAGTGGAAGAGAATGGAAAGGAGTTTTCTTTCTATGTTTTGCTGTAGGGATGTGTGTGTATAGATACAGAGATATATATTTGTACACATATGTATAAATATATATTGGAGCCTTTTGAGAATATATTTCTGTGTACCTTCTAAATTTACTCTGGAACCACAGATGTTAACCTGTTCCAATATCTTACGATGCAAGAAGGTGGAACAGTAAGAAAAAGATTTACTATAACCAGACTGACAGTGACCTTGAAATAGACCTATAGGTAGAGTACATGCTGGCAAATACTTGCTACAGTGGAGGGGGGGAAATAAATGCTGTAATTATTAGTTAGCTGAGACATTATTTATCTTCTCTTCGATTTTATTGGGCAATACATTTTTAGTGTTCTAAGCGCAGGATTTGATCGAATGCAAGAGAGACAAAAGTGAGTGTGTTCATCTTTAATCATATAATTTATCCGTGCCTAAACTGTTAGGTATAATCCACTGTGGTATCTATTGTAGGTAAATTATTGGGCAATCAGTTTGTTTTTACTGAACAGTTAGATAAAATTTATAAATGTCGCTTTATTCTGGCAGATGAAAATAGGATAGCTAGTGCTGCGACTGTTTTCAGCTATTGCTGTATCTCTAAGGCAGGAGCCTTTGCTAACTTATTTTCTGCAGCTTTTAGGCTGGTGTATTAAGGTAAGCCTGAGGCAGAGCTGGTTCACGTCCCTGTGCTGGGCTGGAAGTGGTGATGTTTCAGGAGCCGTCTCAAACGAAAGCGATGTTCCTGCCCAGAGGTGGTCCTCAGAAAAGAGGGGCATGTGGCTGGAGATAACAGTTTTATCAGGCAAATTTAAGCTCCTATTATAAGCCATTCAGGTTTCTTAAATTGCCCAAAACTTCTGAGAAGTAGCCTAGTCCACTTTTCCTGGTAGAGAAGTATTAGGGAAAAAAAAAATCTGTGTTGTTTTTTCAAGTCCAAAATACCTGCTCAACACAAAATACCCAGGCACCTCAGCAGTGGCACGGCTGCCTTGTTAGCAGAGGAAGTTTGTTATTTGGGGGGTGTGCGTGTAGAAAAAGGAGAGAAGTAGTTTGTTTAACCAAATTGGAATTCGTACACGTAACTGAAAAGCTCTAGTTTTCTGCTAATAAGTAACATCTTAAAAAGAAAAGGCAGAGAGTAATAATTAAACAATCAAAGAGGCAATGAAGGTCAAGGCTCTTTAAACTGTTATGGGATGGCAGTAGTTTAATTCTAGAGGATGTGGTAGCTCTGTTTTGTTGTTGCTCAGTCTGCACCTGTGTTTTTCTTGAACTTTCTTTAAAGAAAAGTTAGAAAAACACAACTTAAAAGGTAGCATGTAGCAGGGGGTGGTGAGTATCCAGGTCATGCAACAGCATGTGTGTGAGGGGAAACAAACCTGATGCTTGCTTTGCTCTGTCCCATCTACGTTAATATTTTGGTTCAGGGCAATGGAAGGGTTTTGTAAATCCCCCAGTCACCCTCTCTTAATGCATGCGGGTTCCTTTTGTAGACTATTTTTGGTGCAGGTAGATTTATTTTGGAGGATGTTAAGCTGGAAGCTTTATTTCACCTGTGAACTGAATGCTTGCTGGTGTCTGATAAGAGACAGAAGGGTCTGTAGCAGCGTTGGGCATTTTGGAAGGCTTTAAATGACATGCTTTGTGGGGGGATGCTCAGATGGGGGACCACAACAGCGGTAGCCAAAGCCGGGCTGCTGGAGCGTGCACGGTGTGTGCGCCGAGCCCCTGCCTCGCTGGCACGCAGCTGGGGTAGGGCCAGGCTGCAGTCCCTGCAGGGACTGTGCCTTAGCTGTGCATCTCGCTCGTCCCCTGTGGAGGGAACCGGCCTTACCGGGGTGTATCCTTACTGCCTGGCACAGATCAGGAACCAAGAGTAGCCCATCATGCAGTTAGCTGGCGTGGCGGGCGTGATTTTTAACTGCTGCTGCGCCTTACAGCAATTAGGGCTGCAGCGCGCAGCACCCGGCTGCGGTACGCAAACTGCAGATGGGTCTTCGGGTTGCAGCCTGCCCTGATGCCTCGGGAAGCCTTCGCCAGGCTCCGATCCTCCTTTTTGCGCTCCCTAAGGCAGTGCCCCGATGTCGGTCTGCGTTTGGCGCAGTGTCCCTTGCAGCGATCAGCGTGCCGAGGAGCGGGAGCCAAGAGCCGGCGAGGAGAGCGGCGGGTCCTTTGGAGGTCAGGGCTCTGCCCGGCTCCCTGCGGTGCCTTGCGGCACGGCGCGGGCAGCTGGCAGCTTTCTCCTCGGCGTAGCAGGGTTAGTTTTGCCCTTCACGGAGAGGCAGTGTGTCAGTCAGCGACTGAAATTCCCCGTGATGGCACGTTTCCTCCTGTGCCCTTCTGATCCCTGCTGCAGGCGGATGAAGCGGAGCATAATTTGTCCCTGCGTTTCGTTGCGGTGGGAGGGCTGATTGTCGCTTCGCAAAGCTCAGCGTAGGCAGTAGACACGGCACAGTTAGGAGTTGTCTTCGGTGGTAGCTAGTGTGCTATCTTCCCTGGTTACGGTGCATGGATTTAAAGGTTCTTCTTGCATAAATAGTGTGCTCTGTAAATGAGAAGGAGATGGTTGATGTGGCTGCACCCATTACCTGTAAATGAATAAAATATTGCATGTGGGAAAGGGTCCGGGGTTTGTATAGTTAACTCCAAAAACAGTGTATTTAGAATTGCACAGAGTACAGTGCGAGCAGAATTAACCTTAGAAGATCAATAGCTAGAGACAGACGGAATATCAAGTCTTTAAGGTCATCACTGACTTAAANGCTTTTTCACAACTGCACAGTTTTAGAAGTTTCATAACTACCTCTGTAAACAATGCTTTTCTTCAATGCTGATCTTGAGGTACTTCTTTGGATTCAATGTCATTAGTCATTGATAGGAAAAGAGAAACAAATGACAGTTTTTTTTAATTCTTCGGTACCTTAGCAAACTAAATTTATGCTACAAAGGAGGGTGTTTATGTTTCAGAATTAGAAGTTGTCCTTTCAGCCACAGCTGTCAACAGATAGTAATTACAGTAACTTGCTCCTCCCTGTAGATCTCTTATCTAATCTTGTTATGCTATAGATCTAGATCTACGTAACAAATTGGTGGCTTTGAAATATCTTCACTAAAAAGGTTTTTTTTTTCCAGAGTCTTGCTGACAGTTGTATGTTCACTAGGTGTGTGTTAGCTGACACTGGTATTACCTTCAAAATTAGGTGGAAGAGTAAAGAGATGTTTTACTCCTTAGATCAGATTTTTCTCCTTCATTCAAATTCAAGGACAGTCTATAAGCTCTTGCAGACTATAGCTGTAGATCTTTGCATGGCATAGAACCATCATTTCATTTTTTTTTGTCTGGGGAATAGTTCTTATAGTGCTACTTTTGACAGTAAATTTCTGGTGAGATGAAGCAATTCTAGAGCTGTTTTAAAATGCATGTGATTGTCAGCTGGGAAGGCAAAAAGTCATTTAAGGATGATAGAGATTATGGGGCACTATGTAAATTGTGTGCCAAACCATATGAACATGTATTTTGGCTCTGAAACATACTTCCACATAGAGCTGCTTCTCCCCACAACAACTGATCTTTTGCTACGCAAGTAAGCGTTGCCTGAGCATTGCAGGCACCCACACTCATAAAACTGCCGTGGGCTCCAGTCTCCGATGCTCCAGTATGGCCAGGCTGATGAACCTTCTCTATTCCTGCTACACTGCTGCATTTTAAATTTGGGAAGATAGGTGACTCAGCATCCACCTGTGCGGTGTAAGACACAGGGCAAAGGATGCAGGGCTGATTTCAGAAGTCAGTTAAGTATTTCTAGTAAAACTTGGTCAGGAAGGAATGTACCCTCATTCAAGTACACACGCCGGACGAAAGCTGGCATCCAGTGGTCTGATGAATGAGTACCAGACCTCTTCAGCAAACCTGTGATGTCCATCAAAAAGCACGTTCACTTGGTTCATGGGTAATACTGTGAGGTGGTTATTTCTTCAGCTCAAATGATTGTGTGTATTGGGAATGGAAAATGTGACGTTCAGACCTTGGATGTTGCATAGGTCAAATTATGCAAGTTAAAAGGAACAGAATTTATCTTACTATATTTCTTTATTTACAAAAAATCAAGCAGGTTGACATGCGCTACTATTATAAACAGGTTTTCTGGGTTTAAATATTCTAATTTATCATTTTTGTATCAACAAGATTTATTCACATTGGTAATATGTAGTGCTTTAACTGTGAGAGTCACTTGCAAGTTTTTAAGACTGATCTGTATGTAAGATAAATAAAGAGCTAGTGTTATTTCCATGCTACTTCTCTAGCATATTACAGGATCATTTCTAACATTATGTAGAGAAACAGAAGATAGGAACTTATTTCCTAAGGCATACTTTTTTGTGTAGTATTTGGAACATGCTTGAATTTGAACACTGTTTGTGTAATTTGGGAAATTGGGATGTGTTCAAAGCTAGCATTTCAGAGCAGCGAGCCTAATTATTAAAATTACTGACTTCAAAAAAAACCCCCAAACCTTTAATCAAGCCAACTCTTCTTTTCAGATGTCCTAGTTGCTTAAAAGTTATTTCAGTGGAGCGGATAACTCATGTTCGGCTGATTATCTGCTTGGGCACCCCTGTATCCTGCGGGTGGGTCAGTGTTAGACAGCACCAGTTGATTGGGGTGGTACGGTGTCCGCGATAGGGGAGGATGGAGGCTTCTGAGGAAGAGGAGAAGGTGACGGCTGGGGAGGAGAAGGGACGGTCCCACGCCTGGCTCCCGGGCCTGGTGTTAGTGGCTGGGGGCTGGTGGTGTGTCACCTCTTCCACGCTGTGGCTTCAAGCACCTCTTACCTGACCTCTCGAAGAGGGCTGGGGAAATTTGTAATATATCTTCAGCTTCTCTGTGTAAAAAAGCATCTGCTTTCCGAATAATGCTATTCTTACTAAAAGCTTGCCTTCAAGGGAATCATAGTTTCAGGGAGTCAATCCATGTTTAGCTAAAACCTGGGGTACAGTATTTTTTTCAGTGCCCAGGTTCAGTGGATGTACTTGATAGGTGACTTGAATTAAAGTTGTCTTTCATACTCTGACAGTGAGCTGCTTGTAGGTCACAACAGCACCTTGAACAGAAGTTTTGATATTAACTATGTTGTTTTAATGTTTTTACCTATTCTTTCTTTGTTTTTTAAAACTTCGGAGTAGATATAATTTTTAATGCAGCAACACACCTCCGTAATTGAGTATTAACTTTCACCTGAGTATTAACTACAACTTTTGCTGCTGGATATGTATACGTTGCATCTCCCGGATTTTCCCCAGGCTGAGCACAGATAACCCTGGTCCGGGGAGGTGGAGGCAGGTTACCTGCCAGCTGCTGCGGGGATTCATCCTGCATAGAGCTGGGCCACGGCGGTGCTTGGTTTCCCTTTGTGCTTTTTGTACAAAGGTGAGGGGACACACACACATAGATGGGGCCCTTCTAAGAGTTTCTGAGTGCAATTCTGGTCACCCCAACCAAGTGGGGGAGCGGAAGAGGAGATCAGGGAGGTCTTATTGAAGGATGTGAGCTTTTACCATTTAAACACAGGCTCAGAAGCCAGCTCATCTTAAGCTTGTTAAAGAAGGGGTGATGACTGATGGCCTGTTGAAAATATATAAATATATATAAATATATGTATATTATGTGTGCATGTATCTATGTGTGTGTATATGTATAGTTATAAATATTAAAAAAATAGAGAAGGGTGGAGGTAAGCTCCAGAGAGAAAGAAAAGCTATTTAATCTGAAGAGGAAATGAAGAACTTGCCGTTATTAAATCAAAGCTGCAGGTTAGAATTCTATCTCCTACTATCCACAGAGCACAGCTGTCATAATGGAACAATGAAAGACAAAATTTCCCACCTAAATTAGTTCATAATGTGGATTTATGGATGGGGCTATATGTCAGTGTCTGTGATGTAGAGGTCTGGATTTAAAATTCAGCTTCGTATCAATTTTTTTCATACTGCAGTTTTCTTCGCTGCAATTTAATTTGACTGGGTGTTCTATAGACAGAGAAGTAAAAGCAGTCTCCATACTTAAAACTGTCTTTTCTTAACTGTGACTTGTACAACTTTTCTACTACCTATGCAGCTACTGCAACTGTAGGAGGATTGGCAAAACCTTGGTTTGCATTTACATTTAATAATCCTAAACTTTTCTGTGTATGCTTGCAAGTTATACAGTGGGGCTTCATCCTTAGGAAAGTGAATTTTTTTGGGGTATTTTTTTTACTGAATATTGCCCCCGGGATTTTTAATCTGAATCCTGGATTTGAGGATACCTCTGCTGCACCTGCTACTCTATGCAGTAATTTTAATAACCTTTCCTGAAGGGCAAGCTTCTTAATTTGGACTACCTTCCATTCATTTGAAAGGCAAGGTTGCTTTCCCAGGGTGCTTGCCAAAGGTCCAGTGAGTAATGGATTTTTGACGGAGAGTGTTGCATCAGGGAAGAACTTGCGCGGCAGTTTTCTGGTTGACCTCTAGTTTTAGGTAGACTGTGTTCTGGGAGGCTGCATTGGATACGCCTGTAACTCTAGAGAGGGCTGAGATACGGGAGAAAAGAGAAAGGCTTGCTGTACTGTATTTCTTGCCTGCGTTTTTGAGTCTGAATTTCAGTCCTCTGTAAAGTTAAACGCACTTAAACTTTCTGTTGGTATTGGCTGTTAAATGGGAAAAGGCAGTAGAGGTCAGGGACAAGAAAATGCCACATTGTAGACATTTTAAAGCTTCATGAGACTTTAAAGACATTTCCCCCCCAAAAAAAGTATTTTGATAAGCCAAATATGCAGTATATATATACCAAATGATTATTGAGAAACATAAAAGGAAAAAGTCTGTATTTCAACTGAGATGAATCTGTGTCTAATATTATTGAAGCAGCACTTTATCAACAGCATTGTTAGATTAATATGTGATGACAGGGCACTTAGCAGTGCGTGGGGTCCTAATAGAAAACAGTTCAGATCTCACAGTTTGTTTCCCAACTGAGAGGGTTAGCATGGCTTTAGCCAGCAAGAAAAGAGAGGAATTGGGTCTAATGCTGTAATCGGAGTATGCTTTTTTAATGTCTAAAAAAACCTGGTTTTGGAATTACCTTACTCTGTTTTACGAACTACAAAATATGAAAAAATAATGTGAATATTAACTGCATGGACTTTGTCTGTGGTAGATCTCACTAATAGAATGAGATTTATCAGCATCTTAACAGTATATGGCACATGTCAGTCAACATCGGTACATCTAGAGAAGACAAGATATAAACTTACTGAGACACTACAAATACCCCACCTTTCCGATTTCATTTTTAGAAGTTTCAGCTTGACTTCAGACAGCAGAATAAATGGAGAGGAGAGGGGGGAGAGACCAGAAAAAAATGGGTGTAGTTACAAGTTCACAACAGAGGAGGTTGGTGGCCGACAGCAGCTTGTACCCAAGGAAAGAGAACAATTAACTTCCCATTAATCCCGAGGGACGTGGTGGGGTGGGGAAGGATCTTGTCCTGGTTGGGAGCAGCGTGGCCTCTGTTAATTGAACTGACTGAGCCTGATGATATGAAAAGGAACAAACCCTGATAAAATGGGATGAGCACGTTTGCCTCGTGGCCGTGGCTTTTAAAAGGCAGGAATTTAGTTAGTGGAAATATAACCTTCAGAGTGTGACATGCGCGCTAGCCGATGCGGAGCTGTTTGGCTGAGCCAGCAGAAGGCAGCTGGATGTGTTGACTCAGGGAGGTGAGAGCCATCCTCTGCTTGGTGCAGTCAGGTGTTTGCCGTGGTGTCCTGTGTCCTTTGCTCATTAGAGCAAATTAAAAAACCCCTATTTTTGGTTGTAAGTTGATGTACGGATTCAGGGCAAGTAAATACAAACAGCATACTTGGCCTGAAGTGATGGTGTTTCTCTGGGTTTACTGTAGACTGATATGTTATTTTATAACTTTCAGATTATATGATGGAACCCTGTTTGTTCAGTGATAGTAAAGGTCGTATAGGGGCATCTATATGACCTTTAACTGCCTGTGCTGAAATGTTCTTGTGTCGTAAAATTTGAAATGAGGTTAAAAATGTATTAATGTAGCATTTAAATATTTCACATAAGAGAAGTACTATTTGAAAACATCAGAAAAGTTAAGACACTGATAAAACTGGTCTGTGTACCTTCCTGTTTATTTACCAGTGAGTGTCTCCTTTCTAAAAATCACTTCATGTGGCTTCTTAATTATTTATTTTGAAATAGATCTGGTTTTGTCTACTCTAAGCAGCATTTTGTAGTAGGA
Organism: Pelecanoides urinatrix; assembly: GCA_013400755.1. Taxonomy (NCBI): domain Eukaryota; kingdom Metazoa; phylum Chordata; class Aves; order Procellariiformes; family Procellariidae; genus Pelecanoides; species Pelecanoides urinatrix. The sequence continues at coordinate 401,697 of VZTQ01006589.1, forward strand.
GTTGCGTAGTATGCCTGTGCTTTCCATTGGGGAATGGTGGTTTGCAACCATATTCAAAGAACAGACATTTGTGCTATTACACATTTGAATCGAGCAGCTGAACAGGGAAAGCTTCGGATATTAAACCCGGTTATGTTTGTATTTGTGTACTTTGTTTATCTGAAACAAATCTCAGTATTAGGCACCACTGGTTACTGCCAGCTGGGTCCTCACTCTATAGTCACAGCTGTGCATTTAGCATCTAAGCCTGCTAAGAATAGCTAATTAGAAAATCAAACAGAACAAAGCTCACATAGTAGGGTTGGCACAATAGCATTCCTGTCTGAGAATGGTAAAAAGATTTATTTTACTTTATTTTATTTTTCCACCCCCTACCCCCTTCACGCCTATAGTACAGCATAGATCAATAAGTGCTTATTCTCCCTACGCAAGCACAGGCAGAACCTCAGTAACAGACCAGTACGTACTCAAAAACCTCCATTCTTCAGTAACGTAGTGTCACACAGAAATTGTTACCGATAGGCAGCCAAACTCAGAAAAAAGAGCAAGGTGGGGTTGGAGTGTTGGCTCTTGTGCAAAGCTCGGGCTGCAACAAATATTACCCATGTTGAAAAGGGAGAAGCCTGCTTAGGCAGCCTTTCAACAGCGTATATGACAAACTCAAGGCGCTGTTTTAAAAGCAAGCGTGCAACTTCTGAGAGGGGCGAAATGGCCACAAGGCCAGTCCACAACCATGTGAAATCTCCCTGCCCAGGCAGGGCAAGGAATAGTAGCTCTATGCCCACCCGTGCTTGATCTGTGCAAGTGCCATGCCTCTCTGTGAGATGTGCAAGCGAGTTTAATTATCATTTATTGAAAGGATTTGAAATCCCATCTGATGTGCAATATGGACAAAGATGAATCGGTACCTCCTCTGGGACTCGGTGTGCCAGGATCAGTCAGTCAACGTGAGAGAAACTAGAGATTTGAAAGAACAGCTAGGGAGCTTCAAAAGCAAGTTTATCACTTCAGTCTCTTACTTGTCTACTATTTTGCCCAAAGAACATGCATTTGCACAGAAGTCAACATGAAAACAGGCAGAGGCCTGAACAGGGTTTGGCACAGTGTTGGAACTGGGGCTCCCTTAAGCATTTCATACCTTAGCATGCATTGATTTTTTTTTTAAATCACTTAACTCAAGTGAAAATGGTAATTAATGAATGTATGTATTTGATGGTGTTTTGTTGGGCATGTATATACAGCTATAGTTGGATGAAAACCAAAATGCAGTTAGAAAAATGTCGTTCATAATTCGGCTCAGAAGCTGCACATGTGCTGTATCAAACTTGACAGGTTTTGTCTTTCACATGGGCAAACCTCATCCTGTCGTACTGTGCCTGGCGAGGGGATGGGAGTGGGCCAGAAGAGGTCTAGCTGTAGGAGCTCAGATTTATCCTTTGGATCAACTTCTCCACTGACTGAGATAGCCTGGAGAAAACTACTTCCCTCACTCAAGTCACTTTTGCAAATGCCTTTTCAATTCTGGACTTTTCAGCTTTATTTAAGTGTCTTAATATTTCTGGAAAACCCTGGTATGCACCTGTGTATCTGGCTTAATACTTAATTAATGTCAGCTTGTTTTCAGAGTGACACTACATAGAAGAATAACTAGTTTTTTTAATGCTTCTTCAGCTACAGGTTATGTGAGTGCCTGATCTAAGTTTTTTTGGAAATTCTGTGGAAAATTTTGCTTTCCAATTCATCAACGTTTGGGGGTTATAATTGTTTGAGGTTTAATTCCTAGTTTAGAAGGGGAAAGCCTGTTTCTAAGCTTCTGGTGAGTTTGTCAAGTTTGCAGGGTAGCCTCAGCAAAGCAAATGTTGTCTGCTGACTTGAAGTAGTTGAGGCAAGAGTTTTTCTTTCTACACAACAAAACCCAAAAATACTTGTATTTGGAGAAAAAAGTGATCAGGTGCTCTGTTACAGTCACTGAAACAGATAACCATTTTAAAAAGTGCTTGTCATTACAATATATATGTGAAGTTTGAATTAACTGTAAAAGTCAAAGGTGTTTCCTTCTCACTTCTGTGTTCAGTTGAAGTTTGAAGAGGAGTTTGAGGAAGGCAGCTTGTCATGTAATAACCCTCCTCCCCAGACCTTTACTGTAGCTTTAGATGTCAAAAGTTGAAATTTCAAATACGAAGTGTCCTTTCCTTGCATTAAAAAAATTGCACTGAATTTACAGTGAACCTGAACGTGATTTAAACTGGGCAAAAGGAGGTCGCTTTCCTGCTGCAAGCGAGGAGCTGTAAAATGCTGCCCGAACAGGGAACGCTGCTTTTAACGAAAGCAGCTCTAATGACTCATCCTGACTCAGTGCATATTCATACAATGCGTAATTAGATCGGGAAGACAGAATGTACTGGAGGTCAAAAGTGTAAGTGGATTTGAGGAAAAAAAGGGGTGAATTCTTAGGGGATGAGCCTAGGTGTCTGTAAAACTTCTAATGTACAGTGTTGGAGTGGTGTTTTCATTGAGACTGGTACTTGGGGTGTTAAGGCTAATATGGCCTTAATGAATGGAAAGGTAGGAAGGTGACTCAAGGCTATAGTAGTTAGATATGCTGAAATGGTAGGCAAATAAAATCGGTGTTCTCTTCTACTATTTAGGTTTTGTGGGGATCGCTCAAAGCTTGTGTTTTGCACTGCTCTTCCTGCATCAGTCACGGCAGTGCGCTTCCTAAAGTAAACATCAGGAATGTGTATGTGTGAATTAAGTGATGTACATAGCCATAGTAATAATGCTGATGAAGTATTTAGCCTGTTTCATGTGCCAAGATAATAGCCAGCTTTTTATCTGCTGTGGCTATCACTTCTGTACTGTGTATGCCACATAAAGAACAGGGAGGGTACAAACCCTGAGCCTTTGTGCCATGGCCCAGCTGACTGTACCAGGATGTTTAGATCTATCTTGCAACCAAACACCTATGAATGCCACTCACTTGGATTCAGTTTCACTAGATCTTCAGTTTAGAAAGTCTGTCCTAAAAAGCTGTCAGGAGAAATAATTATAACTTAAAGAAACCTGAGAATAATGGAGTCCTCCAGGTCACGAACTCGGGGAGCTCTACAAGGAGGCAGTGTAAGTCCACTGTTCTTCATTTCCTGATTTTTACCGAACTCCTGCATTTTTAGCAATGCTTAGTGATCCCATTTAATTAAGGCTGTGTTATGCCAGGAATGACACAGATGTATGCAAGGAGAACCCTTGTCCTGACAAGCCTGTAGTTGATTTTTTACAGCCCGTGCATGGCACTTATCTCCAGCACCCCTCTGGGGAAGCAGATTGGAAAGGGGCTGCAGATCAGAAGGCAGGCAAGCAATTCCTCTTACTACCAGCATGATGTAAAGCTTAAGTAAAATTAGGACAAATCTGAGTGGGGGGAAAAAAGAACATTTCAGTTGATGTCAAAATGTGACAAGCTGAGTTGAAATTCTTCTGGATCTTCTCGAGGTTGGCACAGGACAGTTTTGACCCTGACTGTGTGAGGAATCAAAATCATTCTTTCTAATTTAGCATCCTAAAAGAAACCCTGAGGACAACTTCAAGTTCCTTTGCTTCTGATTTGGGTTGTCGGGACATCATCCAGCTCAGCTCTGGAAGCCCATGTCAGCTGTGTAGGCTGTTGTTCTGTCTGAGCTAAGTCCCTGCCTGTTGCACTTGTGTTAATTGTTATGTACTTATGTTGGGTCAGAGTTGATTTGCACCTGACAAAGAGTGTGGCAAACCTCATTTCATTTGTCTCTTCCTTGGGTGGACCTGTCTGTAGGGGAAGCATGCCTGATTTCTGAAGCTAATTGGAATCTTTACATGCAAACTTATGTTGCCTGGAGCCCATTTGAGAGGTTGCGTTGTCCGTTTGTGTGTTGCCACACTTACGAAGTGGGTCAGGAGAGGGAGCACTCAGATAATAAACTTCGGTTTATACAAAATAAAACTGTATTCCATTGGTTTTTATTGGGTTTATATAATCACATTTAATATGGCAAACAAATTGCATCTTTTGAGCCTGGTGGCAGGATCTCGTCTTGCCTGTTAAGATTTTAAATTCCCCTTTGTATATGTTATGTTCCACTGAAGCAGTGGGATTACCTTCAAAGGGAAGGGTTGCAAAGGTTTGGCTATGAAATCAACCGTAATAGCAATGTGAAGCAAGTTGCTTTGCTATTGCACAACAATAAAATGCAAAAGCCTCTTTGTAGGGTGACTCTAATTCAATGGTACACAGTAAAGTTCCTTTCTTTTTTTTCCTCTACATAAAATTTTAAGTACTTAATAGCTATTTGTTATTATACATGGGGATTTTTGAATGCTATTTTAGAAATGCCATTATAAGGAGATATTTTTTACCTCCTCTATGTTTACATAACGATGTATAGTTCTTACTATGTGAACACATCAGAGCTGTGAAGCCTACAGAATTTCTCGTTAAGCGCAGAGGAGCAGTAGCCTTGGGAGCCGTCCCTCAGCCAGGACATCCTGATGTCTAGCAGCAGAAACCACGTGTCTGACCAAGCACAAGTAGTCACGCCTGGGACTTCCCGATGCTGAGTGGGAAATATTTGAGCAGTAGTGCCAGCTATCCTGTCTTAGTCCTTATTAAAAAGCAAACAGGTGCCAGCTGGACTTTGTGCCACTGATGGCAACTGTTTGGGCCCTGTGGTTCAGCCAGTTTCCAGTCCCACCTCTGTCCGTTTGTGTAGCCAGTACCTCATCAGTCTGTGAGGCTGTGGTGGGAGGCAGCGCCGAAAGCCTTACTCAGGTCAGGGTAAATAACATCCACTGCTCTCACCTCTTTCACTGAGCCAGTTTTTTCGCTGTAGAAGGCTATCAGGTTGATCAAGCTGATTTTCTCTCCATAAATCTGTGCTGACTGCTCCATTCATGTTGTCCTTAATAGGTTTGGAAATGACCTCCAGGATTATTTGCTCCATCACCTTCCAGGGATCAAGGTGAGGCTGAGCAGCCCATTCCCTGGGCTGCTCCCTTCCCTCCTTTATGAAAATGCAAGTGACTTGCTTCCCCCCGTCCCAGTCCACAGGAATCTTTTCCAGTTGCCCTGACCTTTCAGAGATAATCAGGAGTGGCCTTGCAGTGCCACTGCCCAGCTCCCGGTTGCCTACTGGCACTTCTGGGTGCGTGCTGTCAGGTGCTGTAAGCTTGTGTATGTCTAGTTCATTCAAAAGTAGCCTAGCCTGATCTTCTCCTGAGGGTAGGTCTTCCTTGCTCCAGACATTCCCTCTGCTCTGAGGCAGCTGGGATTGCTGAAGGCCAGCCTTACCAGTAAAGGCTGAGATGAAGAAGGCATGAAGTACCTCGACCTTTATCATAATTTCTTTGTCACCAGGTCCCTTGTTCTGTTCAGCAGTGGGCCCATGCTTCGCTTTGGTCTTCCTTTTGCTGCTTATGGGCCTTGCTGCCTTTCGTGTCCCACACCAGACTCAGCTACAAATGGGCTTTGGCTTTCCAAACTCCATCCCTGCAAGCTCAGGCAGTGCCTGTGTATTCCCCCCAGGCCACCTGTCCCTGTTACTACCTCATGTATGCTTCCTTTTAACATCTGAGTCTTGCCAGGAGTCCTTTGGTCATCCTCCTGCCACTTGGCTTAACTTCTGCTCATCAGGATGGACCATGCTTGAGCTTGGAGGAGGAGATGCTTGAATATCAACCAGCTCTCCTGAACCCCGCTTCTCTCCAGGGCTGTATCCAAGCAGGTCTCTGAAGAGGCCAGAGTCGGTTCTCTTGAAGTCCAGGAGATGTTGCTGTTGTCCATCTTGTCCTCTTCGTATCCTGAACTCCTCCATCTTATGGTTGCTGCAGCCAAGGCTGCCCCTGACCTTTTGCATCCCAGACAAGGTCTTCCTTGTTTGTGTGGATGAGGTCCAGCACAGTGTCTCTTGTTTTTTTGAGCACCTGTGTCACGGAGTTGTCATCGAGAAGGCACTCCAGAAACATCTAGGTTTCTGCCCCTCCAGCAGGTATCAGGGTGGGTGAGTGCCCTGAGAAGACCAGAGCCTGTGAATGTTGGGCTTTTTCTAGTTACTGGAAGAAACCCACCTTGTAACAGGTGACTTTAGCTCTCAGAATGTAACTTGATCGAATGTCACAAATAACACGACAGCTGTCTTTTACAGCATGGTACTTGATTGCTTTTCAGAATGGTTTGTCCTAGAGCCCACAAAAGGTTATTTTCTATTTAGCTTTAAACAATAGATAAGAAATAGTTCAAGATGTAACTAGCTGAACCACTAAGTAAAAGTGACTAATATAATTACATTTGCAGCATGCTTTAAGTCCTTAAGTAAAATTCAAGGACAAACTTTAAATAAATCACAACCACTTGGAAACTTTCATGTCAGAAGTTCAGCCCATAATAAGTGGTTCAGCTTTGAGGCAGGTCACGGACACTTCCCCTCCTTTCTCCCTCTTTCCACAGATGTAGGAAAAAAAAGGAAAAGAAAGTGCACTGGAAAAGGATGAAGAAAATTAGAAAGTCTGGATTCTAGGGAAAATGGAAATTCCTCTTCCAGTGCATAGCAGAGAGTAGTGTACAACCCCCAGTGTGAAGTGCAGGTCTTCGTTACGCCTGCTGGTTTTTGTGGTAGCTTCTGTGGTTTTGTGCTCAGATACGATAGCACAACATTACTCTATTACTGTCTGGCCCGCTATTTATGACCAGGACAAGAGGCGCATTGTGAACAGGGCTCTTAATTTTCCTTTTACTCGTTTCCTATTGCTGTACTGGTGTTGAGCAGGCTTACCCTTAAACTTAGTGAGGCCAGAATTAAACCATATCCTGGGAAACACAAGTTATCCTTCGGCAGACTGACATATCTGTGCGTCAGTGGTGTAGTTTTTAGTTTCCACTGCCAGCAGTTGCGTCGGGAAAAATAGAATTTAAATCTATGTTTCCAAAAGCAAAGGGTACGCTGAGGCTGTTACCTGCCCTGCTGTAAAAGCTGCTGCCTCTGAACTTGAATCTCTCGGCGTGGCCGTCTGGTTGCCCCCAGGAGATAGATGTTGGTTCTGCTTTCGGAGCGCTTCTGAGCCGTGCAGTGCTGCAGACCTCTGCTCTGGCGTTGTTGCCTTCCTTGCCTGAGTTGAGGCAGCCCTTGAATCAAGAGGGTCAGCAAAAATTGTGTTGCAAGAAACTCTAAAATAGAGTAATTACAGGAGGAGGATGAACTTAAGGATGTGACATGCGTTGGCCTTTGTTACACTTAAGTGTATTTAATGTAATACTGGTAACCTGCTGTGGAAGAGGCACACAGGTCTAAGAAAGATAAAGTATAAAGATACAAGAAAGAGGGACATCCACCCTGAACTTGCCATACAGATGCAAATATTGTTCTTTGCTCCTTGAAGTATTGGAGCAGTGGAAACTGAAAGTGTTTTTAGAAGCTCTGGCTTCTCTCAAGTTGTGTTTATTATTTTTGTATAAATGAAATAAAAACAACCCTTTTGAAGTACTCTCACTTCCTTTGAGGCTAGAAATCACACAGTTGAGTCCCAGACTTCATTCACGTATTTCCTGTGCTGTACTTCCAGGCTGATACTATGAGACAGATCTAGTTATATTTTGCTGAGTTAAAATGTAATGTGTTAACATGGGAATGTGTGTCAACTAATCAGTTAAGTAAGAACAAATTGTTTTTTGAAAATGGCTGTTAATAAGGACGGTAAAACAAACCCGGAAGAACTTTGTTGTTCGTAGCCTGTACCGTGGATTCTGAATCATCGAGTCATTGTACTCGATATCTTCTAAAATGTTTGACTTCTGAAACTTGGCTTGTGAAGTAACATCAGGGCCACCAATTGTACTTCCTAAGCAATGTTAGTTTATTCTGTTTCTGTGGCTTCCCTATGCTTCTACAGTGCTCAGTATAAATTTTCACTTTTACAGGATCTCCAAACATGGGTGAATGGTGCTAACGAAAATGGCTTTATCCTCGTCTCATTTGGAGCTGGAGTGAAATACCTGTCAGAAGATATAGCGAATAAGTTAGCACACGCTCTGGCGAGACTGCCTCAGAGAGTTATTTGGAGGTAAGTGCAATGATAGATGTACTTGGGGTGATTTGAAGGATGCTCATTTCCTATTGTGCCATTTTGTTGTAGGATTGCAGAAGCCGAAATTGAGACAGTCTGGGTGGCGCAGAGGACCTGACTCTTTTGAAAGGCTCTCTTTGTGGGAAATGTTGCAGTCCCCTGGTAATAAGGAGGAGCAGTGATTTTGTGGCAGAATAAGGCATAGGTTATAATCCTGTACTGAGTTTATAACCTGCAAGGATTGCGGTCAGTGAAAAGCGAGTCTGAGGTTATAACATTTGTGACATACTGTCATCATTTCTGATAAAGAAGCCACCGTAGGGAGCAAGAATGACATCCTGCTGATTTAATCCCAGGTTTTCTTTCATCTTGCTTTTTTCCTCTCTTTTTTGGGCTCCTTCTCCTCTTTTATCTGTAAATATAGGCTTTAATAATTGCTGTTCTCACTTGTCTTTACCTGTGAGAAATTGGAGGAAGAAAAATCCGCAGGAGTAGAAGTCAGTAATAAGCTTTCTTGGCTCTAAAAACATCTTGAGTGGCTCTCTAAACTTATTGTAGGAATCCAAGAACTGGTTAGTCAGCTCCACTTCACATGGAGCGTTGCTCTGCAATATAATTCAGAGGAGTTCATGTGAACCGTTGGTTTCCAAATAATCAGTGTCTTATAATTTATGACTGCTGTCCTTGCTGCGCTTTCGAAGTTGTATTAGCAGTCTATTTAGTGTCCTGTTCCCCGCCATCTCTTAGGGACCATTTTCATTGCTGTGTAAAATTGAAATAGTGAACCCCACTAATGAACAGGAATATGGAAATTCTTCAGGCGGTAGCAGAGAACCTTTGGTAGTTGCAGTGAACATCTCATCAGATTTCGTTTGGGGTAGAGCTGCTGTATCTCTGTTGCTTATGAAGGCTGCAACACTGCTTGGCTTGTAATTAATTATTAGTCACACTTGATCTTACTGCTTTTCTTTTGTTTTATCCTTTTACATGTTTTCCCTGGAATGTTTTTCAGTAGAAAGTATCCACTGTCTGTAGTAAAAAAATAATTTTTAATAGATTTTTCTTGGGGATAATTTTTTAATGCAAAAGCAGCAATTTCAGTTGAAGTTATGAAAATTTTTCATTTTCCTCACTAGTATTTCCTTACCAATGCTTTTTTGTTATGTTTTTTGCTGTGTTCTGTTTTTGTTTTCTGCTATCTATTATCTGCTGTGAATGGCTTTTTGGATAAGGGAACCTGCCTGCTGTTTCTTTCCATCATGATTTGTGGAATGGGACGGTGTCCCTGGGACCAGGCGTAAGGCATGGTCTCTGGGAGAGCTGAGCAAGTGACTTCCAGTCACCCCAGTGGGAATTTGAGATCCATAATTAAATACCTAAATAGGAAATTATGAGTCCAACTTCACTTTGATATTTTTGTTCTTCAAATCATTGACCATGGTCTGTGTTGGACGCAGGTGGCTTTTGGACTAGATGCTTCTGAAAATGAGCGAGGTAGCACTGCTTGGCAATCTTAGGTCACAATGCTAAATCAAGAAAATCTTTGTAGTTCTTTATACGCTTCTGATTATGGAGTACTAGTTAGAGCCAAAACCAGTAACATAGCTTATTTGCTTTTATATAAGTTAGCATAAATAAGGTAGGCTTTTTCCCCAAGGTATAGAATGTACAAGCCAGTTGTAAAGATGTATGGCTTGCTTAATTGGGAATATGTAGGTGATTCTTTATGAAGTTATCGTTCTAACATTCTCTAATAACCAGAATGTTTTTAAGTTGCTTGATGGAGCTGTCACAAAACAGTTCCATCCTCTAGTAGTCACTGGTAATTTGTTCTGTCTTTCTTTTCTGTTTAAAATATATTTGACTTGCTATATTAATTGCATATAACATCAATAAGTAAATCAGTTTGTACTTTGAGCATGCATTTTATGGGCTAAACTTTTCCAGCAACCTCAGGTGAGCAAAACGTTGCCATTGGGTTTCAGGCAGTTGAGCAAGTGAGAAAAATACACTTGTCTCTCAGTCTGATACCAAACTTTTCAGCGATAGCTTGTGGCCTCGTAAGCTGAGCTGTCAGCCATTCCCTTCCTGGTATTAGTAACTCCTTTTAAAATAAGGTGGTGTCAGTTTTCAAGAGCTACAGGAAACTGGCCAACTGCAAGGGAACGCCTCGTGTTGATGGTAGGGATTATTATTTGTGTGCTGATGGGGTGTTCTTGGAGTTATTTGTCTAGTACCAGCCTAAGTTTTCAGTAAAGTAATGGACTCGGAGCTATAGAGAGGTTATAAAACCTCCTGCCTGTCACAGTGGTAAGAGTTACATGTGCTTTGAGAAGAACTGTTGCCATTACGTTAATAGAAAACCTGGCATTTCAAGCCAGATTGCAAGGAAACTGAATGAGGAAAACATGAAGTTGGAGGCTACTTAACTATTTACAGCATTTTGGTTGAGCCTATTTTGTTTTCTTGTAAAAGTGAGTAAAGAGTATCCCCACGTAACTGGACATCTGCTTAGGGCTCATGGATCGTTTGGTTTGATTCTCTGGTTTGAGTTTACTGATTTTGCAGGTCTTGATAACTCGGCTTCAATTTGGTTTTATTGTTTTAGGTTTTCAGGAAACAAACCAAGGAATTTAGGCAACAATACGAAGCTTATAGAATGGTTACCGCAGAACGACCTCCTTGGTGAGTATCTATTTTGATCATATGTTGCTCATTGTCACTCGAGTTCAGGCTGCTCTTCCTACAATATTCTCCTGAATTAGCAGTTGTCATAAATCTAGGATAATTTCTGTAATGGAAGTCATAGAACAAGAATATAGAATTTGTCAGCATTTCAAGATGATGAAATCAAACACCTTTCTGATGTTAATTATCTTTCCCTGGTACTAACTCCATTTTTTCCTTATGTTACTTGTGTGGAGAAGGACATAGTTATGCCAAAGACTATTTGGCCTCATAAATGGAAGTTTTTGTCAAGTGTCTTCCATACTATAGGAGCTATACAGTTCCAGAAAAAGTAATTACTAAATATAAGTAGGGATTTTCTTGAATGTGCTATTATAGGGAACTGATGACTGTAACCGTTAATTTCTCTGTTATGAAAAGGCGTGGTATTGTGTTCACTGGTCTCTTCATGGAAGAGTCATAAAACTAGGCATACAAAATTTGTTCACGTTGCATCAAAATAACTCTTGGTGATCTGTACATACTGCTGTACATATACGCATTTATTTTTCTCCAAAGAAAGCTCTAACAAAACTTGGGCATGTGTTGCGAGCTCATAAGCTTTCTGTTCAAGTAACCTGGGGTACTCTGGGTTCTCAGGTGCAGAGATGAAACTCGATATTCTTCCATCTTTTGGTAAAGATTATGTTAGAGTCGACGTATTTTTTCCCTTTCTTCCCTGTTGAAGGGTAGCTGAATACATGGCCACAGAATATTTATGGTTGTCTCTGGGATACCTGGATGTTTGTGTTCGCAAAACAGCTCCAGTGCTATGATGGGTGCTGATGAATGCGTTGAGCATGTGTGCGGATCAGTGTGTGTGCATGTCAGCTGGGGTATTTATCATAATGTTGTAATTAGGCAAATGACTTTTAAACCCGGTAGATTTGTTTTGGTTGCTAACTAGCTCTGAGGCAGTCTCATTCTTCCACTACATAAGGTTGTTATCATTATTGTCAGATCTTGCTAGCCTGAAGTAAGGCATGTGAGGCTTTAGAGAGAATGTAACATCAGTTGTCCTGTCATTAAATAGCTTGTATTTCATATGAATAATGAGGAAAAATGCTCTCTCCCTGGCCCATTTTGTACTGCTAAACTGGTTGTAGTCACCTCCTGCAGCTACTCAGGAGTAAACAATGTATATTAATTATTCCATTAATAATTTTACACAACTCATATACATGAGAATTTTATTTGCATTGGCCATTCCCTCTCTCTTAGTGTATAAGGGAATCATCTAATACATGCGAAATTTCAGCCGAGTGGGTTTAAGGAGGAGGACTTCAGAACAAGTTGCATTCACTTTTGCCTTCCTAAATTGCAGCTGTAGAAACATGGTGACAAATGTGTAGTACCCAGTTGCTTCAGTAGCTTTACATGAAGGAGATGTAAATGTTTTTTTTTTTTAATCTTCATGCCTCTTCTGTTTTCAGGTCACTCTAACATTAAAGCTTTTCTTAGTCACGGAGGTTTGAACAGCATTTTTGAAACCATGTACCATGGGGTCCCGGTGGTGGGGATTCCCCTTTTTGGAGACCATTACGATACTATGACTCGTGTGCAGGCCAAAGGCATGGGAATATTGTTGAACTGGAAGACTGTCACTGAGAGTGAATTGTATGAAGCCCTAGTAAAAGTTATTAATGATCCCAGGTATGGAATGAGCGATTGTTTCTTGCTTTTATTTTACGTTATTGTTATGAGATAAATATGCATATTCCCTTTGCGCAAGGGAAAAAAAGGCACGTTGGAATGTATTTGTGTGTACAGTTGGGGCGAGTCTTTGGATGATTGTCCCGTTTCACAAGATTACTCCATTGATCAGGTTTCTGTGCAGGTGCTAAGCTCGTTGCTTAGTGTACCCAAACTCAATTGTCTTTTTGTGACAGTTGCCATGGGAAGGGCAGAAGGGTTATAGAAACAAACTTGTCCGGACTTATTCCTTGTTGCAGACCAATGTCTCTTCTTGTGCGTCTCGATTACTCAATATTTAGCAGTCCGCCTGATGTGCTGCCGAAGGGGCCTGGAGCAAAATACACCTATACGATTGTAGGGTGGCATGTTTGGATTGTAGGTAAAAATACAGAGGTATCCAAAAAGAGTGAATCTTTCCTAAAGTCCCATGATTTGATTAAAAAAAAAGTACTTTTCTGTTCTGGCCAGTAATACCTCTCAAGGTCAGGAAGGTCATTTGTGTTTGTTGCAATGACAATGTTCTAAGAAATTACTATGAATATGAGGACTCCAATCTGTTTTTTGCAAATCTTTGTTACTCAGGTGGAATGAGTAGAAGCCCATGAATTAGGTTTCATGTCTCTTTCTAATTCCAGCAAACAAATTTGCTCAGGGATATTGAAGTGCGAGGAGAGTTACTTTACGAGTTTGTTCCGAACTGTTCAGTTCTAAACATCTGTGATGTTCAGACCACCTCCAGATTAAAAATAATGATCTGTTAGCTGGTGGCTTATTGTATCTGGCTGACAGCAGTTCTGGAGTACGGTGCCGACAAGGCTTCTTGCATTTATGGGAGCAGAGTCTAAGTGGTGCTTGCCTTGGGAAAGGAGAAGCCTGTGAGGAGCAGCAGAACCGCAGCAAAGGGGAATGTCACTAAAGAGATCTTGATAACACGTGTCGCATCACCTTTCCCTTGTGCAGTTGTCCTCAGTAGAAAGGCAAGTCCTGCCTAAATAACCTGTTGACCCTGCAGCTGCGGTGAGAGGGGAGAGAAGGCATTTGACATGATCGGCTGCTGGGGATGGCCTGTTGAGAAAAAGAACAAGTTTTAGGCTGAACTCTGGACCCAAGCAGAAATATGGTGCAATCAGAAATGAGCTTCTCGCTTTGTTCTGTGTTTCTCTAGTAATGCAGTTGCACAACAACATAAATGAGTGCTGTGTTAGACAGGGTATGTTGCCACTTTACAGTGGAAAGGTTAAATGTGGCTCACTTGGTGGGATTCATTTTGGGTTAGAGAAGATACTTCTATGGCAGCAGGTGAGCTTGGCTCTTCATAGCTTTGCTGGAGGGTGGATTTCTGCCTTAAGTCACACAGGCTTTTCTAGTCATTCTTCATCAACGAGCTGTAAGGATTGATTTAAAGACGGATTATCTGCTGTGTCTAGCCCTCTGCATGCTGGTGGTTGCGAGAGTCCTGCGGTAATACGCTGTTTGATCTGAAGAGGCTTCGGTATTATTGACGTGTTTGCAGGCTTGCATTGCTCAGAGCGCTGATGACAATTTTTCCTTTCTTCCCTTTTCTTTCTTTTTCTTCCCCGCAGCTACCGGCAGCGGGCCCAGAGGCTGTCTGAGATTCACAAAGACCAACCTGGTCATCCTGTTAACCGGACTGTATACTGGATTAATTACATCCTCCGTCACAACGGAGCCCAACATCTACGTGCCGCTGTTTACAGCATCTCTTTATATCAGTATTTCTTACTGGATATTGCCTTTGTTGTACTAGTGGGTGCTGCCTTACTTTATTATATTTTGGCCAGGATAACAAAATTTATTCGCAAACAAAGCAAACATCTTTGGTCAAATGACGAACATAGCGCTGTTAATGGACATTACCAGAATGGGATACCAAATGGCAAGTATAGAAGAAATGGCCACATTAAGCATGAAAAAAAGGTGAAATGAGCCAACCGCCCCATGTAAAGTAGTAATGAATCAGATCAGTAATCGAATTTTATCACTGTAACTTAGTCTAACAACTACTTAAAACCTCAATAAGCAGTTCTAACACTCCCCTTCAGTATGTAATATTATGTGACAAAATTCTATGGAACTAAGAAGTCTTAAAAAAAAAAAAAGGCAAGCACAACCTAAAAAGGAAAATTAAGAATAAAATATTCTTAATACTGATGCAGAGAGGTTATTTTGGCACTGAAGTTTTTAGAAGCCTTAATCCTCTAAAGTTATACAATGACCGTATTTATGAACTTTCAGTTTTTAAAAACTAAATGTGTATGTCCCAAATGAGGAGAGGTTTCTTTTTATTTGCAGAGGTTTTTTCCTTTTATTTTTTTATTATTTTAATATATCCATCTTTTAGCGGAGAGAACTTTAGTGCTAGCTCTATTTCCTTTGTTGAAGGTTCAACATGTTGTGTAAGAATGCTGTTGAAAAAAATTTTTCCCAGTCTCTGTGCAAGAAATAGCAAGTTGCGGACTGAGAACAGACATTAAAAAAAAACAAACTTAAAATGAGCACTGAAGAAAAATGGCAAAAATATGTACTCTTTTTACTGATAAGCTGCATGACTCTTCGGCTCACTACCAGTACTTTGGAGAAAAGGGTCTTGAGCAAGTCTACAATATGTCTTAATTTTTAATTTATACAAGATTTTATTTGTTGCCTTTCTCTGCATATATAATTTATGCCATGAAAATATTAGGGAGTTCTGTTTCAGTTAAAAAGGTGGCTGTGTGGGAAGTAGATGTGCATAATTAGGAAAAATAAATGAAATGAACAGCAACCAAAAAAAGAAAATCTAGCCCTGTGCTGAATGCAGAAGGTTTGTAATGGCCCAGGTGCAGAATCAAACCACTATTTAAAAAACAAACAAAAACCACCTCCCCCAAGTTGAATGTCTTTCGTATTAATTCTCATTATTATTAAGTTCTTTCTAAATCGCGGTGTTGTAGATGTTCTCTTTCAATGGTTGTATCTGGAAAAATATTACCTTCTATTAGTCTGGGCCACGCAATCCATGTTTCACATAGTTGCCAATACAAATTCTCGGGTGCGGGACGGGAGGCCGCTCTCCGGGCAGGCGACCCGCCTTCCTCCCGAGCTCCGACGGGACGCGTCGGGTGACGCCTGGCCACCCCAGCGCGAGGTTTGCGGAGGCGGTGGTCGTCTCCCCCTTCCCCTGCTACGGCCCCTCCCTGCAACAATCTCTTTCAATCATTGTCGCCGACGTGGGACGCTGGCGGTGGTGCGCACCGAGGGCGGGGATGCGGGGCGCCGGGCGTAAAATCATAACTGCCCTGCGGAACCAGAGTTGGCAACTATGAGTTTATTTCCATGTCATTCTGTTTACTTGGAATTTGCACTACACACGTTGTGAGTGTATGCTTTATTTATTTGTAGTTTGAAATCCCATGCCTGAAAGAGAAAGGAAAGAAACCCATTTACCTAGTGTTGTTCACTAACATGGGAAGAGTTGCGATGATTACAGGATGCTGAGATCATCTTCATACACAGTGATGCGATATTTCACTATCATCCCATCAGGAGCCTCTATCCTATAGCAATAAATAACAGTACAGATACGTTCCTAATATACAGTACAGCTACTTGTACTGCTTTCTGAATACTTGAAGAAAATGGTATTATAAATAAGCCTGTTAGCTATACCTTTTTACAATCTTGCAGTTTGTGGCAACTAAAGGAGCACACAGAGGCGATGAACGGTGGGATGGTAATAAGACTTCGAGTGTATGAATGACTTGGTTTAAATGTTTTTTTTTTTTTTTATTGGCATTGAAGAAGGTACAAAAGCACTGACCGGATGATTAAGCATAATTTAATCTCCACTGTGATAAAACTTAAGCAATAAACATGGATTTAATAGAGAAATTCTGTTGTTGGAAGTATATTTTTATTCAAATGAACGTTGTTTCTTTTAAAGTACCTAGTGTGTGTGATGCTTATTAGGATACACAAATTCTTTCTTCTCAGTATATACTATGATGCATGGTATGTATTTGAAATCAAATCATTATATTTTGTGAGTGTAGGTCTATTTCCTGTAGGAGTGTTGAATCAATTGAAAGATGGTATGTTTAACCAGATTTTCTTTTTTAAGGCAGTTAAATTTTTTTCAGGTTTGCATAAACATTCCTGGTAAAATGTGGCTTTTTTATACGTGTTGAGTTATATCTGTTTCATAGAAAGCAAAACGTTTTGCACAGCGATATTAGATGAGATGATTGATTTCTGAATAGTCTCTTAGATATAAACATGCTTCAGTTCAGTTGCAAAAAAAGGAGGTTTCTGCATTATTAATCGTACTACCCAACTTCAAGATGGGTCTGATCCACCTAAAGTGTAGAAATACTTGTTTTGTTCAAAATCACTTGCTTCTATGTTCAAATATGATCCAATATTGTAGTTGCTTTTCATTTCGGCTCCCTGCAGTTTCACAGGAACCTGTATTAGACAAAGCGGGTGGATAATGGTTTCTGGGGAACATGTCCACAAAACGTGTCTGACAATAGGAGAGTAGAACTGGTGCAGAATTAGTCCCTTCTTCGCTGTTCCTGGGGCAGGTGTGCAGAAGTCCCTGGGCAGCACAGCACAGCTGCCAAACCTGCAGCCCTTCTGTGGCTTTCTGAACGGGCGTCCCTGCTCTCCCAAGTATCTGTGTATACAAAGAAAGGTAACTGGAGCAACGGAGGTAAAATAATCTGTAGGCAAAACCAGCAGACAGGAAATAGCCACTATAAGAAATATAGAAGACATGTGCTACTTGCATAAAGATTTTGAAAGAAGCTTGAGACACTTGGGCACTCGCCATAGGATTTGGTACTCTGCTTTCTGATTTCTTTTCAATAGCTCAATGATTCAAGAAGAAAGAAGCCATAAAAACAAGGCGGTTTAGTTATCACCTACAGAAGTAGGTTCTGGAGATGGTTATCAAGTATTCAGAGTCTAAGGAAATGAATGAATGTGCTAGCAGTCTTTTCTTACTCCTCAGATCACTTGCAAAAATCAGGTTTTAAATACTATTCTGTGTTAATCTCTTTTTTTTTTTTGGAAAGGTACCACTTTTCATGATGTTGATTATGTTCTGCTTTTGTTCTATGGCATGGTGAGTATGTACTATATGCTGTAGTTAGTCTGATCTGTACACCTGTAGTGAAGAGACACAGTTGAAATACTAGTGTATGCATGCATACATTTAAGCAAAATTATCCCTGTTATTTCCAGGGTGCTATATTTTCCCCCTTAATTTGTGTGGGTACCTATAAATGGGTTTATTTGCACATGAAACCTAGTACACGTGTGCATCTGTATTAGTAAGAAACAGAAGGCAGCCATCTGATTCCTTCTGAAGCTGAGCCCTGCCTCATTTGCTTTGGTGATTTTCTTCAGAAGACATCAGCGCTCGTAATAAACTTCTGGGTTTTTTGGTGTCTTGGCAGATTACTCTGATTTCCCTTGCTGTAGAACACTAGAGGTGGCTAGTGGCCCACAAATGAGGTGTGATTCTTCTTTCAAATGACATAATTTTCGACATAAGGATACTGTAATTTTTATAAAGATACTGTAATTTTTCCTGCAATAAGATCACATAACTCTATTTCTTTGAGATGTGTTTCAGTTTTGGGGGGTGGGGGTAATGTGTGGTTGAATATGGATATAACAAATCCAACGTTATACAAGAAATTGCCTGTGTTGTTTTAGCTTGTGTATTGGGATAAATGGTGCACATGCTTGCAAAAAGTGGGCTTGTAGCACTATCGAACACTTTAATTTGTGGTTCCCTGGAATGGTAATACTCTGATTTCCGAGGAAGAAGGGAACATCTCTAATGAGAAGGTTCAAGTGCGTAAATATGAGAGAAGATTCTCTGAAGCTGTGTTGCTGCTTTTCATATATCCAAGGTCTAGGTGTGTTACAGAACAAAGGTGAAAGCTACCCTATTGCACCTGGGTTTTGAAGAAGCGTGTTCAGTTTTTTAACAGTTCACAAGTAGGATGAAGGATTAGGATTAATACCTTCTGAGGGGGAGGGGAGGAGGCATTTTCCTCAGAGATTTCATGTTTGCCTTCTGTGAATTGTTTTATTACAGAGCTGTAAAGAAAACCAAGTAATATCTTTTTTTTGTTCCAGTCCAGCAGCACTGGTAGGAGAGAGGTAGCTATGTTCAGGAAGACCATAACTCCTTTCTTTCAATTGGACAGTTACAACATTATACTCAGGAAATGCTGGAAAAAAACCCCAAACAAAACCAACAACCTCCCGACACCCACACCCCGCTCCCCTGTGTATATTTTGGTACATATTCCAAATCTGCACTGTGGATAACAACTGGAAAACTTCCCTCTTTGCCATAGCAAGCAGAACACAAAAGCCTGTGTTTCAAGGCAAAGATTCTAGCAGTGATTGGTGTTGGTGCTCAGCCAGTATTGAAATCAGCCAGATTGTTGAAGGAATGTTAAAAAGTCATGTTTAAATATACAGGTGTAACTTCAGACTGCATACTAAATCATTTTACCAAGTCTGAGGTTTTACTCATCTATTTGATCAATACTGTTTATTATGCATTGGACAGAGAAGACAGTCTTAAAAGAAACTGAATTCATCTTCTGAGACAGCCTTCTGCCACTGTTGGGTAAATACTGCAGAGCAGTTGGGGCTATCCTAATGAAAATCATTCCTTTCAGTGCTATAAAACGGATTTATCTAGGGCTGTGGGTGCGTTTTGCTCTTCTAAGCAAAAAACAACCAATGCTAAATTTTATTTCATTGTAAAATAACAAAAATCAGAGCACGTCATGCATCTGTCTTGGTCTTGTCAGATACTCTGTAATGAAACAAAAATGGGTTAGAAAAGATTGTATTTCACCTATGTTGAGGGGACAGAAGCTTGACCAATAGTTAAGGAAATCTCCAAGTATTTGCTGGAAGTTACTCTTTTAGCCACAGGGAACATATGACAACGAGGATACATTAGGTTTGTTTTATTTCGGTATTACATAGGAGTTAGAAAAACGGAGAGATTGGGAATACCAGAACTTCCTCGGGATGTTTTTGTGAGCCATTTGAGGAATTGGTCCTTAGAAGAACAGCGCTGTACGTTTCAGCATGAATTGGGGAAATCTGGATTGAAGGATCTCTTGATTAAAGTGTGTTAAATCGGTGTTTGAACCACAAGCAGCAGCCTTCAATGAGATTAGAAGTGCTGTCATGCAAGTACTGGTCTATGAAAAATATAGACAAAAGCATCACCTTACAGAGAGTAGTTGCACTGCGTGGAGCATTAATTGGCTTTTTAATGTTGTACGATTATACGTTAATGAAATAATCGTATGTCTAGGTGCAAGAACTGAGGCTGGTGAGGAGTGATTACTAAAGCAAGAAACCACATAGACTGTAACTTTTTGCACGTGAGCATGAGGATTTTTGGCAGTCAAATAGTTTATTGCACACTTGGCAGTATTTTTAAACCAGATCTTATTCAGACGTCTACCCAGGTGCTCAGGGCCTTATTCTCTATAATACTCAGTTTATGATGCTGTAGTCAACTCATCGTAAAATGAGCGCTCATGTAGTGTCTTCATCTCACTGTTAAGATTTGTCTGATTCTTTTATTGAAGATGTCCGGATGTCTATTGAGTCTGCTGCCTAACTGCCACGTTAATTTTTATGATTTGCCTCAAACTTTGCATTGGGCATCTCATTTTTACAGGATGGTGGTCAACATTCAGCAGTCCAAAGTGCTGACTAACTGTTCGGTCCTTGTTGCCAGTACTACCCCATCTCAGCCTACTGCAGAAACAACCGAAAAAAACGTCTTAGTTAAGTTCTGCCTTCTTCAGGGCATTTCTCTAGAGCAGATATAGTGCTTGATAGAGAAGAAATCATTTTGGATGCTGGTTTATAAGAAGGTTTTTCTTTGTGTGAGGGCACTCACAGCAATTAACATATGCAGATGCTTGATCATGTGCTTTGCCAAGCTTAAATTCTCTTGCAAATACACAGTTTAAACGGGATTTATTATGTTGCTTCTTCTAGTTTTCTGTGGATGTTACTAAAACAGTTCTAAATACCAAGAGATATCTTACACAGGCAAACCCTCGAGAGCAAGTGTCCCAGCTGTGCTGCAGTTAGTCTCAGGTGTGGGATTCCTGTTGCCTTTCTTCTTTTTCTTTTCTGGATGGGGAGAGAGAACTTTGTCAAAACTCATTATAAATTAAGGTAATCTCAAAACAAATCTGCGTATAGACATTTTTATTCCAGGCGAAGAGACTGGAATACATCTCATAATTGGTACATCTCTGTACCAGTAGTGATGATGGAGGAGATGGAGAGGGAGTTACTCTAGTGCGCGTCCATTCGTCTTGTTTTGCTTGTGATTGATTGCTGCGTGACAAAAACAAATTTTACTGGAGTTTTATATAACTCATTATCTGAATTCTATGGAAATAAGCATTTTACTACTTTCCTGCATATTTAAGAATCACCTAGGACAAACTAAACGTCAACATTTTAACTTACTATTTATGTTTCTAGTCTCTTTAACAAAAAAAAAATCTTCCCAGGTCTAACAAAATGGGGAGGTTACTTACAAGGACTGTGAGGTAATGTAGCTAAATACATAGGTATCGATAGTTTCTTCCTTTATAGAAAAATCTTTCACTGTGGAAAACAAATCAGTGAAGCTGAGAATAGGAAACCATGGAGAGGTGGGGGTGAAAATGAAATGTTTCCTTCAAAATTGGGTAGAATTCGTTGTCCCACTTTGCCTGACACAGCGTTGCACTGACCGGGCTGCGCAGTGTAATAATTAACTTGAGAGAGGTATAAGCAACATTTGATGTGTTTATCTGTGCTGCTGTTCTAAGAAAATGCAGAATTACATCTGTTCAAAACCAGAAGGGGCAAAGGTGACGTAGGAACTGCTGACCCCTGTTCTCTAATTTGGGCACAAAGGTGAAGTAGGAGAGGGGAAACTTAAAGTGGCTGGTTTGAGATGAGCTGCAAGCAGTCGGTATAAAAACGTTCTGCATCCTCTTGGATGTCTTAATGCACATATCAGTGCTCAGCCCATAAACCAACGCAAGTAAACTGGTCAGAAGTTTGTCTGATTCCTTGGGTTTTGGTCGCTCTCAACGGATAAAATGGACAAAAGGTAGTTCTAGAAATGGACTAGGAGAGGAATGGAAATTGTTCGGTCTGAGGAAAAACAAGATGTGTATTGTACCAGCATCAGCCTGGGGTAACCACTGCCTCAACAGAACTGTAACATGGTAAACCTGATGTACTGAAAGAATCTAAAATAATAGTACATGAAAGCAAAATTGAACTCACCCATGTGCCTTTCCCAATGAAAAGGAATTCATAAGAAAATTAAAGAGCAGCACATTTAAAACTGATTCATGAAAATAAAATACTGTATTGCATAATATGCAATTAATCTGAGCTGTTGCCATGAGTCCAGCTCTGGAGCCCTCAGCAGAGAAAGACATGGACCTGTTGGAGCGGGTCCCGAGGAGGCCACAAAAGTGATCAGGGGACTGGAATGCCTCTGCTATGAGGGAAGGCTGGGAGAGTTGGGGTTCTGCACCCTGGAGAAGAGAAGGCGCCAGGGAAACTTTATTGCAGCCTTTAAATACTTAAAGGGGGGTTGTAAGAAAGATGGGGACAGACTTTTTAGCAGGGCCTGTAGCGACAGGACAAGGGGTCATGGCTTTAACCTAAAAGAGGGCAGATTTGGACTAGATAGAAGGAAGAAATTTGTTACGATGGGGGTGGTGAGACACTGGCACAGGTTGCCCTGAGAGGCGGTAGATGTTCCATCCCTGGAAATGTTCAAGGTCAGGTTGGACGGGGCTCTGAGCAACCTGGTCTAGTTGAAGATGTCCCTGCCCAGGGCAGGGGGTTGGACTAGATGACCTGTAATGGTTCCTTCCAACTCAAAACTGTTCTATGATTTAGTACAAGGCTTCAGCCGTAATCAATAATCATAGAATGGGAAGCAAGTTTCCCCTTTGTTACTGCAAAGTTTTGTCCTTTTCCCCGGTATCTCAGGTATTGCTTCCTTGAAGACAAATTGCTAGGCTAGGTTTTTAAGTTTTAGGTATGGGCTGAATCTGCAGTGGTATTATGTTGGGCTTTAAAGATCATTAATCAGATTTTGCATGGCAAGTTTGGACTAAATATTAAACCCCCATTAAACGAGGAAAGAGGTGCTAAGTCTCCACTTCGGATGCTTGTATAATTTTTTTTTTCTGTAGTTTGTACTTCTCATAAGGTGGCTAAAGCTTACACGGTCATTTTTGACGTTCATTGTGGAAAGGTGCACTGAATTTCTCTGGCAGCTTCATAGGAAGAAAATATTCTTATTCAAAACACAAGCAACTTGTTTACTTCTTGAAACTAAGCAGCATATACGTGATAATCTCAGTTAAAGGCTTTGAATAAATTCCCTTCTTGGACTCCTGTGAGATTTAGAGCAAGGAAAAGATTTTTCAGCTCCAGGAGCCACCCACTGAGACAACTTTTTACAAAGACAGGGAAAAAAAAATAGGAAAAATAGAGCCCCATAAGGAATTTAAATATCTGCGTATATTTATAAGAGGTTCTTCTTCGTTGTGCCCTGCTTCTCTAGTCTTAACCTTTACGCCTCTTTTTCTGTATGTTTACCTATCTTCCCTTTTTAGTGCAGCAGCCTTTCTCGCTGGAGTTCCAGCGTGTGTAGTTTTTGCGTATATCAAATGTTGATTTGCCACTTTGCCTTTACCAGTCCTCCTGGTACTGCTTTCCTGGATAACACTCCTGGTGGTACCGTAACTATGCTAAAGCTGTCCCTATAGCTCCATCCTGATCCTGTCTGTATGGAAAGCTGAGGTACCTCCTATGTACCCCTTATGTCCTGGCTGGGCTCTGTTGGCTTTCTGGTGAAGGGGGACTGTCGGCCCAGAGAAAGTTTCCAAGCTCAGATCTAAGACCATAAGTTTGGTCGTCTGGTTTCATTGCAGATAACACCTTTCAATGTTCTGAGCCTCACCTGTAAGCTTCCTGCTGAAAGAAATGTTTATTTTGCTTTTCCTTTCTGTTGTTTCCTGGTCTGCAGCTTCTGTCTGGTGGTCCAGAAGAAGGTGCGATGTTGGGCCTTTTGGTGATGCTGAAAAAAGCATGAGAACAGGGAGAAGATGCATGAATTAAAAATCTGCATTACTTTACTGGAAAAAGAAAGACAAATGTTATGTGTTTGGGCTTTTTTTTGGTAAAATCAAATAGAATTTGTAGTGTGATTAATTGCAGGGTACAGCAAAGGCACCATTTTTTTTTTTTCCTGGATTCCATCACTTGTTACTTAGGTGCAAGAGGTTTTTATGTTCTTTTTTAAGGACTCCTTGCCGCTGGCCACTCATTCTGCCTCCTCATTTGTGCAGGCACATCTTCTTTGTGGAGCTGCCCCGTAAACAAAACCAGCGAGAAGATCCAGGTTAAAAATAACCCCATGGAAATAAAACCTAGGTCATTCCCTGTTTGTTTCTGTCTTTTTCAGAGCAGCCTTACAAAGCAGATGGAACAGTGAAGAAGCAATGGGTAAGGAATGACGTGTAATGAGGGGCAGGGACCGTATGACTCTATGCTTTTGCCGTGGCAATTGAATCCGCACCCGTGTGTGGCACTTAGGATTCCTGAAAGACTCATAGCTTCCTTTTTTTTTGTCAGTATGTATTTAGAGGACATAAAGGGAAGAAGCCAACAACAGGAAACATTCCAGCCTATCCATGGCGCCACGGACGGGATTGCTGTAGAAAGTTAAGTGTGTGATGAAAAAAAAGCTTTTAATTAAGAAGGATAAAGTAACACTATGGGTAAGAACTTTCTTTAAGTCATAAACAAATGGCTATCACTGATCAGATTGTATAAAAACAACTTCCTTTAGGACAGGTTATTCCTAGACCTGTGACCAACTTCCTTGCCACTAGCTTCTTTCATCGTTACCTAATCCTCAGGAAATATCCCATTCTTGGCTTACAGGGTCCTGAGAAAATTGGGAGAGTCTCTGTGCAGATGAGAGACCAAGACTCTTCTTCCTCCACCACATGCGGGGCTGCTTCGGATGGGGAAGGGCCACAGGCAGCTCCTGCCGGCAGCGCTTGGGATCCCCTGGCCTCCCTTGAGCATCTTCTCGGATCACACCAAAGGAGTCGGGGTGATGATTTTTGCTTTTGTGGGTGTATTTTGGCAGAGCTGACAGCCCACTGTTGACCTCTGGGTGACTCTGGGGCGAGAAGCAGCTGTTTAGCCATGGCTAGTGGTGCTCTCCTGCTTGCCTTTCATCGTAATGCCCAGTCAGGCCAGGATGGCCATACATGAACGTTTTGCGAGTGAGTAGGTCAAGTGAGCACTTGTTTTCTCTCAACTGTTGATCAACCTTCTCCCTGGCTTATTCCATCTGTTGTTTTATGGGGGAAAGGGGAAAAACGGACAACTAAGCGCCACTTCTGCGCTGGTAACATCAGCGACAGCTCCTGGAAGGTAGCTCCAGGGAGGTGGTCTAGTCCCACCACGCTGGGCTTGGCCAGCAGCCCTTCCTCAGAAATACTGCTCTTTCATCAGCCTGGAGACCTAAGGGCCCTCAGGTGGGAAATGGACCCAAGGGTTGTAATCCAAGGGGGAGAATGATCCACCTGGATCCTGATCATAGTTCATCCTCTCTACCTTTGCCCATCAGGAAACTTCTTTGGGTGCATGTAGCCTGTATAACTTGCTGTTCTGGAAGCTATTCTGAAGGGGCTTTGGAGCTGGGGGAGCTGGGACAGGGGAGTGGTGGTGGCAGGAGGCAGCTGAGGCTCCCTAGCAAGCGTGTCCTCTCAGGAGTAAGAGGAAAGACAGACTTACTGCTGGATCTTTTTCTGGAGGGAAACCTGTCTGTCTCCTTGGGTATAGACCCAAACCATTTCACCAGATCTGTTCTTATGGACAGCTTCTGGGCAGTCCTGCTTTCCTGGGCGTAGGGGGAAAGGACGATGCTTCTAGTTGTGTAACATCAGCCAACACATGTCCAGCTGCGTGGCTTCCCATGTTGAGGGCACACCTTGATATATGTGCAATGCTGCTGTTGCTGTAAGACAGAAAACCAGAGATAATTCTTGAGGGGTGAGGGAAGGGCAAGCATGTGGCCTTTTTCTCCTCCTTTCTCTGTTTTTTCCCTCATATGGTGTGAGGAGCATGTTTGTGAAAGCTCAGGGGACTTCAAGTTTAGGGCTGTCCCACCATGGCATTGGGTGTCTTTCTACTCTGTTTGCTTCATGCTTCCAATATGTCCTTGAAGTCTTTTTCAGATCTTTGTCCTCCCAAAAAAGTGCACCCTGTGGCCCGCCTCCGGCTAAGCTATTTCAGGACGCAGTCTTCAACAGTGTGCAGAATTTTTCCTGTTTTCCATTTCCCCAGGACAGAAGGGACTATTTCCAACACACACTAGTTGATCTTGGGTGATGTTATGTTCTGTGTAGGGGATCCTCGTAGATTCCTCTCATGTCCTCCCCTCTGTCACCCCCATCACTCTCTTGTTCTCTTGGCTGTGATCAGATATTGCCACAGATGTTCCTGACTACCTTTTTTGAGTGATTTAGTGAGTTTTAAACCTGTTCCATTCTGTGCAACATCTTTTTTTGTATGTATGTACCTACAACTTACCAGCTTGCTGTCCCACCTGTATTAAAATGTGATCTTTCTGTGCAATGCCTTGCTATAGGTGCATCGTTTCTGGGAATTATCAGCTTATTCATTTCCTTATGTTACAAAGGAATAGGCTGACGAGCCCACCACACGGCTCTGTCTTTCCCCCGGTGGCGTTAGCAGCCAGGTCTCTTGTTGAGGGTGATGCAGGAGAAGACAGGTGCCATGGGGAAGCCCTCGGGGATGGGGTGCCGGGATGGCTGTCCTGCAGATTCCTGCTGGGAGGAGACACCCCTTTTCTTGTACCGATGGTTGAGAACATTGGCTAAATCCCAGCATGGGAGTGGGGAGTAAAGGAGCTGTGGGTGTGGGTGGCGTCTGAGCACGACCGGAGGCTGCCCAGCTGTTCAGGTCAAATTAAAAGGAAAATATGGTTCAGGCTGAAGGGTTTCAGTACTTGCTGATTTAAGCAACATATAATTTCTGCTGCTCTCTTTAAGGATTCATTCCTCAAGGCTTTAGCCCTCTGACTCTGAACTATCAGTTTCAACTATATTCTAGGGCAAGTTACCTGAATCACCAGCATCTTTGTAAAATGAAGGCAAATTTTAGGTGCGCCTTCAGTGTCTATTGGAGATCAGGGTGTCAAGAGATGTGTCTTTAAGCTTCCCATATCTGTGTGGTTCCGACGTTTCTCAGTACAGAACAAGGAGTTCTCAGGCTGGGAGATCTGCAAGAACAGTGTGTCCAGTCCCTGCCAAATGCAGGACCATGAACAGGTATGTCGGGCGTTGGTTAGAGAGATTATTATCTGTTTCAAGATACCAGTCATGCAAAGCGAACCAGTATGCTTTTTATTTACTTTTCTGTGTGTGTGTCAGCCCTATTCAATTCAGTTGAGCCGAATACCAGTATTCCTACAAATATTGAAGCATTGCTGCCCTCTCCTCGCTGCCTTTATTTGTGTTTTCTTTCTCGTGCTTGGCCTCACTCCTTAAGAAATGACACAACGACCACCCAGGATCATCGCCACTCAATGGCAGTTCACCTCCACCTTCCCAGAACCAACGCTGTGAAATGCCAACGTGGAAAAAAGCAGTGGTCCAGGGGCTGGGGAGTTAAGCTATCTAATAAGCTATCTAAGGTATAGTTATGATATTTAAGGTATTTATGGGAGTTGAGGTTGCTGAGGTCTCAAAGCTCTTCTGCAGAGATGAAACGGGCTGCAAGAGAGTTGCCTTTAAAGCTGAAGATGTCAGGCCTGACTGGCCGTTTGGGGTCAAGGTTGCCTTGTTTTGCACAACAACACGGCGTTTGAATGCTGCTCTTTGCTCTAGGCATTGCCCAAACCCTCGATATCTGGGGGGTGCTGATGACCACGGGGCTGTCCTGTCCCTCTGCACAGCTCGGGCAGGGCTGGGACAAGGCACTGGAGAAGTTGGGCTGTCCCTGGCTGCAGGAGAACCTGAGGCAGGAGCTGGCTGTGAACTTGCAACCAAGCATTTTGTGAAAAAGCTAATTTGTTTCCTTGGAAGGTATCAATTCCAGGAAAGGAGAGGCCAATTCCCAGTTTGCTCAGTCTAGCCAGAAGACAAAGGCTAGGAGGAGCTAAGTTTATACACCAGTGTTACAGAAAAAAGGACTTGGGAAGGTGTTTTAGCCAAAGAATGATGTTGAGATAAAACCAGATGGGTAGAAGTTGGCCAGGAGAATACTTACATTGGTAATTTTTTGATTTTTATCGTGTGGAACCAGAACAGTCTTTGTAACAGGAGTTACGGGAGGAAAATGCTTCTTGGTTTCACCCTGAAGCTTGATGAACTCACTAGCCTGCACCTCCTGCCATTGAAAAACCCTTTCCACTTCTTGATTTTCTAGGCATTTCTGGGTGTGGAAATAAGTTGGCAAAAAGTTTTCAGTGCCGAAACAGTCTGCTCCTGTATTTCCTAGCATAACCTTTGCTTTTCTCTGCTGTTTCCAAGGATAGCTGTCCTCAGAAGTGCATGCTATTCTGCTTTAAAAAAAGACATTTTAAAAAGCCTAAAGCTAAACAATCAGCCCAAGCTGATATTTTTCTTTTAAATCTCAGTTTATGCTATTTTTTGAGAATTTTTTTGTGGGTGGGGAAGAACAACAAACATATGCATCCATGTCCATGTGTCTGCGTCCGTGTGTGCGTCCGTGCACCCCTGCCCTCTGTGCCAGCGCGGCGGCTGGAGCTGCTCTTTTCAAGGGCTGGAAACACCAGCAATCCCACGGGGGGCTTTTCCCCCAGCAGGGCTGCTTTCCCCCAGGCAGCCGGGTAGAACCCGCTGCTTTTTTNCCCCCCATCCTAGACTCTTTGCAAACATCCCGGCTGCCTCCCTGCATCCCCTGGCTGGTGCCACCCCAGCTGCAGACCAAGGCACTGCAGGTTTCAGGGGGGATCCAAACTTGGGGTGTCTGTGGTGTCTGCTTCAGTTCTGCCGCCGGCAGAAGAAACGCCCCTGCGGTCGCTGTAAGGGCAGTGCTTCGTCCTCCTGCTTCGGGCCAGTAATGTTTTCTAGAGAGTTGATACGCTTGTGAAATGTATATGAAATTAAATACGGACAATGTGGATGATATCTGTAATTTATAAAGTGGAGCCCTCCATGTCTACGTGTTACCTTTCTACCAACGGATCACTGTGGTACAGGAGATTTGCGTTCTCACTAATTTCACATATTTACATCAACTGGGTTGTGCAAGTCTCTGAGGGCAGAATTAGGCCTTTGCTGTCAGAGGCAAAAATCATAGCTGTAACGTGCCTGACTTCAGAGTTGAAGGCTGGTGAAAGATAAGGATAGTATTTATCTTTCCTTAGCAGAATATGAAATGACTCTCTTTTACAAGAAATCTGCCTGGCAAATGCTAGCTGCTGGTTTTGGGTCTTGCTGGTTTCTGGGATGGTGCCATGTCTCCGAAGAGTGATGAGCCTTTTCCCTCTTAAGAAATCCTGGCCTTGCTCCTGAGTAATCACTGCTCAGGGTGAACTTCCAGGACCTCCAGGGATGAATCGCAACCGTCTTTCCGAAGCATAAACTAACAGGATCGCTCCTGTTTCCAGTCTGCTTCATCCTAAATAATCAGCCTGCATCAGCCCGTGGCACCTTGTGACAGNCCCCCCGGTTTTTTTCCTGTCCCCCTCCCCACCGCTGCCCATGGCCGGGGCTGCGCTGCCACCTGGCGCTCCCCGGGAAAAGTGATGTTCTTCTGCCTCTCGGGGCGATAGCACCTTCCAAAAAACCCTCATCAACAAACAAATAATCCCCCCCCCAAACCCCAAAACAAAAAAACCCACAAAAAAACCCAAACAAAAAACCAAACCAAACAGAAAAAAACCAAACCAAAACAAATTGAAGCAGAACGATATTGTTCGCATTCCCAGAGAGCTGGACCTGCCTCCTTTGGAGGAGGTTTTTATTAGATGTTATTATGTATTTTTTACCATACATTATTATTGANAGATTTGCGTTCTCACTAATTTCACATATTTACATCAACTGGGTTGTGCAAGTCTCTGAGGGCAGAATTAGGCCTTTGCTGTCAGAGGCAAAAATCATAGCTGTAACGTGCCTGACTTCAGAGTTGAAGGCTGGTGAAAGATAAGGATAGTATTTATCTTTCCTTAGCAGAATATGAAATGACTCTCTTTTACAAGAAATCTGCCTGGCAAATGCTAGCTGCTGGTTTGGGGTCTTGCTGGTTTCTGGGATGGTGCCATGTCTCCGAAGAGTGATGAGCCTTTTCCCTCTTAAGAAATCCTGGCCTTGCTCCTGAGTAATCACTGCTCAGGGTGAACTTCCAGGACCTCCAGGGATGAATCGCAACCGTCTTTCCGAAGCATAAACTAACAGGATCGCTCCTGTTTCCAGTCTGCTTCATCCTAAATAATCAGCCTGCATCAGCCCGTGGCACCTTGTGACAGCTGCCGTTGACCTGCCATGTACCCGACTGCGGTTTTGAACGAGTGCTACCACTGCTGAAGTGGAACTTTGGGGACTAAATAACACTGACTCTGGCAAAAATGAAAAGAAAGCATTTCTCTCTCCTCCACCCTGTCCAGGCTTTTCTTCCCAGTGCACTGGGGATATGTTCAGAGATGCCGTTTTGCAAAAGGCCGGATAATACTGAGTGCTGTCTGTAACCGAATACAAGGCGGCGATTCAGGGAGATGTTTCTGTTGATGCCATAAAACACAAAAGCACAATTCAAATGGAGCAGCCGAATCTCGGGGATGAAATTGCAGCCTGTGTATTGTGCTGAGGATGGGGCCTTGTTTTGCTAATCTTCCGCAGCGTTTTCAATTTTAAATCTGAAGAAAAGGAAATCTGGATGTAAACGCAGCTGTGAAAGGGGTTACTGATGGCGAAGAAATGTGATCTAGAAATATAGCCAGGATATGCAGGCAGAGGTTTATTTTGGATGGGGAAATCGCATCTGTGCATGCAAGCATGAACCCAAGCTACCAGTTTCTTTAATCTACCAGGGAAGTTGGCCTTAAGAAATACCGGCAAGGTACGATGCTGTCCCCTTTGGCAGGGCTGATTTTAAGGTATGCAAGGTCGTGCCTTACCTCTTAATTATGCTGCATCCTCACTCTCAGAGAAGTTGTGCATGTTTTTAAACTGTATTGCCACCCTTTTCTTTTTTTTAATTGAGGAATTCCTCAATTTCCTGGGTGAGAAACTAGCACATTTTCTCAGTGTATTCTCCCTTGCTGTTGGATGCAAAAATAGCATAGATTGTATTGAGGAGATTGTACAATCAGGTACTCAATACTGAAGGACAGTTGCCATTTCAAGACTTCAGTGTATTCCTTTCCTCTGTCCTTACTCAAGAAAGATGCAAATGAGTCACAGAGTGGAAGTCACCAAATATTGCAAATAATATTTTGTTCCTGATAAATTAACACACTAACCTCCACAGGGTGACTTTGAAGGTTGTTCAAAGCATCGGTGGCATTGTTGAACTGCTTTTCTATGACATTCATTTTCAACCCAAACAGATTCTGAAGTAGTTTAAAAAAGAAAAAAAAATAAGTGAGTTGATAGTTCAAAGGCTCAAGAGGAAATCTGCTTGGCTGGACCTTCCTCCTTACAAAGTACTACCTGGGAATGTTTTGTTTTAGAGATGCCCTCTTAAAATAATGTGTGCCTTTACACACATTATTTTAAATAACAAATATTTTACATACGTACAGCTGTAGTAGTTTAGTCAGACTAATCTAGTGTAAAAACCAAATTAAGCTGGTAATATAAAGTCAGAGTTTGTTTTTAAGCGGCACCTCAGGTCTTTTATCAGCAGAGATGAATCAGACCATCAGAGAAGTGAAGGGTTTTAATTCCAACTTCTTATTTCCATTTAACCCCTATACAAACCATCGTGCCATATCAGTGCAGTTTATTGTGAGATGATTCATGTGGCAGATACGACTCCCCCAGGACCCGTTTCTTCCTGATTTCGTTTGTAAATATGTGGTTTTGTTGTAGCAATGCTTTTTGCTTCAAGCTTTGTTAATACAGTGGGATATTTATTTGTACCAGACTGTGCTATTTGACTGCTATATATAGGAAAAATTATTGCAAAGATGATGAAAACACATCCTAGGTGTAGCTTGAAGCTCCAGGGGCTGGCTTCTACTCCAAAAAACCCCCCATTTAGCCCATTAGAAAAGCTGCAGTGCAAGGAGAAAAGCTGCAAACATGCAGCTGCATTTGGGAGGGGATGGAAAGGTTTGAAAAAACACAGGGCCTAATTCTCCTGCCACGGTGTGGCTCTGCTGACCTGGGTGGAGGTATTCCTGAACGACACAAGTGAAACCCTCACCCTTCTGAAGCGAATTCAAACTTCAAAAGTTTTTAGGTGCAGGTACTATCTGTGTGTATTAAACCATGGTTACGAAATGTTTGTTACCTGCAGTGAAACTACATGGGGCCAGGTAATGGGTGATACAGGTTTTTATTATAACTTTTAATACATTTTGCATTGTTGGTTGGCGTTTTAATAGGCTCTGGGCTGAAAGTTTAATCTGTCAAAAAGTGTGGCAAGTGGTTGATGAGTATAAATTGCTGAACAATATAGGCCCGTGAGGCTGGAGGATGCAGGAGAGAGACATTTCTGTCTTCCATATTGAGGAACTGGACTGTGAAATTAAGCCCATGCGTTTGCAACCTTGTTATTTTGCCTTTCATTTCTTGGAGTTCCATTGCTGCAGACACATTCAATTTATGAAGACACCCAAAGAGGTAAGAAATCCCCTGTGACAAAGACAAAAAGCAAACAAACACACGGAAAAGCTATAGGAAAGAGGTTAAAGAGTGCAGGAGTCTGGTATGGCTTCAGAAAAGCCTTTGAGAAATCCAGATGTTATTCAAATGACATATAGGATACTGCATCTTCTTAATCTTCAGGAAGGATAAATATATGAAATACCTTGCTCTTCAATAATAGATCACAGTTTGGGGAAGTCAGTCACATATATTAAAATAATGTTATTCTGGAGTTTTCTGTGCTCTTGGTATACGCAGAATGCTAAACCTGGGCCTGGCAAAATTTCTGATGAACAGTAGTGGTCTGTAGCTGAAGCTTTGGGAAATAGAATGGGAAACAAAGCTATTAAAGACAATCCTGCTCATGCCATGTCCATCAATCTGTGCGTTAACATCTTCCTAGGCATCAAGCCGCATGTGCCCCAGTGCGCTTACCCCCAGCTGCTGGTCCCTCGACAGTTCTGTAGGTCCTGCTTGCATATACTGATTTTTTTTTTTTCTGGAGTAATAAAACTTCCACTGATCCCATGGGATTGCACATGAAGAAATGCTCCCTGTGATTTCTAACCTGCAAATGGCTCTTTCAACAAGTTCTCCTCACTCCCTGTGTCATCAGCAGGTATTTGCTCCCTTCCCACCTTCTCCAGACTGTGGAAGTCTTGTTTGGCCACTGAAAGGTTACCTCAGGGCTTTTTTCTAAGCCTAAGAGTCCTGCTTTGCTTTGTTTCTCTTCGAATGGAAACTCGAATGCTGCTTCTCACCCTTCTTATCCTTTTGTCTCTGTTTTCTTGTTCTTAGTGTCTTTTTTTTGCGACTTTCTGCCAGAGCTGCCCGCCTGTTTGGGTGATGCTCAGAAGGAGACACAAGCGTGGCTGGGGGGCATCTGAGCAGACGTGGGGGGACAGAAACCCTCCTGCGCACAGTTGATTCCTGCCAGAGTCATATTGTACCTTCTCAGGTACAAAAATGAGCAAAATTTGCTTTCAGATGAGCAAAATCTGCTTTGCCTGTGTAAGAAAATGTGACTTTCACAGGCTTTGAACTTTGGTTTAGTATTAGCATTATATCAAAGTAAATGAGGTGTATAATAAACAGCGATGCGTAGAGGCTTTTCTGGTCGTTACTCTAAGCTGGGAAAATAGCCTTTCTTACACTGCTTGACTGAAATCTTGACGGCTTAAATAATTTTACTGGCCAAAGGCTTTGAGAAAAATATTTTGTCCAATTCCTGATTATAATAAAGAAGTAGAATAGACTGCACTCCTCAATTACAGAAGTCATTTCAATCACTCTTTACCTACAGAAGGAGCGCTTAGAAAGACAGTTGATAGATAACTAAATCCAAATGTAAACCAGAGATTTCATGTTGCTTGTGTAATGGGAGCCTGTGGCGTTCGCAGCTGAGGCACACGAGGGAATACGAAAGTTTCTACATGGAAGATGTTTTCAGTAACATACCCATTTACTAAGTGTTCTGCCACATTTTGGAGATGGACCAAATAGATTATAAAGAAAAGGTTCATTTACTCTGGATGGATGGCGCTTTCTAAAATAAAATGTCATCAGATAGATTTTTATCTGAGACAGAAGCTACCTTGTAGACAAGGTCTTCACGATGGATGAATCGGGAGCTCCGAGCCTGAGCAATTTGGCAGGTCTCCCAAGATGACCAGAATTTCACATATTTTCTCAGTGCTTTAACACGTCCCGCAGCCGCTGTGTGAGCATCTGTGCAACACGAGTGTGCTCCAGCGGTCCGGTGGCCTCACAGGCTGTTTGGGGCAGTTTGCCTCGTGTTTTTAGTGAGGGTAGATAAAAACACGTGGAGGGACGTATTCCTCCTTCGTTCTCTTAGCACCATCAGTTAAGGATGACAGAGCTCAAGACCAGTTAGAAAAGAGTCTAGAAAACATCTTCCTAACTCTACCGCAGGCTTCTGTGCATTTAAAACCTTAGCAGAAGTCATTCAGCCTCCCCAGTCAGGGAGTATTGATCCATGGCATGCTTGCTCTCCAGCACACTAGCAGCCCCACAGCCTTTATGGGGAATATTTGCATGCCTTGAGCTCACATTTGCATTTCTTTTTCCTAGAATAGGGTCTAAATGCTCATTCTTGTAGGATCAAGCCTGGATTTAAGGAAGCTCTGTCTCTGGAGCTAGCCTAGTGTATTTAAACTGCTCAGCAATAAGAAAATGCCCAGCATGTTTTCCTTTGTGAGGGTCACCAGAGTTGTGTTGGTGTTATTCCAGTTCTTGGTGATCGACTCTCGAAAGGGATCCGTTGGATGGCATTTACTGCATGTTTTTGTTTTCAGTCAGTCATAAAATTAATAGAAACTTTTTTTTTTGCACTCTTCCAGTGGTAGTTCCTTAATAATCCCATCTTCAGTTATGTTTTGGAGGAAAATGTGAGGAAAGCACTAAGGTATGCGTGCCAGTGAGCCTGTCAGGCACCTGGGGATCAAATGGTGAGGGAAGATAGGATGGAAGTAGGTCGGGAGTTGCATGTAGTGGTGAAGAGTAAACTTAAGCACAGCAGGGAGGAGGAAAGCTTCCTTAAGACTAAGATTGGTGTGAGTTCTTAATTTCTTTTTCTCAAAAACTTGTAGCATTGGTCACTGTTGAGATTTATACTGTGGCGTAGCTGATTGACAGTAGAGATCGACATCTGGTGAGTGAGTACAGTCAGTGGCTTTATTCACAGTGAAATTAAATGTACAAAAACATGAGTCAAAATTTATATATAAACGAGGATGAGCATGCTAAGTGCATTGACCCGTGCTGCACGGTTCATTCCCCAGCCTGCCACCGTCTTCTGGAGTGTCATTGCATACGTCCTTCTCCTCTGAATCATTGCCTGCAAAACGGAGACGCTTCTGATATGGATGATAAACCCATATGGAAGATCTGGGGATTTGTTGTCAGACTGAAGGAGGGCAATGCCAATATGGGCTAGTGAAAGCTGTACTTTTTGTCTGATTCTTGATTCCCCAGAGGCAGCTGACAGAATAGTGTTAGAAAGACGACAGTCTTCGTTATTGCAAAGGGCTACCGCTACACAGCGTGCCAGGAACATGAAAAATGCAAAATGAATAAGAGATACAGCCTGCAGGACGCTTCCTAGTGCTTTCACTTTATAGTATGTTTACTTGTCAAGAGCCCCACAGGTGGTATAATGAAACCCTGTCAAATTATTCTTCTGCAATAAACTGGGGACGTGGAAGCAAGACAGCCCTAATTGCAAAAATCACTTCACACGAACAGCAAGCACCCACAGGTCTACCCTATCTCCCAGAGGGAATCCTTGATGATACCTTAGAGTAAACAAATACTCCTTTACTTATAAATGTGTTATGCTCATTAACCAGGGGTCTTCCATCTGAACTAGCTAAGGATGCTCGCCACCAGCTCACAGTCTAAATTCTTGATGTCTTTCTTGGAGCTACCAGAAGAGAACAAATGACTCCAAAAAGCAAATGTTAGGCTTTTCGTTTCTTCTATGTTTCTGAGAGAAGTAGGAACAGTGTGGTGAACCTATGAATTTACCAACTGGAGGGTGCTGTCTCACTTGAACTGAACATATGGGACATGGCCTGACCAGACCCAGGGCTGAGACTTCTGACAAAAAACGGGGAGCAGCTGCCTCTGTTATTCCAGCTCTGAAGAGAGATACCATCATCTTTTTTAAGCGCGGCTGCACAAATTGAGAAAAGTAACATTTTTTTTTCCTAATGCATAGCCAAATCACTGTCTCTACAAATAAATATTTACAGAAATTATTAGTTTACAAATAATTACAAAACGCGTAGTAATTGCAAAATAAAATGTATAAATATTTGCAAAATTAATTGCTGTTGGATCCTAGTGTAGCAGAGGCAAAAATGTCTGTTAAAATGTTCCTTCATTGCTCACTAAATGTATGAATAACATATCCAAATCTAGTAATAATAAGAGCTTAACCTAGGTTACTCTTTCTTCCCTTTACTTTGCCTGTGTGCCATGAAGACTAATTCAGAATCAACCTTTACATTTGAATGCAGTCCCAAAGAAGCGTAATACTGGGTAGGCTTAGGTTAGCGCTACAGAAAATATGCTTGAAGCCACGCGTTTTGACCAAATTGTCTAACTTTGCTGGTGGAAAGAATGAATAACCTCGCTTATTCATGGTCCGAAGCACATTCTCATGTCAGAGGCCTTTATAATAAATCACAGCGGTAGCTATAGGGTATTTAAATTCTCCCTGTAAATATGAAGTTACATTAGTTTGTCTTGTCAATCTTTGAATCACCATCTAGAAAATGAGAGAGGCCTGAAGTTGGGTTATGGAGATTTGGCATTGCCCAGTCATCGATAGAAAACCTGTGGTTTTACAGAGGGAAATCTGCCGAGCCGTGGTGCAGGACGATCTCCGTGGTCCCTGCTGCTCCTGCCCTGGTGGAAGGGGCGAAGTGGGCGGCCGTCAGCATTAAAAACCCTTGATCTTTTTAATTCTCCAGGGTTTGCAGGACCTCTGCGGTCTTTGTATACCTTTAGGTATCTCAACCGGAGTTGTTCTGGCTGCCGTGGCCCAGAGGAGCCACCGCTTTCGAAACGATCTGCTTGTTTTCTACTGCTGCTGGACCCTTGCTCTGAAGATGGTCCGTGGTGGATGAACCACAGCCCATCAGATAATGGCAGAAGCTTTGGGACCCCTTGACAGGGTTAACCGATATTGTTGTGGGCTGTTGAAATCGCAGTGGGTTTATTTCATTGGAGTTTATTTCATCATTCTGTGGAAGACACGTTGATGTAATTTCTTCAGGTTTTTGGGGAATGATCATCTGTATAGATTTAGCGCCCTAGCAGTTAGAAGAAGAGTGAAAAGAAAGCAAGCACAAGCATTGCCTAAACCTAGAAAGATTCCCTATGGTCCTTTACAAGCAGGTCACCTGCTGTAGCATTAACTCATTTCAAACATTAATCCCCTTCAAAACAACAACGGGTATTTCTCCGAGGTGCCTGCAAAAGGTAATATGTAGGAATAAAGCCCACGCTCTGCCTTGCTACGTAGCCCAGAGCCCCCTGGGAGAACCCTCCGTGAGGACCTAAACCCTGACAGGGCAGAGCTGTGGCCCCGCTGACTTGTCCCAAAGCACTGGATGAAAGAGGATTGTGGGCAGCAGTAAACCCTGTCTCCTCTTGCAGAAGACAACCCAGGTCCTCCCTGTGGCTGTTACTCGGGCACTGCTCCGAGGGGAGCAGGTAGGTCCCAGGCTTGTCATCAGTTTGCTAGGATCTACTTTCAAGAAAAGAATAGGCGTTTGCTTGGTATTTCTTGACCTTGATAGGTCTTTAAGAAAAAAACCTGTCTGGTGAATCTCAAAATCACTGTCCTGGCTGTCGTCACCCCATCGCTGGAGCTCTTTCCCCTGTCGAACCCGTCAGCCCCCAGGCCCCTCATACAATCCTCAGGACGTTGGGACCTGGCAAGGCCACGGGTTTTGTACCTGCAGGGATTTTCTCTATAAATGTAGTGAAGGAGCAAAGCGTGTTAAGTCTGTAACCCTGAGTGGCTGGTGCTGCTCCCCTTGGGATTTCATGGCTCTGTAAAGCCTTCAGGTATCCTGCAGATATCCTCCGCTTAGTTCCAGTTCACCCCTTGCTACGAATCATCCTAGCGAAGACGGAAAACAAAAGCTACGGGAGCAGAGGAGGCAAAGGACAGCGCGCTTCTCCTCAAAAAGAAGTTCTAGACATATCTGGAATTAATGGAGGAGTTAAAGCAAGGATTGGGCTTCTCATCTGGTCACTCAGCCTGCACTGATACCAATTATGTGCCTCAGTATAAGACCACTTTCTATTGGGAGAATAATTTTATCAGTGCAGTCACTAAAACTCCTGACACAAAATAATAACTGCTTTCATATTTCTAACACACTTATATCTGTTGTAGAAGCCTTCATTCTACAGAAAAAAATTGTAGCCTGCAAATCATATCTTCATCTTTACCTGGTGACTGAAGTTTTCCAGTTTGGCTCCCTCACTTGCTATTTATTTCCACGTCCTCCTGGAGGGGCTGTTTTATCTGTAAAGGGAAAAATATGCAACATGTTTCAAATAACCTCCATCAAATTAGAAGCTGAGTGGGAAATGTTCCCACAAATGTTCCGCAGAATTCATAAAAGCTGGATGTCAAAAATTACGAAATTATTTGAGGTTTTATTTTCTGCAGCTAGAACAACACAAGATAAATCAGAGAAACGACATAATGTCTTCCAAGTGCCTGGATCCAAAGCTTTTGCAATTTTGTGCGCATCTGTATACCAGAGCCCGTATCTGTTTCCCTTTCATTCACATGCAGATTTCTCTCACAACACGCTGGGAAACTAAGACATCTGATATTTAGCGGGTAAACATTGACAGACCAAAGTATTATAGTTCCCAAAAGAATTTAAAAATTGGCCTAGCTGCAAATTACGTTGAGCGATGATCATCTGTGGGCCCAATAGGAGGCAATTAGCATACGCCTGAGTCAGGGGAATCACAGAATCACAGAATCATTAAGGTTGGAAAAGACCTCCAAGATCATCAACCGTCAACCCAACCCCCCCATGCCCACTAAACCATGCCCCGACCCCCCACATCTACACGTCTTTTAAATACCACCAGGGATGGGGACTCCACCACTGCCCTGGGCAGCCTGTGCCAAGCCTTGACCGCTCTTTCAGTAAAGCATTTTTTCCTGATGTCCAGCCTAAACCTCCCTTGGCGTAACTTGAGGCCGTTTCCTCTCGTCCAGGGGAGCTGCAGGCGGGGGTGCGAGGAGGCTGGGGAGGAGGCCTGGCCCCGCAGAAGGGGCAAAAGGAGATTTGGCATCAGCTTCCCTCTGAAAGCCCCCTTCATCTCTCCCAGCGGCTCTCGGGCTTGGGGGGACCTCCCCGGAGCAGATTACCGAGGATTACCGAGCACCCCACTCCGATGGCGTGGGGTAGTGGGTAGATTTGCCACTCAGGAAAGGGTTTTTGGACAAGCTGGACATGACAAAATAGGTAAAACAAAGCATTTGTCGGTGGAAGTGACAATAATAGGTCTGTTTACCGCAGGCCAAGGTAACTAGTTATATTCAGGGAACAATCTACCCATCTCTTACAATATTTACGCATCCAGCAGCTATGGACGTGAGGGTCTTCTACTATTACCTTTAAATAGCAATGGCCGGCTGTCATCCGTCACAAGAAACCTTTGCTCCTCCTCAAGAGTTTAGGTTTTTGTTTTAGTCATTGATTTGCTGGAACATAGTTTAGTTACGTTCAGACCTTCGTAACTTTTCCCCTGCTGAAGCGTTACTATGAAATGCATACGGTACTTCCCTG
Organism: Pelecanoides urinatrix; assembly: GCA_013400755.1. Taxonomy (NCBI): domain Eukaryota; kingdom Metazoa; phylum Chordata; class Aves; order Procellariiformes; family Procellariidae; genus Pelecanoides; species Pelecanoides urinatrix. The sequence continues at coordinate 441,529 of VZTQ01006589.1, forward strand.
TGGTTGGATCTGTTGGTGGAGACTTTGGGAAAAAAGCAGCTCTGAATAATTTAAATCAGGGTTATGAAATCCCCCAAACTAAGGAAACCCAGTTGGAAATTCAGAAAGCTCTTTTTTAAGGAGGTGTTTTATGAGGTGGCAGAATATTGACAAATATAGCTGATGCTAAGCCATTCTCCCGAGCAGTGGCAAAGGCAGATGGTGTTTGGATCAGGATCGAAAAAGGGAGCCCCAGGGCGGTGTGGACGGGTCTGTCTCAGCTATAAATCTCTCGGTGCTTGTCTTCATGCTATCGCTCTTATAATTCACATGTACTGCTAAACTGTCAGCACATTTCTTCCTGTTAATAAGAAGTCTAAAACGGGTTTTATTTTTTCATTTCTGAGAGCAGAAGATTTCAGATGACGCTAAAAAAACAGGTCATGACATTTTTCTCAGAGGGAGACGCCAGACATTGTAATTTTCTATTACAAAGATATATAAAGGAAGAGAGAGAATTAATTACAAGGAAAATAAATGTGCAAAACCTAATTCTTTTTCAGAAAATCCTCTTTATTTTCCATAAGAGATCATGATTCAGGTAGACATTTAACCATCTGCCCAAAATTTAAGGTCAGGAATATTCCACTGTCGAATATAGAATCATAGAATCATAGAATCATTAAGGTTGGAAAAGACCTCTAAGGTCATCGAGTCCAACCGTCATTCTATTGCTTTAAGCTAAGCATGTCCTTAAAAACCTAAGTGCCTTGCTTTGGAAAATGGAGATACAACTTATACGGCTGACTGCAAAAAAAGGTCACTTTGAAAATGTATGACCCAAGTCAAACTGCTCAGGTTGAAGACCCAGCCACCCTCAAAAGAAAATGTGCCCGTTGAAAACTTCTCTCCCCATGAAGTGTTGAGGAGAGGAAGCTCCGATGGAGTCTGGTGGACAGAAGACAGAGACGTGGCGTCTCCCCAGCACCCTTGCCTTTGCTCTGTAGCCACCGTTGCCGCAGACGTGAATTAATACGGGGAGCTGCGAGGGATGAGACTAATAATTCAGCTGCAGAGGAAAGGGGAAAAAAAAAAGGAACAGTAAGAGTTCTTTGCTCACGGCAATTTTGTTGAGCACTTATTAAGTTACATCCATTGTATGATTTGAAAGAACCTCCTCCTTTTATCTCGACAGCCATCGGGACCAAAACAGTAATAAAACTCTGTTGACAAGTGCCACAAAGGTAACTTTGTTTTCAGAGCCCCTCTTAAATTTCTGCTTGATCAGAGAGCAAATAAACCCAATGAAGTTCTCACTGGGCAATTTTAGGAAGAGGAGGAGTGTTGTAAATGCTCATTTTAGTTTTGGCTAGCTCTACTGGAAGACAAAAGAGGTGCTTTAATAACAGAATATGTCTATGTGCTAAGCCTGCAAAAGCCAGAAGTTGAGGCGGAGAGGGTGACGTGCCGATGACTCAGAGACTCGGTCTGTTTAACCAGCGCTGCGGAAAGCCCGTTATTTATGCTTCTTTGGACAAAAACCATCAACTTCTTACCAGGGCACGACGCAGGGCTGGGTCGGGGGTCTGCCCTGCTGGCTCCTCTGCTCCGGGTGCGTAAGGGCTGTCCGAGGCTCGAGGCGGGAGATGCAGGAGCAACCAACTCGCGATAAAGAGAAACGACACCGTCTGATCTCTCTGATGACAAAAGGCATTGCAATATCGCTAAAAAAATGCAATCCTCGCGGATATTTTTGGGTAAGCGTTAGCAGGATTTCTGGGGGCCGTCTGTGGGGGTCCTCTTTTCCTCCCACCTCGCTCCACTGATCTCCCGATGGAGAGGGAGGGAAGGGGCAATGGGCTCACCCCCTGGAGCAGCCTGCGGCGCAGGAAAACCACGACTAGGACCCAGAGGGCATTTCTCCCCAAACTGCCGTCCTGGCATCGATGCCACACATCAGCTCTGCTCAGGAGAAGGCGGCTGGTGTGCCCGTGTCCTTCCCCACCACCGGAGCAGAGAAGCCTGCAGGAGCCGGAATGCAGCAAACCAAAGCAGTGTCGCCCATATTGCAGGTATCGGACATGGCAGCTGATAATTTTGGGATGGCTGAGGATGGCGTGTGTTTAAAATCACAATATCGTCACGCTGGTGAAGTGCTAATCGCTGCCTGTCACAGAGGCGAGCAAAGAGAGCAGAATGAGGATCACCGCATCCTGACACTGTCTATATAAACACTCCCTATACCCCTGTATGGAGTCCCTGGATAGTTTATCGCATTTTTTGACTCAGTACAAGACATTTTATAATGAGACTAGCAGGTGGCCCTACAAGAGCAAAGCCTCCTCCCTGGCAGCACGTAATTAATACATAAAAAATAAAGTCAGGTTCTCTCTTTGGCAGCTTATAAGTATTCCAGGCATTGCAATGTCATATACTTTACAACAGCTTTGAGCTTAAGGAATTAAAAAAAAAAACACCCCTATATTCAAGAGTTTAATTCAAAGCATTTAGAGGTGATAAACTCTGAGGGTGGGATTTTCTGCTGCCTTGCACCTTGTGCGGTGGAAAGCAGGTCTCAATCTCTGCCCGTCCGGCACAACAGTGTTTGCTGCCTGCGGAGGGAAATGCCGACCCCCAAAACATTCTGATTTCAAATGAATCGGTGTAAATGCCAAGTAGCTTCTACACAATTGATAGAGATGGGTCAGGGAAGACCAGAAGGACCCACTTCTGCGGCTTTATGCCACACGATGGGATGCTGCCGGCAGGGAGAGCTTGCCATCAGGCTCCGGGAGCGGCTCATCGGTATTCTGCTCCTGGCAATGATCTAAACACCAGCAGATTTCCTAGTTCAGTGACTTCCCGAACTGCTGCTGGAAAGCTCCCAGGAGAAGCCGCAGCGTGACCTTGTGCATTCTCTTTTTGCCAGGGAAAATGGTCTGTCAGTCGCCTGTTCTTACAGCGCATCGGTGACAGGCCAGGGATCAAGGCTCCTGTCGTGAGTCAGCAGATAAGAACGGCTTAAATTTAACTTTTATTTATGCCTTAAACATTGAACGACCATTTTTTTTCTCCTTATGTTCTCGGAGCAGCAATTTGGCGGAGGGTTTGGAGTGGGTGTGAAGGGTCCCGTCTCTTCCCTGCCCTCGGCTACGTACTCGGCAGCCGGCCTCTCGCTCCTGCCATCCGTAGCTTTTGGTGACGTGTTTTTGGGCTGATCGCTTAGGACTCGCGCACCTAAAAGTCTCTTGCACGTGCAGAGGGGAGAGAGAGGCCATGGGGGGCTGCACCGCTCCCCCTTGCTACAGATCCTCCCGACATCTTGGTGGCTTCGCCATGCCAGCGTTTTCAGGCTCGGTAGGCAGAGATATAAATTGTTTACAGCTGAGCACAGAAGAGGATTTGCAGGTTTTGGAAGCTTTGGCAGGCGCCGTGGCTCCTTGATGCCTCTGAGAAATGGGGTTCCTTGACCACGGAGCCCATCGCCCAACGCTGCCACGTGCCCACCTTCACCACTGCTGGGAGCGATGGTGGTGCCGTACGATCGTCAGATAAATTAATCCAGCTGATGGAGGGCAGAGGGGCAACGTCCTGCAGTTCTGCCAGGGCACGGGCTTCTTTTTTCTTCTAGGTTTATTCTTAATACCGCTTTTATATATCAACCGATCACACCTGAACCACGTGCCTGGATATATGAGCGCTCCTTTCCCTCGCGAAGGCCAGCCCTGCCCAGGGGCTCTGCCAGCGCCTGTCTAACCCCTCTCTCCCGCATAAAATACAGCACCCGGGCAGGCTTTGAGCAAACGTAAATCCTGTGTTTCCATCCACGTGCCTTGCACATCAGCCAGCCCGTGTGCAGCTAGATGTGCTGGTGAAGAGTGGCTATTTTCCCAATTTTTCCTGAAATGGTCGCTGTCCTTGGCACTGTAAGGTGTGTGGGCAGAGGAGAGACCATGCTGCGTATTGTCCAAGGCTGTTCTTTGCTTTGCAGCTCATATCCACAATAATTCTCTGAATTTGGGGGTTGGGCTAGATGACCTTTAAAGGTCCCTTCCAACCCAAGGTCCCTTCCAACCCAAACTATTCTGTGATTCTATGATTCTCTGAATGTCTTCCAGAATTTTTCTTCCAAGCACTTTGAAGCCACATATCCATTGTATAGACAAGAAAGCTGCAGCCCGGAAAGCATCGCTCAGCGGTGGAGGTAAGAAAGAAGACCCCAGGGTCTGCTGCCCATTTCCTCTGTATTTGCATGGGAAAGGGCAACACCTAAACAAATGAGCCCAATGCAAAGAGCGTGTTAATAGCTGGGGTTTGTAACGGTTGGATGGGATGCTCCAAATTAAACCAAGCCCAAGCTTGTGGTAAGTCAGTTTTAAAAGCAGAGGAGATGCTCTATTATACTAATTGGGATTGCTTGAAATGATCGGGAATTTTCAGATGCAACGCTTTAGGAAATGAGCACGCTGAACTCATGATATGTGATTCCCCGTGCAAATGGTTTGAGATAAAAGCTAGCTCTTACCCTCGTAAGCACTCTGAGTTATATATTTATTTATTAACCACAAACCACCAGCGAAACAAGGCAAGATTTTGCTGCTTTATTTGTGGGTAGATAATGAGTACATAGATACATTTGTAGTCCTCAGGATGTATATTAAGATTCATTCACTGTCTTGAAGTTCACCAATTTAATGCCATATCATCCAGGAATAGCCTTTCGTTAAATAAGATTCAAGATTTTACGGCCTTCCTACTTGTGGAATTTTTTTAAAGGGCATAAAAAAGATAGCTATCTTCTCTAGCATCGCCCCGGAGAATTGACCTTCCTACTAAGAGAGCAATCTTTCAGTAGGAAATGTTTGGGCACATTTTTCCTGCCCTTCAAGTTGATTTTGCTGAGCACATCCACACAGTCTCAAAGCAAGAACAGATTGTTGCTATTAACCTTATGATGAAACTTGATATTAACATATGTATAAGTAGTATATAAATGATTAACAGATGTTATAAATCCGTAGCGGCTGTGCAGCCTGGAGTATATACGTATTCTAGGTGGGTAGGTGCTTTTGAATGGTAGGGATCAGGAAGCGCCAGCAACCCTTCAGTCGCTTTTTTGACCTTGTTTGACTCTCTAGCCTATTAGTCATTTAACACCTGTTGATTATATGCTGAATCTTTCTATACTGTACAGTATAGATTGCATAGTGGGAGCAACGCTTGTCTGTTTGTACTGGTTTTGATGGAGAAGAATGTAAAGGGAGCCACAAAGATGGGGGTGCAGAGTCACCTCCTGCACCTCTAAAGGACTCGTTTCTGAGCCGTTCCTCCCTCCGCGCCCGGGGTGCCTCTGCCGGCACCGGGGAGCCGTTTTGGCTCTTCAACCTGCTACCACAGACCAAAATGCCGTTTTTTTGTTATCAGCACCCATTCCTGCTACCGGGAACTTGGCACGCTGCGGAGAGCACTTACCGGCAGGGAGAGCCGGTAAGACAAAAAGACCATTTTGCTGTACAAGATAATGACTCCTGCTGAGAGTCCAGCAAGTCTGGAGCCCTGCTCCAAGAGGGGAGGTTTAAAGCAGTGTGGTGATATTAAGGAATGTTTAGCTGAGACGAAAACACCCGTTACTTGGTGCTCTGCATAGGTGAAAATTGCAAGTCTGGCTGGAGTTAGAGGAATAAATACATCAAAGTTACCTTCTTTGCTTCTTTCATGTTTCTGCGGACTCTTTCCCAGCACTAGTTTCTCATTGTTTTGGACTTGTGTTTGTACCATGGTAATTTCTGAGAAATGAGTTTTCTCTGCTGGAAGTGAAGTTCCTTGTTCCTGTACTGTTTCCCCTCGGAGGCAGCAATACCTCTTCCCGTGGAAGGTGCTTGAGGGGCACAAACTGTGTGTTCAGGTATCAAGGCCGTTGGCATACTGAATTAAGACCACAAAACACTGATTTTCTTGACCTCTGGTGTGACTTTTCCCCTTGTGCTGTCCCATTTCCCCGTCCACAGGATGGAAATACGGTACCTTGGGACTCTGCCTGTGCTCAGTGGCGATGGATGTCCTCCAAGATCTTGGGCTTGGGTCTCCTGGCCTGGGGATGCAGCTGGATGGTGATGGGTGCTGCCAGGTTTAAAGAGATTGTTATTATTACCTGGTGTTCTTTCCTCTGTGTTTAGGATGGAATTGCTGCCCTGGCTAGTCACGGGGACCCTGGTCCCTGAGATTCATTTTGAAACTACCTTCAGTGTTTTTTTGTGAATTTTATAACTCAGCATATGTTGCCTGGCCCCGAGGAACTGGATTTATCAAGGCCTTTGCTTCGTCAACCAATACACGCTAGTTTGTTGGTTTGCATCTGCTTGCAATTTATCAAAATCTCTTTTAAATGAAGGGGAAGGTGTGAAAGGCAGAAGCTGTTTAGCACCTTTGGGATAATCGGAGGTGTGTCAGACACCTAACAATAATGTATGCTTCCCATTGCTCAGGGCGATTTGCAATGCAAACTAACAGCATGAAGCCAATTTTCTAGAATGAATTGAAAATGTATGAATTCGCTCAGTGCTTTTTTCAGTCAGAGCAGCAAGCGCCATGGCTGGACACGGATCGGGTACGAGGACTAAGAGCATCGCTGCCCCACGTGCTTCTATTTCCCCAAATCCAGGTGGGTAATGTTTATGCTTGCCCATCCCTAGGTCTGTGCTTCCGCTGGGGAGCTTCCTCCTGGACGTGGATGGGCCGGCGTGGTGGCTGGGAGCCATGGCCTGAAGGTCACGGCCGGGCTACAGAATGCTGTGCCATTTTCAGTAAGAGATCCAGCAGTCTTCCGTAATCAGAAATCTTGTAAAACCAGAAATGCACTTCCGAAGTTACAGAAATTCTAGTTATTAGCATGCTAAACGTTTAATTTATAGGTTTGTTTATTCCGCATATATGCGCCGTACGTTAAAAAATAACAGAAGCTACCAAGTCCAACATGAGAAGTGAAGAAATTCAGCATTAAGATGGATTGAGCAATTATAGTTTGGTTTCCTTGCTGGTATATATTAGGTTACAATTACGTACTTTAAGATTTCATTGTGTGCATTGTGTCCTGGCTTACCCCGTGCTCAGAAGGAAGAGGAGCCCGTGAGCGAGTGTGGATTCGCTTCGAAGGGAACGATTTCCCCAGGGGCTTCCCTGTGGTGTAAGTACTCAAAGACACGACGCTACACCGCAGCGACTGAAGCTTCACAACACCGTGTGAACTCCCTCGCGAGCGACACTCGCTGCGTACACTGACTACCTTTGTTTGACAACGGTTATTATTATTCACGATGAATTGGTGAATCACGAGCCGAAACGAGTTGATTCGAGTATCAAACAGGGATTTCGTTTTTCAGGTTGTGTGAGCAGGGCCGTCTACCCTTTCACCTGAATGAAGAATTGCAAAAGCAATTGGTATTGGGATGACTGCAGTGGTTTAGTTCAAACGTCCCTCTTCCCCACTGCAAAAGTGTTTTGGACAAACATCTGTTGTGGAAAGTTTCTCTTCCTAATGTTAAAACCTGGCAAGATTGCAAGTAATTTTCTAAAGAGAAGTGCTGGGTAACCTCCACCACGTGTCACGCCACTGGCCCCAGCTCTAATAAAGAATATAGCTGATGCTATTGCCGGTCTGACAGGGTAAGGAAGGCTGTCCTCACGTTAGTAGTGACTAAGGCAGTGGGCATTTCTGTTTTGATTATACCCACCCTGTAAAGCCGGTATTCACATTGTTGTCGGTGACATTTTGCAAAAATGTTGTATATATTAAGGATTTTAAGAATTCAGTCTTCTCATTAATAGAGGTATCTACCTTGGGCGATGGGGTCAGTGACCCTGTTATTTCGGCCCTGTAAAACTCATGTTGGAGACAGCTCCTGTCCCCAGAAATGCTAGGCAGATGTGCAAAGAGGGGAAAGAGGAGCAAAATATGAAGTGACTTGGAAATCAATGCTGGGGCTGGTTTTCTCCTCTTCTTCGCAGCACCCATCCACTAGAACAAACTACTTCTACAAGGTACCGCGCTCTGCTTAACCTAATGGCCAGCGATAAATCCCTTCCAGCTTTAATTCAATGTCTTGGCTGCCTGTCGGCACTAAATTACATTAAGAACAGCCGCGAACGACATTGCTGCCAAGGGACGTGGCAGCGGTATCTGTAAAAAAAGAAGTCGCCTGGTCCAGTGATCACACACGTGTGCAGCCTAGAGCATGAAGATCACTCTCTTGAAAAGTGAAGCCCGAGCCTGGTATTCATCGGTTGTCCCATCGGTTTGTCCTCAATGTGGGGTGGCTGGGAAATCAAGTTTAGAAATTACGGTGAAGGAAAGATCGAAGAAAATCAGTTGATTTTTATCAGGGAAGGAGCAAAGTGCAGGGAGCGAGAGGAAAGCTGGAAGGGGTAACATTATGTAAAAGGCTGTAATAAAATGGACCTTAAAATCAGCTCTTTTCCACGGACGCTGGAGAACAGGGAGGAGTCATGAGCTTAATTTATCGAGAAATTGGAGAGGGTGGATGGAGGGCTAGCAGCCACGCGATCCCCCCTCGGAGGTCTTCGGGACGCGGGTGGGCAAAGAGGCAGCTGCTGGCGCTGGTTCTGCCGGGGCAGCTCCGCTGCAGCCCACCCCAGTTTCCCGCTGGGATCTTAGGGACAGATTGCTGGGGAGGGGGTAGTAAGACAGGGAACAGGCTGCCTGGGGACGCTGCTAAATGTCCTTTGCAGAGGGCTTATAAAAGCAGGATGGGGCTAACATCTGCTAGAGGAAAACCACCGTGTAGCTGGTCCTGCTGCTGTGGCCGACTGGTGCCTGGCGAGCTGCCGAGGCCCCTTTTGGTGCTGGCTTTCCGATTCTTTGATTGCACGTGAGGAGGCTCGGTGACATTATAATAGTTTTTTTTGTTCTGCACTGGATATTGCTTCCACATTAAGCTATTTATAATATCAGTATTACTGTTTTCCTTTGCGCCACTCTAAATGTGAGGGGTGTTGTCTTTCACATCTCTCTAAGTGCTGAAAACCCGTGCTAGACAATTCTCGATATGTTAATATGTAAGGGCTGGAATGAAACTGTTATTAGGAGTCCCATATAAAACCGGGAAATTCAATGAATACAATAAATGCTGCGCTCAATAAATCCAGTAAGCTCCACTGTGCTATTTCTGCCCATAAATGCCGTACTGACTACGTACTCGGAGCTCTGTTGAATTATACATCACTGGGTAGCCACGCTGCTCCGAGCTCGTCTCCGGTGCGTCCCCTTGCAGGCACGGCTTTGTGCTTCTGCACAGGCTGGACCGAAATCCTGTCTCCCTCTTGCACGACACATTGGAAAAATCTTATTTTTTTCTGTATTCTTTATGAGAATGAATAACACAGCCTGACCCGTAATTACTTCACTGCCTTGTGTTACTTTGCTGGGTTTTAATGTTAAACTAGTTTATGCTTTCAGCTTCCCAGTTCTGCATAGCGACGATCTAGAGCTGCACGGCTGAGGCTTTCAGGGAGGATGGTAGGGGAGGTTTCGGAGGCTGGAGGGAGGTGAACTCTGTAGTGGAAGTCCATAAACCACCGCATTTCACACCCGGAGAATACATGGAGCCTGCCCATAACAAGATTTTAGGTCATAAATGACTGTTCTCCCCTACTTCCTTGGTATAGTTATAGGTTTTTTTTTTTATTTTTATATATATATATATATAAAAAGTGTATATATATATATATATATATACTCTGAGAGTCCCCTAGGTACTTTTTGTTCCCCTCCTCTCGCAGGTCAACACAGCTGAACCAACTTATGTGCTTATAACAGGAGCAAGCCAGCTGATAGCAGCACCTGAAAGCTTTTATAATCCTGGGAACATGACCCGGGTAATTAATTCCCTGGGCTGACGGGGGAAGGTTGGTTGTGTGCACCAGGGCTGGTTGGTGGAAAGGTAAGTGGGGGTTTTTTTTTGGGGGGGGGGAGGGAGGATTGTTTCTTTGTTTTGGGGTTTTTTAAAATTTATGTGTGTGTATAGTATGGGGTGTGGAGTGTGTCTGTGTGGTATACACAGCTCTTATTTGAAAGAGATGGTTGTTTCTGAAGGATACGGGGGCTAGTTTAGGAAGGGCAAATCTCTTTTAGAAGTCAGGAGCCTGGATCTGCATCTCCAGGGTGCTTATGGGGAAACTGAGGCAGGTCACCCAGCAAAAGGCGTAGCAGGGGTTTAAGAAGAATAATATTAAGAGGCTTATAAATAAGAGGGCAGGTCCGTGTGAGGCTAGGTGCTTTACTGCCAGGAGTGAGGCTGGTGTGAAACCCTGCGTGTCTGATCGTGGCTCTCGGTGTGCTTGGGTGGCCCTCAGAGTTACTGCTGATGGCTTTCCCGTGGCAGAACCTGCTGCTGGAGGAAGACGTAGTCATTATAACAGTGCTAAGCTCTAGTCCCAGAGACCTGCCTGCTGTCTGGGGGGAGGAAGGCTTTGTTGCTTTGGGTACAACACCAGGATGGGCGGTGAGACTAAAGGAAAATGGTCCAATTCTCCGATGCCTCTCGCAGCTGCTCTTGCTGCTGCAAAATAAATGGGGAAGGTGGCACTGTGGAGCTTCTTGCTCTGGATGCCTGGTAGTGTTAGTGAGAGTGGAAGGTATATGAGGCTTTTCTAGCTCTGCTTTTCTCCTTTATTTACTGCTACCTCTCTTGTCTTACATGAAATATATCTAAAATACTCAGTTCATCAAAAAAAAAAGGGAAGGAAATGCATTTGAACCTGCTACTGAGAGTATTTGAGCTGCTAAAGATGGAGACAGAAGAGTTAAGGCCCTTCTGTATAAGAGGGCTACCCGGTTAGCAAGCTAAGCTAGCTTTGTAAAGATGTAAACCCAGGTGAGGGGAGTGGAGGAAAAGTCCTCTTCTGAGGGTGTTTTTGCCCTCTGTTTTTCCTGATAGTCATGGGAAAATTCCTGCTGATTTTTCATTTCTAGTAGAAAAGGGCTGTGGCCAGCCCCGCGGCAGGAGCAGCTTTAAATGCCTGAAGTGACGGAGCGGTCCCTTTCTTTCTGCCCACGTCTGCGTGTCCGTGAAGCCACGGGGCTGTCTCCCCGTTTATTGTCATGAGTCTGCGGGGGGAAAGACTTCCACCCCCCTGTTATCCCCGCGGCTTTTCGGATGTGTTGTGCAAAAGCTGTAGCTTCTGCGGTTTGCTGCAGCATCCTCTCAAACGACGAGGGTTGAGCGAACTGAATTGTCACCTTGTGGTTTCGAAAAGGAGCAAAGCTTTTTGATCAGCCTTGCGTTGGGAGTTGAATCGCTTGTGCCGCGTGGGTAGATGTTTATCATTAGAATAAAGATGTTGCTCAGTGGAAGCAATACGTGGTGATGCACGTAACCACGTGGATTTCCTTGGACCCGTGCATGCTGCGCTGGTGTTGTGGTTGTGTCTTCTGGGGCACGGGAGGTGAGTGTTCTGGTGTGGGCGTAGTCCTATATTTTAAAGGAAAAAAAGAAAAAAAATCCAGCGCACATCTGTAGTCAGAGATCAGCCCAGTAGTTCAGTGTAAACCTGTCAGTATTATTTTGTGAGGAGAGATTTTGCACAATCGGAGAGAGACTATATCTCACGCTCCAAACAAAGCTTGCAAAAGAAAATTCTGTTGGATATCCAGTCAGCTAAAATGAGCCATAGTATTTATTCCCAGAGCTGTGTCTTCCCTAAATACCAGATCTCTCTAAGTATCAAAGGGGCTTCCAACCCAAGTACCGTGCCTTCGACATCCATAAAAGACAGGCACCTATGGATAACTCTTCCAAAATGGTGTTGTAGCTAGTTAATCAATGTATCACAACAGACATACTGCCTTTTACTTTCTGTTTATACACCACCCAGGATCCTTGTATATAGTGTAGACGCCAGCACAAGGATACAAGAGCTTAGAGATCAATATGAAACACTTCTTCAGGTATATTGATTACCAGCTGCTGAGAAAGGGATGACAGTAAATTTTTGTATATTAGTGTTCTGTCTGTGAGCCTGTTGAAAGGAAAGAAATGCCCTGGTTTTCTTTTCTATTTCGCTCCTCTGAGAAGATGAAAAAAAGGTGGCAAGAGCCGGGGGATGTTGGGTCTTCTTCTATTTTTTTTAGAAAGTGGGAGAATCTAATATATTTCTCATTTGACTTTTTGTCGTCTTTTCTGTCTTGGGAGGAGAGAAAACTAGGGTGACAGCCAAAAGGGAAAGAATGCCAAAAGAGAGAGGAAAAAAAAAACAAGCCCAAACCTGAAAAGACGACTCCTGAAATTGTTTTATTAATCTAATCAATATTTGTTTTAGTATTGAATTATTGAAAAAATGAATCGAATTACTTTTCATTGCTATGGAAAGTGGGAGCTGTGTACCGCAGGCTTCTGTAAGCGCCAGGATCTAACCTTATTTCTGCAAACACTCGAGACATTTATTTGGTACAATTTTTCCCACTCAAAATGCAGAGGCTCTGGGAGCGCGGGCTCGCCGGGTGTGCTCAGCATATTGCAGAATTAGGCGAGCAGGAAGGCCGCCCGCTCAAGGACACTCGTCTCCGGTTTGTCTCCTGAATTAGGCTGCAGAAGCTCGAATTGTTTCCATCAGCAAGCGCCTCTTGCATTTCGGAGAAGCTTTGTGATAAGTGAAGGACACAAATGAAAGAAGTGGAATATTCTGAGCTTGGTATCTTTAATAAAACTTAGTTGTTATAGTTAATTTTGGGAGGGTGGGGTGGGGATGGGGTTGACACTGTTTGCATTGCTCTACGCAAACACAACACCCTGAAGTCTCGGTGCTGCTCCCACCCAAGTCGGGCACCAGCCGCTCCTCCTTGCTCTTGAGTGCGATGTTCCTAGAGGAGCAGCCGTCGGAGCAGCGGGCGAGCGCGGCATCAGGTCCTTAATGCCTGCTCTTTTTCAGAGAAGGGAGAGAAAACACGTGAGCTTACTAAAGGACAGCTATAAAAGCTGCTTCTTCAGATATGCCCCTTGCTTGTCAGTGAAGAATTACCGTGCGATCTTTCAAATCCGGAGCGTGCCATAGCATCTTTTATACAACCAGCTACAGTTCATGTTACCTCCCTTTTCTGTCGTTCCAGTGCATATGTTGGAAGCTGAAAATGAGCCGATGATGCAGATGTATATGTAGGTTGTAATTTGACTATTTCATTAATGTTTTCTTAGCCGTTTTGTTAAATTGAGTTTTTTTGTTTTAAATAACTGCTTTGGGAGAAGAAAGAAAACCTTGACTCTGTCTTATCCTTTGAATTACCTGTTCTGCCCGGGGCGCAGAAGCAGGCTGGTCCGTGCATCCCCAAATTAACAAGCTAAGCCTCAGAAACCAGGCGCTCTTTGGAAAAGAGGCCATCTCTCTTGGATGTGAGTTTGGCCTTTGCCTATCAAAAAGGAATTAATGTCTGGGGAACGTAGCTCTGCGGCAATACAAATAGCAAATTGGGTTAGAGAGGAGATGAAGCCCGGAGAAGTGAGCGACTTGCCTAGTGAGGCTTTAGGAAGGAAAAAGCCGAAGCTTTGTGCCCTGGTTCCTAGTTCCTCACGAAATATTGCCTGTCACTGGAAAGTTCCCAACAGAAACGTGTATCGCTGTGCGGCCGTTCACCGACTTACATCTGCTGAAGTTTTTGCCCCTATGGAGAAAATTACGCTCAGAAAAAATAACTGTGTCTATGACAAGTCAGTGAGCTGCCCGGCGTCACCCCCTGGCAAGGGGAGATCTCTGAGCCAGCGTGTGTTTCTGGCCGGAGTGAGCCCCACGAATCACTAAGGTACATACAACACCTTTCAAGGGTGGTGCGGCCATGTCCTTAAATTTTGCTTTACAGTCCTGCATTCCTGGCTGGACCTGCTGCCGGTGCTCGGCCGGAGCATCCCTGCGTCCCTGCCCTCCTACCTCGGCCCTTGCACCCCTTGGCCCCCCAGTAAATCCTCGGTGCCTCCGGCTCTGGCTGGGGCCGTCCGGCGTACTGGTGGCCCTGTGGTCAGATGACGGGCCGGTGATGGCCGTGAGGTGGCATGAGAAGTGGCCACATCCCCGGCCCGGGCAGCGCTGGCCCCCACCCGGCGGGGCTGTGCTGGGGGACGGGGGCTTCGGTGCTGTCCCTGAGTGGAAAGGCATCGGTTAAAAAAGTATAAATCATGTCTGCTGGAATCAAAAAAAGAGGTTTCTGCATTTCCAGAGGTTGCGAGTGGAGGCTGCCAGCGGTGTTTTCTGTGAGTCTCTGTTAACAAACCTGTCTATCAAGCGCGTGGTCTTCTAATACCCGGTGGAATCACCTCATTTTGGTGTTTACGTGCATACGCTGAAAGCGGTGAAGTGTTGGAGGGATTCGGAAATCTGGGTGAATGAGAGGCCGCTGGTGGAGCCGAACGAATCACTTTCTGTGACTGAGTTGAACTCTGGGATCAAAAGCCAAGGGTGGAACCCGCCAGGGGTGAGGAAGTGTGCTCCGTCTGTCGGAATCATCACCCTTGCAGAGGATAATCTGCGATGAACCAAAACCGAAAAAGCCTTCCCCAAATCAGCTTTACCTTTCACAACGGAGGTACTGGTGAATCCCTTGTCAGCATGTGTACGTCTGTGGGTTACCACCTGGGTAAAAACCCTTACAGCATCTGCTCTGGAGATCCTGCGTTTTATCTTGTATTCGTTTTTAGAGTATGCATTATTCTCTCCTCTCATAACTATCACGTGCCATAAGCTCACTTTGAGGGTGCCTGCGAGTCTCTGAAGCGAGCGGCTCTGCGCGTGGCGAGGGAGGCAGAGGGGATGAGGAGTCGGGGTTCGGCGGGCTCGGGGACATCCCCTCTTCTGCAGACCCTGGAGAGGTCCGGTTGTGGGAAGAGGTTCACGTTGGGGACAGGGCTTGGGAAAAATCACGGTGCGCTTTTTGGATCCTGTGGAAATTTTCCAAGAGGTTTCATGCCCCCGAGATACACCCATCCTCTGCTGGGGTTGCAAATAAGCTCTGAATAATGCTCTGTGTTCATTTTAATCCCCCCACCCTTGCTTTTTTTCACGCTTTAAATACAAAATAAAAAGGGTGGCTGCTTTTTCACGCTGTAGGTGAGGTAGGATGAATCAGCACAGATCCCCAGCCTGTTTAACCGGGGACGGCGAGCTCTGTGCCGCGTCCCAGACGCTTGGCAATCGGCCCCATCGGCATAGCCTGACTCCACGGGCAGGCATCCAATCCATCATAGTCTAATCACACCAGGACAAGGGTCTCGCTGCTCAAATAACAGCGAGGCAATGCTGTGCTGGTGGTGTAAATTATAGAGTCCAATCTCGGGAAGGCTGCGGGAAAGGCAGTCTATCAAAATGCCATTACGTGGCGCACACAACTTGCTGCTGCTGGTGGCTGGGCAGGCAGGTAGCTGCCGACTCTGTTGAATGACAAATTTAATGATAGACTCCTGAAGAATTACTGCTGATTACTTTTCTCATATTCGTTTCAACCTTTCTCCCCGCGGACACAGAGACGGGCACGCAGCAACCCTGTTTTAAATCACCCTCCAGCCCTGTACGGAAGAACTCTGAGCGCCAGCTGGAAATGGTCAGGTGTGGCTTTAAAGAAATAAAAAAGAGGAGAAAAAGTATGTATGTTAAAGAGTCGGATCTCCTCTCAGGAGAAGGGGATGCATGTGGGAGCTGGAGGGGGTAGGGATGCCTGACGGGTGCAGAGGCGACCATCCCTTTGGGGTCTGGGGGGGAAGGAGAGCTGGGGCTCGGCCCCTGCCTGCCCTGCCTAGCAGCATCGCCGGGAGACTCCTGCTCTCTGGGGATGACAGCCTCATGGGAAAAAGGCATCAGGAAGGAGCCGAATAAGTGATTTAAGTTCATCCTGCCAAAAAAACTCCCACCCCAAAACTCAAACAAAAAAACCAAACCAAAACAAAAACCCAAAAAACCCCAACAAAAGCTGGAGCTTGGGCACAAAATTCAGGAGTGTAGAAATTCCTGGTACTTTATGTCCCAAATTCTCTGCTTCCCAGGCAGTCCCTCGAATCATCTTCACAGATACAAAACTCCTGGTTGCACCATCCCTGGCTAGGACTTCATCCCGGGCAGGGGAAGTGAAGGAGGGTGGGATCGCTGGCTCGGGGGACTCGGGGCTGCTTCGTGTGGTTTTTATGCCTGTAGCATCATGTCCGTGAAGGAAAGGGGAATTTGAGCCATTGCATTTTAAAAATTAAAGGTTTGTTTAATCCCGTGGAATGACAAACGGTTTTTCCCCCGTGGGTGAATCCTCCTCGCGCATCTGAACGAAGTAACTCTTGTTTGCTTTGGCTCTGTGCGAGGGACAGCTTTTAGTGGGACTAAATGAACAGCAATCCAGCGTAAGCCTTAACCTCCCCTACTCCCCTCCAAGAAAGGATAAGAAATGTATATAATTTCGTTAAGTTGGTTTGAGCCCAGCAGGTCTCTGGTCTACAGAGCGGCCCACTTGAAATTACATCATCTCCCAGCATAGAGTCCCCTTGACGCTTTATCACCGCCGTTCCCGGTGCGAAGCGTTGCTCTTCCATGGCAGCTTTGTATTCCCCGAGCTGACCGCTTCAGCTCCCAAAAATAAATCGTCTGTGTTACCAGGGAATAAAAGCAGCTGAAGTATCCTGGGAACTCTTTCTACCCAGAAAATCATGAAGTTAGAAACTACCTTTTTCAAGACATTCATATTTTTGTAACGATCCATTTTGGACCACGTATTCATTCATTTCAACACTGACCACAAACCCCAAAAGCACGTGTGGGAGGGGACGGCAGGGTGGGATGGGGGGCTCGAGGGATGCGAGTGTTTTCACGGGGCCAGAAGTGGTGTTGGGATGGGTCTGATCCTCTCTCCGTAAGAGCCTACTGACTGGAAGCAAACTTTGGATGAGGTCCGGGAGCCTGTATTTCACTGAGTCCACCAGACCGGTTGCTCAGGCTGACTGGTAACTAGAGATGGATGCATTAGGAACATAGATTTCAAAATAATGTCGTCATCAGTGCTGCCAGGGCTTTTTTGGGGGGTTAGTAGTTGGGGTTTTTTTGAAAAATAGGCTTTTGCTGTAATGTTGTTTTATGGATTTTTTTTTTTACTCATTTTGCCTTTTTTCTAAGTGTTTTACGAATGTCTCTGTCATTGTTTAATTCCTTCTGAAAAAGCTTTGTTTTTCAAAGAAGCTGCAGCATGTCAGATGAAAGTGCAAATACTCACTTCAAGGCTCTAACAAGTTCTGTGCCACTAAGAGCCTTTGATTTCTGCATTTAATTATGTCTCATTGGATTATCATAGTCCTATCCCTCCTTGTTTCTCGAACTCACTTTTCCATGCTTGCCTTGCAGTTAATTAAAAGTGCCTCCTTTGCTGCCAGGCTGGTAGTGAAATTAAGGCTGACACACTGGGGAACTTTGCATCTGGAGGGATCTTATTTTTAACCTCTAAAACTCAGCACTTACGGGGCTCCTGGCGGGTGAACTTTTATTCTAATATTGTGAAATCTGACAAGAAAACAGTCCCACCTGCATCGCCGAAAGGTTGGATAAGGTTCCCCGGAGACCTGTCCCACATGGTGCCCACCTTCCAAAGTGGTTCAAAATCCCCGTGCCGTACGTCTTTCGATTGGGTTTTGCTCTTTAGACTTGTAATTGCAGATGTGTCCCAGGGCTCAGAAAATAAGGGGGAGCTGACACCGACCGGTGAGACCCGAAGGCTGGCAGGGTGCTGGGGTAGCGGAGCCTGGACCACCCAGTTACTGCTGCTGGGGAAGCTGGTGGTGATACGGCTGCTGGTCCCCGTTGGAAGGTGGGTGGCTGACCCCCGACCAGACCGTGGGACCACAGCCACCTCCGCAGGGCTCTGCGATGGCTGAGGACTCAAGTTTTCCTTTGGCAGATGCTTTTAATGTATAACATGTTGTGGTTGTACTAATCTTAATCGAGTCTTGCTTCCTCATTTTCTTTCTGCAAATGTAAGTCCCACCTATTACATACTGCTTAGTATAATGACATCAGCCAGTAATGGTATACAATAATATGGATGCAATCTAAACATCTTGGAAGTTGTCTACTCGCAACGTGTCACGAGGCATAGATGACCTTCAGTTTTCTTTTTTTTTTTTTTCTTTTTTTCCCAGCCCTTGGTCTGCTTCAGACATGCCCCTCAAAAGGCCATGGTTCAAATTCTGAGATTTGACTATTAAGTTTTTAGGTACCTGAAGGGAAACCAGCTTTTCAACAGCTTGGCAGGCCTGCAGCTGCTCACACGCACAAAGGGCCATCTTGGGCTTTGGCTCTCCATTTTTGTTTTCTGGGAGCAAAAATACATATATTTATCCCAGGTTCCATTCTTCCCTTGCCTAAAGAAATACTCATCACAAGTCTAAAAAAAGTGAAAGGTTATTCTGGAAATCTGCTGTTAAACATTTGGAAGATATTTAGAGGTGCAAAGATAAAAAAAGTTGAATACCGTGCTAATTTCTAGCTAAATTTGGCTAAATTCTAGCTAATGTCTTGGCAAAGCTTTCCTCACCTCCCCTTTTTCTTTTAATAGTAGCATTTTATAATTAGTGATGAGTTTGGTTTTGACCTTTTTTTTTCACTGCGAAAGCAACTTCATTAGCAGAGAAGGAAGAAGCAGCAGCACTTGAGCCTCTTCTGAGAGCCGGGTGCCCGGGAGAGGAGGGCAGATCTGCTGGACTTCGCATAAAGCGTAAAAATTGGTGTGGGGATAAGAAAAAAAAAAAAAAAGATCTTTGGACAAGTGAAAGAATTGCTGTGTCCAAACCAGCAGTGTATTATGGAGAGGTCTCTGTGCCGTGGTGGGAGAAACAGAAAGCGTTTGGTATTTCTGCTGAATGCGGGATGCCTCAGTGGGCAAGAAAATCAGAGTTTCAGAAACACTGGGCCAAATTCGTGTATTGTGCAGCTCCATTACAGTCAAATAGAGTTACAGCAAAGGAAAATTTTGCCTGATGTCTAAATTCAGTGATTTATGGAAAATATACATATACAACTGGTGCTATATAATGCCTGCACAAGGCTACAAAGTCCATGGCGTTAAATACAGACCGAGTTGGTCAAGTTACCTGGTTTGTGTGTCTCGTAAATGCACCGTTCACAGTGGTTTTGTCCAGCCAATATTCCCTGTAGGTGAATGCATGGGAAAGAGCCCGCAGATTTAAAAGAGCCATTTTATTTAGTTATTTCACAAACTCATACTAAAATCAGAATGCTGTTTTCAGAAAAATAATAGATAATGCAGCATAATAAGTAGTTCAAGTCAAGAACTTCCAAACAATTTTTGTCAGAGCTATATGCTATATAGTGTTCTAGTACGTTAAGTTAATTATGTGATTAAACTGTGGTTCTTGCGTTACCCACCAACATGAAATGCTGCGAGGAGAAAAAGCAAAGAAAATGTACTTTTGGCATTATATATATCGTTACATGTTGAGCTGGCAGCTGCTTTGAGGCACAATATCTGACTTTGAGGTCTGTGTTATTCATGTCTAACTTATCTGTAACTTTCAGCTGACGCAGTTGAGAAAACTCTTTAAAATTTTCCAAGTACACGCAATTATTTTCAGTTCTAATCGCCTTATTTCAGTTTTATTCCATTCAGCTCTATTCAGCGGAGTGGATTTTCCTACATGGTCTATGACTCAAGACCCTTGAGTCATCCTGGCTCCTTGGGATCAGCCAAAGGATTTTAGGGTGTCACACTTCTTATTCCTGAAGCGGCGATTTGGGATTTTCAAGATGAATGGGGCTTTTTCCTTTGATCCTTATTTTTCTCTTTCCCCTGGTGCTAGAAGTGCAGATCTGGATGTGGTCCTCCTCTGCCCTGGCTGTACCCACAGCCACACAGTTGGGTTTTCAGGAGGTTCCTCCAAGTTTTCATGCTCTTCCAAAGCATTTCCAGCCCAGTCCGACCGCTGCAGGGATCCGATCGTTGCTCTGGCTGTCATCTTTGCTCTGGCCGCTAAGGGAAAGCGTTTAAACTCTGCCACCATAATAGGATTACGCTTTTATACCCCGCATGATTCCAGCTTCAGAGAAGCATTTTTGAAATCGGATTTGGATTCCCACGGGTTTTGATTATTTTTGGGAAGCTGGTGAGTGATGGCGCGATTCATCGAGCTAATTACAGCGAGGCGTACGTAGCGTGGGTTTCACACTGGAAGGAGTAGAGCTTGTTGGAGAAAAACCAGCTTTGGCTTTCCCAGGAAGTCTACCACCAAAAAAAAAAAACCCCCAACCCTCTTGCAAGCTGTGAGATGGGTCAGGACCTCCAGGGTTGTCCCTTGTCCCGTTTCCGCGGACAATGCACGTGGTGGACCCCAGGAGCTCCCACAGCAATGGAAATCCCCGGTGAAACTCTGCCCGGCAGTGTCTGAAACCAGCTCCCTCCTCCAACACTGCTAAAGCATTTAATAATATGGAGTATTTAAACATGGCAATTGCTCCTCTGATCTAGTTCCTGTAAAAGTACCTCTTAAGGCAGGACATGTAATTTTTCTGCCACTAAATTCCCTTTGTTGAGGACTCGTACTTCATGCTGCCACCAATTTTCTCCTACTCTCACTTGCTAAAATAATACATTGCACTCGCCTCTTAAATTAGACACAAGCTTAACCCTCTGACAAAGCTCACGAAGCCTGTTTGCTGTGAGGATAGATTGGAATGTGCTTTTTTATTTTGGAAATGCCACATGATTAAGGTCTGTCAGCTGGCATTAACGTGGCAATTGTGGGGCTTGGTTTTCCTGAGATGGTTTGCTGGCACTCAAGACTTTTTCTGTACCATAGACAAAATCCTCTCTCCATGAAGCGCTTTCTGTTTCAGGATGTGTTAGTCATTTCCTATGGTTTTCAAAAAAACCTTCTTGTTGGCATTATGGTCTCCTCTTCGTTAACGCATCTCTAACGATGGTGATGATTGTTAGCAATGAAGCAAAGGAAGTGCCTAGTCCAAACTGGATCTCCTAGCTTTCCTACCCAGGTGTGAGAAGATATTCTCCTGCTGTGCTCAGCCTCTGCAGGTGGGACAGCCTTGTGGGGAAGATTTCTGTAATGCAGACACAAGAAACTCTAGTGTTTTCCTTAGCCCCTTTGTTACACAGAAGGATGGATATGTGCCCCAGAATTCAACTGGCCTTTTATTGGAAAAACAACAAAGCTATGAAGGAATAAATTATTAAGGTGATTAATCAACAGGTGGCAAATGAAAAAGGCAGCCAAAATGAAATGGAAATATCTGTGGACAAACGAGTCATTTTAAATTGGCTCTAGGCTTTGTAATTGAATGTGCAAGAATGTAAAACTTATCGTTGGAAGAAAACCAGAAAATGTATGTACTTAAGGTTGGGCATTTATGAAAGTAGTTTTATTGCGCATTACCAAATTTTATAATGTCTTCATTGTGTCACTGTTAAGTGTCCGGAATTCTTCTTGTTTAATGAGTGAAGTAAAAATGTGTTAAATGTGCCAGTATTAAATAGGTCCATGGGAAAGACAAGTCTGCAAAGGATATTTCTGCTTTAGTACTCAGTATTTTGTCAAATGATATCTTATGGAAGACACAGAAATAGAGGGCAAAGAGTGGGCTGTTGGTAAATGCTTCACTTCATTCCCCTCAGAGCTTAACTCTCTGGGGTGGCCTTTCTGAAGGAGGACAAAAATTAATTTCTCATTTACAAAGGAACAGCGTAATGACTGCCAGGAAAATAGCACGGACGGGTCCATGGGCAGGTGTATCAGCAGTGGACTGCGGAGAGAAGGGTGATTAAATTTCACAGCGTGTAAGTTTTCTGACAATTCCTAATAGCTCTAGTTTTCAGACAAGTCAGAGCTGTAAAGCCAGTGAGGTCTCTGTGTAAATTTTATAAACACGGCTGAAATTGCCAAGAGCACATATAATTATCTTCTTTAAGGATTTCCCTTTAAAATAAGCTTTTTTTTTCCCCCCTGCTTTACAAAATCACCATCAGAGCATTTTTCTGATTTCTGCTTCTGTTCAAAGCTCATTTATAGACTCAACCTGTGAAAATCACCAGTGATGCTGGAGCAGAGGACCAGCTATAGCAGCTCTGGGGGTTCTCTGTGCCAGCCCGGGGTGCAAACACCTTTGTTTTGGGGTTCAAAGAGTGTCCGTAGCTTTCGCTCACGGGTTGCAGCGGGAGGGTGGGTTCAGCCCCGATCCCCTTTTTCCTGTGGGATCACTGCTTGGCTGCCGTGCACACCTCTCCTGCTGGAGTGGATGTGGTTATTAGCGTGTGATTAACATGTGGTTATTAGCATGTGATTAACATGTGGTTACTAGTGTGCGATTCTGTGATTTTTGGACGCTTTCTCCCTTTGCGCAATTCTCGTTGCCTGATTAGTGGTTGGCTCCGTTACGTGAACGTGCTCAGACTTAAGTAGAAGTACTTGGGGTTTATGAAAATACAGAGCTATTCTGAAAAAAATACCTGCAGCACTACAGAAATGGTGATTTAGGATCTGCACTAAAACCTTCAGCTGCTGAGCAGGCTGCTGTGGTTGTAAAAATTCTCCGTTATACAGATGTTTTCCACACCAGAGCAAGAACAGTTGCAAGATGTCACCAATATAAAACACCTCTGTCAAAATTTTGTATCTCAGCTTGTCCCACGTGGGGGGAAAAAAAATTTGCTTCTCGTGAAACGGGCTTTAGAAAGACCACGACAACATGGTCTGTATTATAGCAGTGACACTATAGCTTCCTACAGTGAGCCAGGCAAGCCTTGAAATACTTCTTCTTCAGCCAGATCTTCTAACACGGAGGGGAAGAAGAGAGGTGACTTCCTGGCTGTGCATCCGACCTTTGGAAAAATGAGTTTTAGTGTTGTGCGAAGGTGCTTGTCCATTCTGATTGTCCCGGCTGCTTTGGATTGCCTCCCTCTATCTTCTTAAGCTGGCAACGTTTTTATCTTGAGGTATTGGATCATATCTTTTAAGAAGATGGAAGGGAATTAAGTCTCCAGGCTCAACTCTCTCCTCTTCCAAGCAGCTGACAAATTTTAGTGTGTTCTGTGTGGCAGTTACTGGAAATAGCTAAAGTCCGCAGAGGATGAACTGGGATCCATAAAAATGTTCTTCCTACTTAAGATGACAATTTATAATTTAACTGCAGCTCCCAACTTAATGATGGCAGATTTACACATGGTGCCATCCACCTCTTGCCTTGCTTTATAACTAAGTAGCTTCCCTAGATTGGTGCTGGGTGTCTGAACAATGGGAAAAGTGTGGAAATAATGCAGAAAAGCTAGCAACAGCGAAGAAAACCTCAGCACCCTCCTAGCACACATTGGCTTAATTAACTAGCATATTTAAAAGTAATTAAAGCAAGTATGGTTTAGGAAATGAAATATGATGCTTACTTGGGAGATTTGATTTTTTTCCTCTGTGAAAGCTAGGAGCAGAAAAAATTAGTGCAGAAGGAAATTCAGTTGGTATCAACATTTACAGGTGAAGTAGTAGATCTTGACGATGAGAAGCCCCAAGGAGGGTGGGTGGGTAGGTAGGAAGAAAAAGAGGGGAAGCAGGCTACAGTATAGCAAGCAAGTCCTCCTTTTAGGAGGAGGGAAAACAACAAACATCTAAGACAGAAAACTTACTCCTTAAATAAAAAATTCATAAGCCCTCTATATCCATATAATAAATATAAGTGAAGACTATATCAATACATATTTTTATTTTCCTGTAGAAAATAAAGCCCTTGCTTTGGTTCATAGTGGTTTTTATTGCCAGGTGCAGTATAGAAATCTCATGCAGCAGTAGATGTTATAACTCTCAGAGACTTGGTAGGCTTTTAATCTTCTTCCCAACCCTGTGGAGCAGATCAGAGGGCCCCTACAGAAGGGGATCCACCTGCAGTCCATGGATGTAGACATGAGCGTTAAGCAACTGCTCCGGTGACTTTTACATCTGGGGACTGTATGGGGGCTAATCACTTGATAACGAAGACCTAGACTGCCAAATATAGCCAGGGCACTAAATGTAGGACCTCCTAAACCGTGAGTCTGTGGTGTGCCATTTTAGATGTGCCGCGGGCTGCTGGAAGGCACGGGTTCCCTGCCTAGCGATGAACCTGAGTGATAGCGAGTTTGGCTTTGGATCTCCATCTGAACGTCTCCCCAGTTACGTAGTGCATGGGGAATTTCTTACCAATAAAATCATTGGGTTACTTCAGTCCCTAGTCATGATGGGGTACCCGAAAGGTGATTTTTGCTTTCTTTTTTTTCTTTAAAAAAAAAAAAAAAACCCGAACAGATGGCTTATGAAATTTTAAATGGTTCACGTTTCAGAACAATTTTTCTTTGCTTACTTGGTGTGATTGCAGAAAGCTCTGCAGGAGGATGCGCTGTAGCTACAATGTCATTTTCTGTTGGTGGGTTTATTCTCTCCTTCATGAGAATATTTAATTGTCATTGATGCTAATGGGAATTGTGTGTCTTTGGAGGGCATGCAGATTAATACTGAGATGATTCCCTGGCCAAGGCAAACACAATGAAACAAAAAAAAAAATTAAAGAAAAATTCTGTAAATAAATATCTGCCTCACAGCAAGTTCTGTAAAAACTGATCCCCTCATATATCCAGCTCTTTCTTGCAGTTCAGATCATACTATGAAGGGAAGTTAAATTACTCAACAGGGAATGTGTCTTACAGATAAGTTCTGCAAGACAGCAGAGCGTACACCACAGTTAGAAAAGTAGCAAGTACAAAGTCAATTGAATGGCATGCAATTATCTCCCAAATTATAAAGCGCGTTTTCCAACCCCCTTAGCATTTTATGGAATTGTAAGTTAGATTAAGGAATCCCACTCCACCCAATGCTGACCTTCCTCTGGCTGAAAACAACCTCTGAAAAAAACCAGGATGGTTCTAACTACCAGCTCATAAAGCTAGTTGACCTTCTGTGATGAAAACAGATTTGTATATTAACGTGCCACATTCCTATTCCCAAAGAAATAGGAGTACTATAAAACTAGCCCGTGTTTGGCTACAGTTAGCTGTATCATGACAAACGGCTTTGTAAACCCCAAGTGGCAGATATGGGTTTATTTAGATATTTTAAATGTTTTTCTCCCCACCCAACAGCTGCAGCTGACAGAAATGCAAATATCAATCTGGTTTCCCTAGGAAGTCTTTAATTCTTCATGAATGGAAATATGAGTACAAATTACATGTAGAATTCTTTTGTGTAATTCTATAAATCAATTTCTAACTGGAATTTGGATATTTACATGTATGAAAGAGTGGTCTTCCTCTCCTCTCACAAACTGTGTATAGAAAAAGCCCTTTCTCACCAACGGATGAGCTCAGAAGTTTATTTAGTGCTTCCAGATTTCCGGTGGTCTGGGAGGGAACAGTCTGATTCTAGAAGGGAAAATGCAAACCTTAATGAGTTTAATAGAAGCGGTAAAGTTTTGGAAGAACTCTGCCATCCTTTTACTAAATAAGACTCAGGCAGGCAACTCGACTGAGCCTGGAAAGGTTTCTGTTTTAGGCAAAACCCATTCAGGTTCATTGGCGTGTTTCAGCCGCGATTTCCACGTGGCTTCCTCTCCCACCCAGGGAATCCAAAGGAAATAAGAGAGGTGGCCAAGAAAGGACAGGGATCTGGGAGGGACAGGAAAAAACTGGCTATATTCTTTTGGGTGGGTTTTTTGTTGTTTGTTGTTGTTGTTGTTCTTGTTGTTTCTTTGGGGTTTTTTGTTTGTTTTGTTTGGTTGGTTTTTTTTTTTTTTAGTAAGCTCTTCTTTTAGATGTATAAAGGCATTTGGGATCCAGAGCAGCAGACAGGCGAATGTCTGTGAGGGCTTTTAAAAGTGCCTAACTGTCTGAATCAATTGAAAACAAATAATTATGATAGAAAGCCAATTGCTTTTTAGTTTCTAAGACCCTACAAGTAATTTCTTTTTTTTTTTTTTTTTAAGAAAAAACAGACTTAGAGTCCTAAAATATTTTGAATTTTACCTACCATGTCTCCCTTGTCTGAAAGTGTCAAGCAGATCCGGAAAGAAGCCAAAACTGGTATTAAGATGTCTGTAATGTCATTTCTAATTTGCTTAACGATACAAGCTCTAGCGAGGCATAATTTGGTATTCTGTAAGGTTTGTACTAAGAATACTTGACTCTGATACGATTTAACATCATTCTGACATAGATCTGTAAAACAAAAGAATATTTTATAATAAAATGTAGAAGCATTATGATATTTTAGGGGAAAAAATATCAGTATCTCGTAATTCCGAGCGTGTGGTTTGAGCCTCCTTCAAGGCCATTTGCATCAGCTGAAATGAGGTCCTGTTAAGATTCCTCAAACTGAGCAGAGGAAAAAGCCTGGTGTGATAATTGGAGAAAGAGCTTACATCGGGCTGTCGGAATATCCACACCTCTCATTGCAGACGGGTAATAATTTTGAAACGCAGGCCCATAAATGCGTGTTATGCAGCGTAACAAACATATAAGTGTCAGACTTGCCTGAATTAATGTTCCCTGCCCAGGAGGAGGAGGAGGAGGAGGGAGGCAGAGGACGAGGTCGATGGCACTCCCAGCGCTGGTGCAGCCGGCTGTAAATCCCACGGCGTCGGGGCCAGGTGAAAGCCTCGAGGAGTTGCTGAGGCAGGAGAAGCTGAGTCAGTGCACGACTTGAAATATATGGCAGAGGTTATTGAAGAGCAGATTTTGGCTCAGAAAATGGGAAAGAGGATTTAAGGGAACAAGAAAAGCTTTCTCTATAATACACCATCAGAAGTATTTATTCTGCGGCAGTGAGAAGAACCAATAATAAGGTGTGTGCACATCAATTATTTAAAACAATTCCAGCAAATACAGACTTTGACCTCCCTCACCACCCCCCCCGACAAAAATACTTTGAGTGATCAAAATTTATTTTGATTCCTTTTTCTTCAACACCAAGTATTTGTTCAGCTGGATTTGCTGTTGTCATGTAGGAGGGGAAAGAAAAAGGAAAAAAAAAAAAAAAAGAGTTTGGGTAAGACAGTGAAGTGTTTCCTCAGCTCTATCAAGAGGATGTCTTTTGTTTTGAAATACTACAGAAATGATAATAAGTCTTATAAAAGTTATCCAGTCACTGGAGCACTGAACACTTCAGAATCTGTGTCACTTGCAAATCCTTATTTATTTTTGGTAGGTTTTCTAGATAGGGTAATGATGCAGGAGTCGAATCCATAGACAGGTCCACACCTTTGCAGTCACACTAAAAGGATGAGCTGGAAGGAAAAAAGAGAAAATAAAGACAATGTAAGAGATGTTGTCTGATAGGGAAATTCCTATCCTGAGAACATACACTTAAATTAAAAAAAAAAAAAGTCTCCAAAGCAAAAATTCCTGGCAGATTTATGCAGAAATGTATGAACTAATACAATGATGGACAGACTAACTGTTAAAGCTAAGTTTCATGATCTGATATTGATGAGGATAAATATAGTGAGGTGATCATAGGAGATTTCAGCTCTTTGAGAGAGAGAATATATGCTGGTAAGAGGGAGATGGCACTGCAATCCAAGAGCTAAGATGGCAAAACTAAATTGCATGTGCCAAGAGAACTTCTGACACCAGCGGCGAACTTAATCTTATTTAACTACAATAAAATTAGACACTTGGTCTCTGCTGATTTATATATCTATGTTGTACCTGTTTTACATAGCTGTCACAAGCTCACACACCTATTATAAACATCAATTTTAAATCCATTATAAACATAATTTGCTACTGATGGAAACTAAATGACTAGTTTGGACTTGATGTCTAACTTTAAGATGGCCCAGCTTAGGTGAAATGAGCACCCCGCACCCAATTTATTCTGGGCTGATCATTCTGGAGATGAATAATGTTCCCCCGTCTCCCGGGCTCTGCCTGTCGTGTGCGTTTCAGATGCACTACGCTGGCTCAGAATTGAACACGAATGGGAAGGAAGAGGAGGAGGGGGGAGGAAGAGGAGAAAAGATCCAGCGTCTGCTGTTGTATTCAGGGCACGTCCCTGCTGCCTTATTATCACATCAGAGAGCCTGGACCCATCAGCGCTTTCATTACGCAACGTTTTCCTCCCCCAAGAATTTATAATTCTGCCATCTTAATTTGTTTGGGGGACACTCGGCAGTCTGATTCCCTATCAGAGAGAAAATTTGTTTTATTAGAAAACATCTATGAGCAGTTAATCCGGCAACTTTATTTTAGACCTTGAGAGGTCGATGCATAATTTAGAAGGTTTTGGATTCCGTTTTGATTGCTTCTCGCTCAAAGACAACCTCGATTATACAAGCTCAGTTTTCTGAGGGCCGAAGTCCTGCTTTAATCCTGAAATACGCTGCCATAGACCCTGACGCCCATGTCTGGCCTGTAGGGTTTTCTATTTCTCGTAGCCAGCGAGGCAGGAGGATGGAGCGGAGAGGGACCCGCACGGTGCGGCGAGACCAGAATTGGTGCGGCCCCACGGGGTGCCGGCAGTGGGGACGGTTTACAGCTCCAACCATGGCAGAGCACCGACTGAGAGAGGTTGGGGGAAGAAATCGCCGCTCGGTGATAGAAATCAAACCAGTGATGGATTTCCAGCAGTGGTAGGGCTACGTGATGCTTGAACCACTCAGATTGTGCCTTATGAAACCGGCTCTTGGGGGCCAACCGGGGTCTGCTGGAATTAATAGGAAGACTCCCACTGGTCTCCACGGGCAGCAGGTCAGGTCCTCGGTGCGGCAAGGCTCCTTCAAACCTCTGCAGGAATCCGTATTTCCAGGGGAATGGGAGCAAACTGCAGCTGCAGCCCTCCAGTATGTAAAACTGCTATTGATTTACAGCCTGCACCACGTGGGGGTATTGTGGAGATCAATCCTGCAGCTTATGAATAAGAAAGAAGGGCCAGCTTTATCTTTCCCAGCTACAGTCCCCTTGCCATGAATAAATGTTTCATTTTTATTGCATTTGTTTTGCTGGTCTTTAAGAATCCCAACAATTACGTGGCCAGCAATATGAAAGACATAAAAGAAATCGAGATCATTTACAGCTTGTTCACAAAGGCTCCTCTATAATAAGGTGGTCCAGAGAAATTCTGTGTTGATGGGTCCTATTACAAGTGGAAGGAATGAAACTTTGAAATACTGTTATTTCATCTTTAGATGAGACATAATGAAGTCAATTCAAATGTCAGTTTTCAATGGAACACGAGGTCTCTCGGAAATGTGATGCCCATTCAAACTTAAAAAATAACAATGAGGTATAAAAATATCCAGTGTGTTTTAAGGACATGAGGCTATTACAGAGCTGAGAGTGGGAAAGACTTAATTCTTCTTTTTTTTCTAAATGAAAAGCTAAGAACAAGAAATAATTTTCCAAATTTTATGGCATTTGTCTCATTTCCTTGAAAAACTCCTGAAACCAATTCATGTTTATTTAGCTTTTATACAAGAAGTTATGAAGTCATCTTTTAATTAGCGATCAGCCAATTTTAATGCATTTTAACAGCTAAAATGTTATCAAATGGCTGATTTAGATATTTTTCTCTGACCAAGCCTCACTTATCCAAAACTCTCATCAGACTAGTCATTTTTGGCATTATCAGTGCTAAAAGTTGAGTGTGAATTTGCAACAAAGTATGCAGTTGACTTCCACCTGCCCCACCCCCCCCCAAAAAAAAAGCCAAAAAACCCCCACATAAGGCTCCTTTTATCTGGCATTTAATTTGCCCTAGCTTATTTTGAAGAGTCCTCCTGGTTGAAATATAAGAACTAGACAAATTACTTTAGGAAAACAAAACAAAATCAAAACCTTCCCTTAGATCCTCCCAGCTCCCTCTTATCTTCAACACCTATAGCTGTGAGATAAAATACCATCTCCTTTTTGGCTGACCTAGTTTAGACCTCTACAGCTGAGCTCTTCCTCTGAACGAGTTGTCCATTGTCTTTTTACAATCAATAGAGAGGAAGAGGCAAGATCCATCTCACTCATTTAAGAAGTCGGCTTTGTGATGAGATGAATGGTGTCTTAGAAGCGCTATTTCCCTTCATAAAATAAAGTAGATGGGTGGCACCAGGATAGCTCTGGGAAGCACTGGATTTGTCAGTCCAAAATAAGCTAGTGTGGTGATTTTGGTGAACAGGCTCATGATTTAGGAGTTTGGAAATGCTAAGATAGATATCTACATGTATGAACTGGTTTGAAGCCTAAATTAATTCAAGTGCTCTTGACTACCACAGCCCATGTTGTGCCCTGATTTGTGCTCCCTGAGGCTAGGAGCACAGTTTTGTCCCCTGAGCTAGGAGGTAAGGATCAAATTCCTGGGGAGGGGAAAGCACAAAGCCTCTGCGGCACCTAGAATGTCTTGTGCCTAGGAACTAAGATGGGGAAGTTAGAAAACTAAATCCATTTTGTGTTGCATAAAGAACAAAGTTTTGCCAGCTTTTATTTTCTTCAGAAAAAGTGTTACAAGGCTAAAATGCCTAAATGGTATTTGTTCCCTCAAGCTGAAATTTCCCAGTGACTTTCTGCCCAGTCTTATCGACCTTACCCACCCAGATCTGAGAAGAAAGCACAGTTCATAATACCGTATTTTTGGTAAACCACCCTTCCATTTACCTATGGGCACAAAAAGCAGATATTTAAAACTAAGTGTATGTCCAATCTAGATATACAGGAGGTAGATATGCAGGCATAAGAATATATGCATCGTATGTGTATTGATATATAGTGGATACGCTTGTCCTTTCAACTCCATTGAAGTCTATAGAAAGAGTTTATTATTCCACAGACTGTAGTTTTTTTCAAAACCTTAACAAATACCTTTGGTCATTGAAGTCAGCTTGCAGACTGAGACCCTAAATGACTAACCCAACCTCTTTCTTCGAAGGCTTCAGACCAAAAACATTGCTTTCCAGATAGAAACAAAATTGTCAATATCAGGTTATTTTCAGTACGCTGCTTGCATGGCCTGCTTAGATTTAAAAAGGTTTTGATAGTGTTTTAACAAGTCCTATGCCGTTATGACAAAATATTTGATATGATTTCACCTCTCAGAGCTCTGTCACAGCTGCTGTAGGAACCCAACCGATGCGGTGAAAAACCTTATCAGAGTGGCCAAGTAGCCAAGTCCAAAAAAAAGGCAATGGATTTCGCTGAGGTCTGGGAGGAAGGCCACCTCGCTGCCTTGCACCTCAGCAACCCACACGACTCCAGTAAATCAGGATATATCTTGTTGTGAAGGGGGGGGGGGGAAAAAACCCAACAAAACCCCCAAAAAAACAACGGAAAGAAGAGCACAGACTGTCATCAGTTATTACAGGAATCCCAGGGGAGAAGGTTAGGCGAGAATTTAGCCCACCTCTTTCTGTGGAGAGAGCAATGATGGTGCACGAATACTACATATAACCGTTAGGGATCCCGACTGCAAAGTGCTGAATATCCCCCTACAAAATGATAGGAAAACTCACAGGGTTGGGGCATAAAACAGTGAAAACAAACGTGGAAAAAACCCCAGCGGGTGACCAACCTCACAGTCCAGCGAGAGATGTTCCCAACCTTTGCTCGTGTCCTGACAGACTGCAATTTGTCACGTACACTGAAGTCAATCCGTCCTACGCACAGTTTCTGGTACTTCCTGGTGAACAGAGGATTTAGGCTATGCACGAATCCCGGTCTGGATAAAGAGTAATGCCACGTAGCTCCGTATTATTTCCTGGAAGCTGACAAAAGGGGTCGATGCTAATAATTGTCAGCGCGTGCATATAAACGGTCGTCGGGTTTGTTTGGTTTTTTTTATTCTTTAGTGGTTTTCTTTTTTTTTAATAGAAAGAGCGTTATTCATGAGGTCCTCTACTGACGATCACAAGTGAGTCGGAGAAGCAAGGGGTTTGACGGTGAAGGAAATCGTCCTTGTTTGGGTCCCCTGCCCTTGCGTGCTACCTGACCTTCTGCAGCTCCTGTCTCAGCCAGGAGGGCAGGGGCTGCCCCAGCCTGTGCAGCAGCTTGGACAACTCCACGTTGTGGTCTCTGTAGTAGCTCGACAGAAATGCTCGAGACTGGGAAGGGTGAGGGAAAGAAAACCAACAAAACAACAGTCAAAGAAGGAAACCCACTTGATTTCGGGCAGGTGCTCCCGCCCGGGAGCTATGCACTGCTCCTGCAGAGGGGCTATTAAAAGGGGGAATTAATTTCCTGTCATTCAAAGTTCATTAAAAGTTTTTTAAAAATATCAAGCCAGTGAAAATAATAAAAAAAAAAGAAATCAGTGTGTTTATTTTAGGAGTCAAACACAGGGTCAATATTAAAAACTGTTACCTTAAACCTCTGGAAAGCCCTTACCTCTTGGTCCATTGGTGGGTATTTTCGACCTTTGCTTTTTCCCAGGCACTTTGTTTTCCCTCCTTCCAACAACTGGCACCAAAAGCCTTTCTGAGGGTCAAACCTATAGAGGATTATATTGTTTGAAAGACCTCGCTAGAGAAGAATCTCCCAGCTACTAAGACATCAGCGTTAGCCAACAATTATTGCTGCGCACATCTGCCTAGATGACTGAAATACTGAGGACGAAGTGGGAGACAGCTTTCCTCTCTTGTGAAAGCTCTGAGAATTTATTTTTTCCACAAATTTGCCTTGGGAGTGGCTTAAGGGAAGAAGTTTTTCACACTGTGCTTTACCTACACTAGCTAATTTTTGTTCTACTTGTCCAGCATATCGGGTACATGTTTTAAGCGTTGATCTGTAGGATGCCAGTCAAGGTCCTGAGCCTCAATCTCAAGGATCTTACACGGCCCCACTCCCGACTGTGACTCATATTTTATTGTCTGGTTTTGGTCAGAGATGTTATTCATGTCAAACTTCTCCATGTATCCCTGTGGAGTGCTAATGTTTTGATCAATCAACACTTGAATTAAGGACGTTTTGTTGAAAAAATGACTAATCAGCTCTTTTCCTGGAATTAGATGCGCTGTATTCTCAAGGACATTATCGGCTGTGCTCGAGGAAAGCTCTCCGTATGGCCAGTTGGAGCCAATGCTCTTGTGGGTCAGCACTGTCAAGGTGAGGGGGGTTAAAAAGGGCAAGTGGATCTCTTTGCTGACTCCAACAGGCATAGACTCAATCCCTAAGTCTATACAGAAAAGCATGTGATTGTTGCATGACTATGAAATGACGAGAAATACCATATTGAAATGTTTTATGTTGATTTTTGAGTGAAATAAGCAGCATTCAGGTCTACTGAAAGAACCGCTGGTTGGTTGTTGATAATTTAACTGCACCTGAGAAGTTGGTTGTTCCGTATCATTAGATCTAAATATAATTTTCATTCCAAAGATGGCATTATAGCATAAACACTGTCTTAGCAGTCTTATCTGAAACACACAATTTGATTTTGATGTCTAAAATTCAAAGATGTAGGAATTTTAAATTAAGGCTTTAAAACATGTACTCACTAAGGAACAAACAACACGCAGCGTTAAGTTTTGAATTTATTGCTACGGGACTTGCAGCACGCATAAAACATTGAAAAGGGTTGCATTTCTGCTATTCAGCAGATGTTTGAAAAGGATGAAGTATAATTGGCTGGAACACAGAGTTAATTAGTTACAGACTACCTTTTTGCCCTGGGTCTATCTCTACGACACGAATACACTTCCAATTTGCTGCTGTACATAAGTGAACTAATTTCTGGAGAAGGGTGAACCTTCTTCACGTTTTCTTTCTTGCCCGGCCTATTATTGCAGGCCTGACTCGTGTTTCCTAAATTGTCTCAGTAGCTGTATCAATTAAAAATAAATAAATCATTGATTAAATGGATATATCGATGATAGATTCACTTCTACTTTGGCCTTTTCCATCTGCTCGTTGCATGGTGAAGTACTTTAGCTGGCTTACACTAATTTCCCAAGAGAAGCAGCAATATGGTGTGCTGGGTAAAAGGAAAACAGCAAAACTATGCCCCAAGCAATACTTCTGCCTAGAAGGAGCATATTGAACATTATTAAGAGAATGTGCAAATTTGGGTAGGGGAAAAGAGGGTAAGACAGCTCGGGCTGAATTCAACCCATTGCGTTCAGGTATTACGAAACTCTCGGGACTCCTGAAAATGTAATTGGGCACAATGGAAGTATTTATTTAAAACTAGTGATAGCCTTAAGGCTAAAGTTACAAGTGAGCTTTTTAAAGCAGTTGGCAGAAACCTTTCCTCCGGGCCCGGGTATCTTTTCTTCCCTTGCAGAGTAAGCTGGTGGGAGACGCAGGGTTGAACCTGGACACCCGTATGCCCACCCCACCTTTGGGAAGTCAATACCCGATGCTAGAGGCGGGGAGGGTGCCTGCGAGGGCAGGGCTAAGTGATGCCACCGTGAGGATCTTTCTTTTATTCTCTGACAAAATGTAGCAGCATTCAAAAAAAACCCATTTACTTAAGCACGCTCCCCTGATCCTATATTTTCCTTTCCCTCCTGTTGTTCACACGAGGGAAAACGAAGGAAATCTCCCCTGTGAGGCTGGATGTGGAGCTGCCTCTGTGGTTAGAGCGTGACGTGATAAGCCGGGCTAGAAGAAGCAACATTTTGGCTGCCCTTTGCCAAAGCCAAGCTCTGTCCTGCCTCCCTCCTTTGCTGCCTGCCGAGAAAAACAAAGGAAGAAGGGAACTGCTGGCCCACACTACCCCAGACCGTGAGTCATCTGAGGATGTTGGGCATGAAATAGATCTTCCTTACAGTCAGTGGAGCTTTGGTAGGGCCATCCTGTGATTAAAAGGAAAGGTCTTTTGTAACTTTAGTCCCGTGTGTCCTAAGTTTCTGTTCACTAAGTTCAGATACTTAAAAAAATTAAGCCCTCGGTTACTCCCTGTGAAAACGAGTGGGTGGGGGAGAGGTGGGAAACATCTCTTCAGTGCCGTAGCGGGAACTTCGTGAAGACCACTGACTAGTTTCCCTCTCCTAGCACTTTGTGTGGGGCTCCCAATGTCTTTCTATTGATGGCATTACGTGTAAAAGCCTTGCAACGTTAGTTGATATTCCCCCTTTGTTTTCGCTACTCTAATAAAAAGTGCGGGTCATAGAATCATAGAATAGTTTGGGTTGGAAGGGACCGTTAAAGGTCGTCTTGTCCAACCCCCGTGCCATGGGCAGGGACATCTTCAACTAGATCAGGTTGCTCAGAGCCCCGTCCAACCTGACCTGGAATGTTTCCAGGGATGGGGCATCTACCACCTCTCTGGGCAACCTGTGCCAGTGTCTCACCACGGGCATCATAAAAAATGCCTTCCTTATACCTAGGCTGAATCTAGGTCCTATTTAGCAGTGTGTGTAGGAAACGACGACCTAGTTGCCCATCTCAGCTGCTCTTACAAGCCCGGCGTGATGTGCACTTCCCTGCAGGTGCCCGAGCCCTGCCTCCCTCTCCCCTCCGCTCTCTTTCTGCGGCTCTGATCAGTACTTTCCTTCTGCCTGGGTTGATTTTGCTCTCCTATAAGACGTTCATGTAATTACTCAGGGTGATGAACTTGTTGCTCACTGGTGTTTGCAGGACTGGGTCCTTAGGCTGCTTTGTGACAACTTTAAAAATGTGTAGTATACAGTTATTAGGCAGTAATGACTAGGAACGATCCTATGCAATCTTTTTTACTTTGACAGTCCTACCATAAAGCAACTACATTGTTTAATGCATTTTTCTCTTCCATCTTAAATCTGTACAGAAGTGTGTGCTTCCACAGCACATTTGCATTCTTGATGCCTCTGAACAGCGATTGCATAATTTTATAGATCTGTTTACAATCCATTTTTCCTGTCCAAACAAATACGAGAGGCCAAATTTTTTCCTGGTGTGTGACTCCACTGACTTTAATTTAGTTACAGAAAGGAAGAAATATGTATGTGGGTGTGTATTTTTAAAAACCTAACAGAAGGCACTGCAGCTGTGCGGCAGCAGTTGTTCAAACATCAGTAGTTCAGCTGTGTATTCAAACTCCTCCTCTGTTTCATCCGCTTCAGAAACCAATGACTTAAAAAATTACATTCTGAAATCCAAAATTTTTCCTCTAGAAAAAGATTTTGGCAGAGCAACATTCTTAAGACCCAAAGAACAACAAGCCCTCAACTCTTGCTTTATACCTATTATATAAAGAACCATAACCCTCCCAGCGGAGGAAACATTAAACGATACTCATAAGCAGAGAGGAGGCTGTGTGGGGTAGGTGGAAAGTCCATGGTCTCATTTTCCCCTCAGTTTTCCTGGTACCAGCCTGCAGGGAAGGTGAGGTCCAGGCTTTTCTGCTTCCCACCCCACTTGCATGCTGACTTGGAAAAACCTCCGCCGCGGTGCCAGGCTTCTCAGCCCACCGCTGTCCCAGGGCTCTCCCAGCCCAGCGCTGCTGTGATGAGATGATGCTCCTCATACGGAGAGGCTCAGTCCAAAAGCTTCTTACAATTTTCTGCCGGACTAAGAAGGGAGAGAGAGATTCAACCCACTCCCGCCCCTGCAGAGACTCTGCCTTCCTGCGGGGAATTGCGAAATGTCAACGCGAGAGTGTCACGCAGGCCATTAATCCCCTTTCACGGGGAAAGCCCCCCCCGCTGGGTAGCTGGGGTGAGAAATGGGATCCGGGCTCATCACAGCTGCCTTTGCTAGATCCGAACCAAAGGCGGCGGGAAGTCAATCAAAGGGCTTTCCCTAAGTTCAGGGGACCTTGATTTGGGCTCCTGCAGTTTTGGCACCGACACCCTGGGCCCTGAAGGGTCAGGCTGCTCAGGCTGAGGGTTCTGTGCTTCACAGGCAAATACCAGCTTCTCCCCGTGCTCCAGGTGCTGCGCGTGAGCCCGGCGCTTCCAGGTTAGGGATCTACTATTAGTAGCTTATAATTTTACCAAACCTTTAAATGTACAGACTAAATTCTTCTGTGCCACGTGTCTGGCTACCACCAAGTAAAAGGTCAGCAGAATTGTCTCAGCCATATATGAAAATGGGATTAGGGAATGATATATTTAGTCTACGTTAAAAGCAAACAATGAAAGAAACCATGCGACCAGATGAACCGTATCACCCTGAGCGCTTCTAACCCAATCTCTGTCATTAGGCTCCTGTATGAATGTCATAAAAATGTTGAAACCAAACTTTTCACACCTGACACTAAGTGCTCTTCACCTGTCGTAAGGTTCAACAGTCTGATGTGCAAATATGTGCGGAGCTCTTATGTGCGCAATTCACATCAACTGAACGTACATTTTAAACAGTGCAGGGATGAAAGCGGAACTAGGTATCCCGAGAAAACAAGTCCTGGGCATCTCTGATCAAACACCCAAACTTAGCAGACATTTTGTGCGTGAATCTGGGCCTTTGTTCTGCGTCTAATACAAAATACTGAGCAGTCAGTTGTTCCGTATGTTGCGCAAAGTAGAGTTTGCATGTGGAAATGTATGCAATCATGCAATTCAATTCTGTAATGTATTGTATGTATGCAAGTTAAGGGAAAACCGTATGGATGTTAAACATTACTTTAAGAAATTGCAAAATTATCATTGTTGTAATGTGGTTTTTGTTTGTTTGTTTGTAATTAATGATCAAGTGATCTTGGTAGGAGGGGATGTACACAGTGATCCAGTAGAACAGATAATAAAGAAACAGACTCACGTTAGAGCTTCAGAGTAATTATAATGAGGAGAGACTCCAAGAAACTTCTGCACTTCATCCATCACAGTAGCTGGGTCACTTCTTAGCTGCTGTCCATCAATAATAAGCAACTGTAGGGGTAAATATGCTAGCTATTTAGAAACAGGACGAAGGTTAACGAAAGAATAACATTATTTCCCTTCTGTGACAACGTGGATTCAAATTAGCCTGTGACTTTGCACAGTGCTAGTAACGATCATATGGATGAACTTCTTTTTCGATTTACTTTTTACTTTATGAGGTTGAATTTGTATAGGTGGGCACCTTGTAACTCTGTGTGTGCACATTGTTCAAATGCAAGAGTTAAATCTCACAAGCCAAGCCTCAGAGAATTCTGAGAAAAAGAGATGAGGAAGGAATGTGAAAATATTGTTGAGGTTTACAGTATGTCCATAGAAAATCGAGCATGGAATAAGAGAAATAACAAAAAGCTCATCTATATCTTAGAATTAAATGATCAGAAACTATACAATTACATGTTCAAAGGTGATATTGTGGCAATGTATTTGAAACCTACCACCAGCCTCAGCCATATAGGCTTGCAAAATTGTTAGCAAAGGGGTTTTGTTTGTTTGTTTTTTAATTAAAGATTGATGTGATGTAAAGGTACATTGACCTCCACAAGCAAATGTTAAGACAATGTATCAAAAGTCTACCGGAGTACCAAGCAGTATTGCTAATAACTATTCTGGGCAGACGTGTTTTATATTTATTGTGAAGGCTTATTATGAATTATTAAGTTTTTGAGTGCACAGGCCGAGTGAATGCACATTACAGAGTGCCCATTAGTAAGCACCATGGGTGCACTCGCTGTGTGCACCTTATTAAGAATGAGTGCATTTTGTTGTGTATCTTGTAAAATTAATCACTATAGCTACCAAACATGAGTGGTTACTGGTTTTACAAGAAATATGTCAATGTGCCCCTGAATGTTTAATAAGAGGGCTGCACTCGCTCTTCGCTACGGCAGGAGAAGGAGAGAAATCTTCATGAGAGGGGGGCAGCAGTCCTGGGTGAGGGCAGAGAAGGAGCACAGGTAACAGGGCACGGGATGCTCGGCACTCTTTGCGTGCTCCGAATTTGCCAGGACAGCCCCTTCTCCTGCGGAGGAATTAGTTGGGAGGTGGTGGCCGATGAGGAGACGTGCCCTGTTTGCTCCTAGGGTGATACCTGGGGACGGCCCTTGCTGCAGGCTCAGCTGCTTTAGGCAGTATTCCTTCCCCATTTATGAAAGAGTAGAAAGGCCAGAGATGAACGAAGAAAGTAAATGACTGACTGAGACTTTCTCCTTTCTCCTGGAAATGAGGTTGACCTGCTTCTCCTCTTTGTAGTACAGCTGAGACTGTATAAAAAGAAAAGTGAGGATTGCAAAAAGACAGAGCTTCTATTTCTTTTTGTTTTTCCAGGTCCCTGACTAAATAGGCAACACTCAGTTCTACCTCCTTCAGCAAAATTCTGTCCCACATAGAGCAATCTCTGGAGATACTTGTTCATTACGCTT
Source organism: Pelecanoides urinatrix (assembly GCA_013400755.1). NCBI lineage: Eukaryota > Metazoa > Chordata > Aves > Procellariiformes > Procellariidae > Pelecanoides > Pelecanoides urinatrix. Next base: position 480,705 of record VZTQ01006589.1, read on the forward strand.
GCTCATTAAATACTCTTACAACTTCTTCTGACAGTAGGTAGACATATGAACTGAGCTACAGGCCACGTCCATGGGTAAAGAGTGGCCATGCATATATTTCGTAGTACTAAAATGTTTGCTTTCTGTTTATATCTGTAAACAAATTTTTTTAGTAATGGGAATGTTCTTTAGGTCTATGTGTTTATGTAATTTTTTTCATGGGAAAGATTATAAAAGACAATTCAATAAAACATCTGAAGGAAGATGGGGCAAAATAAGGACTTTCTGCTCTAACGCTGAGACAGGCTAATTCCATATCAGGATCCAACAAATGTGAAATTTTCTATGAAAGGGAGTGAGTGGGAAGCGGAATGAAATTTCTTTTTAGAAAAAGCCCTGGCATTTTCTAAATGAATTTGTCAAACCTTCCCACAATGTCTCATGCTGCAGCTGCTTGTTTCTTGGGACCCAGAAGCCTTGACAACCTTGGCTGATCTGGAAGCCCCAAAGTCCCCCATCAAGCCCACGTGGCTACAGCTCATAGCATTTTCCTGTTGCATCTTTTCCATCAGAAGACAGAAACATCAACACATTTCTGCCAAATACCCTGATCTTGTCAAATCTGCATTTCCTAACAGCCAAGAGTTCCAGTGGGAAATAGCCCATCACCCCTAATGATGAGGCCGTGCTTGTTTTGGGACTTTCCGAGAGTCGATGAGCTTGGTGAAACAACATGTTGGAAATTACCTGTGAAGCAGGGTAATGAGTTAACCATCTTTCGATATGGACCGCATACCACCCGGGTGTCAGGCATCTCTTCTGGAGAGTCCTTATCTCCGAGGGCGCCCAATGGCTGGACGTAATGACTTCATAAAAATTGAATTTCAGAGCAGCGGGGTCCTCATGGGATCGCTGATGCTAACAGGAGATATTTAGACACATATCACAAGGATGCTGAAGATTAAGCCGTAAGCTGCCCGAGAGCTGCCCACAGCAGCCCCTCGGCTCCCACCGGTGCCACTTTTGCCGGGTGGGAGCGAGGGGGGCGAGGAAGCAGGACGGGGCCACCATTCAATCAAGGGCCCTCCGGGGACAGGGGGAAGGGGAGCTGAGGAGCCAAATTCTGCCAAAGTAGGCACATTTTTTTTTACTGCTTTGCATCTCACATTGGCAGTCGTAAAGGTGCAAATGGGATATTAAAAAGGGTGCAAATTGCAGCCCTAGGCCATGTTTTATTCCTTGCAGAACTCATAGTAACAGTATCAGGATTGGTGTATTTTATACTTATTGCAACATTATTAATTTGTATCTGTTTTCACACTGCTTTTAGTATTTCCTTTATCTGTATGACTGCACCATATTTTACAGGCATGCTTAAACGTCTCTTTAAAAGTATTTTTTTTACATCCTACAGACTTTGTTATGAAAAGGTGTGGGCTCAGAGAAAGACAAGAGAGAGCATCCTAGAGTTTCCTTGGAAAAACAACAGGCTTTCTTTTGTTTCCAAGGAGAGAAAAAAAAACCCAACTCTCCAGACACAGCTCTTTTTAACTCCTTGGAAACTTTCGAAGACACTGCATACACCGCATATTGCTCAGCTTACACGCTGGAGGATGGGATGAGGTACTGGATTCTCAGCATCAAAAGCTCTGATTTTCTAGCTAGCCCATGCTCATTTTCCCCCGTGTATCTCCCTGGGCGAGGAACACTGCTTTTCCTCTATGCAGTGTCAGCTGTAATTGAGATTAAACTGTTTGTTTACAGCTGGTGGCAGCTCTGTGCTGAGAAGTTTCATCATTTATGACACTGGTGTCACAGATGCCAACTGCAAAAGCTGGCATTCGGCATCCTTCCACTTCTACAGAGTGCAAATGCTTTGCAATAAATCCCATTCTTGCTTAAGGACACCAGTTCCCACTGATGTTGGCCATCATCCCCTGCCATTGATTTCACTGTCTGTTCCTCGAAGGCAAGGTCCATACCTGGTACCAGGAATACGCCCGATCCGATGGGTCGATGAGGATGGTGATGATCTTGGCCTTGGGGATGAGGGAAGCAGCTCGTTTAGGGGCTTTCTCAGAATGGAAATAGTTGGCACTTTTCTCAAAGAGGAGGTCGGTGGTGACGTTGGAAGGAGTGGGGAAGAAATCCATGTACCTGGGAGGTGAAGAAACGTGTTAGAATTAGCAGTATCACGAAGGGGTCATATCCCCGTGCTTCCCATTTCATGGTAGGTGAAAAGGTGAATTTTCAGACATAATTCTCAAGAAGCAAAATCGAATTTCTCAGCTCATTCCAGAACTGGAATAGGGGGAACACATCTTGGCTCTTACATGGTGCTGGTAATAGCTAAAGCCTCCATGAAGTCAGGTAATTAGGTTTTTCCTTTGATGGATGGGATTTTTGCTAATAAGTTCAATGTCAAACGGATATCTTTCACCAGTTTGGAGTGGGTTCAGTTTTAGCTGCAGTAAAAAATGGGAAAAGCTTCAAAATGTCAGCCATTTAATTTTAACATTGTTGAAATATTTCATTTTGGAACCGACAAATCTTCTCTTTTAGATGTTTTCAGAATGCAAGATTCGAATTTTGGCTTTGAATGGTCTTTTCCACTTAAAATTGATTGGAAGTAAAAGTAAGTAAAACAGAAGGTTCAATTGAAAGGGTGGAGAATTCAAATGAAGCAAAAGGTGAAATTGTTTTGGAGGCATTTTTCGGTCCCTACTGACTTTTGAACCTGCAGGCCACTTTTGGGGAAGCGTGGCAGAAGAGGTCTCCGAGAGGCCAGCCTCTTCCCCTAGATCTTGTGCAAAGGGCTGCAGAGGAGAGACCCCCCCGGCACCGCTCCTTCTTCTCCGACTGTATTACACCAGGTACTCTACAAGAGCCACGGGTGATCGCTTTCTTTATGCAGTATGGAAAAACAAACACCAAGCGTTTCTTTCCCTTTATTTTTTGGGACACCTTGAACTGAGAAGCTGGTCTCGCAGTTGTGGGACAGCCCACTTTTATCGGTCAGCCTCGTTTGCTCCGCACGCTCCCCGTGCCGTATGCGGGCAAGGAAAACTGCTCGAAATTAATCTGTTTCTGTGTGGCGTGGTGTTTGTCTTATATTTCAGTTTTCACATAAGGATGAGAACTGCTGTTCCCTGTGGGAACGAAAGCCTTACAAAAATGCTTTTCTTAAGCAAAAATAGTAAAAGTAATATTAAAATTGCGATAGGGATACCAGCTGAAATGCTTTACAGTGTGGGTTTTTTTTTTTCTCATGAAGAGATGAATCCAATCTTACTTCATGAAAAGCTGCTTTTGAAGAAAAAGAGTATAATTCAGTATAGATACAGTTATGAAAAGACAGAGATGCTATTCAGCATGAAGACAGACTTCATAACTGAGTTGGCTATTGTATTCATTTGTGAAAAAAATAAGAAAATTGTTACTGTAATATCTAAACAAAAGTAAGGACTAGATTAAATGTCCCATCATTACAAATTAGTTTCTCTTTCTGTCTGATAATGCCAAGCATAACAAATTCATCCAGTAATTATGTCGATGTCATACATGCTGCTGTAATTGTTCCGTTGTGATTTAGCATGTATTAATAATGAACACTTCTTTTTTGTTATTCTTCTTACCAGTCAATTCCCTTGTGATAGTTGTTTCCGTTGAAGAACTGAACTTCTTCAAAAGTTTTTGGACTAGGGAGATTACTGATAATGGAAGGATGCATCAGAAGAAATAAATAAAGCGCTGTTGTTCCTACGACAACAAAAAGAGATGCCATTAGGAAATAGAAAAAAACCTCCTTTGACTTCATTCGTTCAAGAAAGTACTTTAAATCAATGCAGGCTGAGATATACAGGAGAATTAGATTACCTTTTATAAGAAAGTTGCCTATTGATGAAAGGCCTATGTAAGCACAAGGGGCTTTCAGAGGGAGGGGGGAATACGTGCAGACTTCTCTGCTCATCGAACTTTTCCCATTTCCAAACTCTGAATTCTGCTCTCTGAGGCAAGGACGATATTGCTGTTGATGCCATTGCTTGCTTGACTGTGTATTTAACCCGTAAGGGAATTTGGCCTGAACACATTTGTTTTCAAACTCTTCATGTTGCACATGTTTTCAAAAGCACTAACTGTGGGATTATGCTTTTGTTGCCCCCAGCAACTTCACTTTTGTCCTCTGTGTATTTTTCCTGGGGGTCTGCTACTGAGGAATAAATTGTCTATTTCAGCGATGACAATCCTGTACGTGTAAGTACGTTTAAACTCCCAGTAAAGAACTTTTTCGTTATTTGTTTGAGAAAAACAACTGGAAACGATATATGGTGGTAAATGGCATTTTGGAGAATGTGTCTTTAAATTTGCTCTTCAATGATTTCATGCTGTGCAAGCTATCATTGGACTATGAATCAAGACCTGCTGTCTCTTTGTCACTGTCACAGACTTTCTGTATGATCTTGGATTAGTCATTTATTTCCCTGCCTCAACATCCACTTTCTGTAATATGTCCACAACAGTCATAGCTATCTTGGGAGCGGGAATATGTGGCTTAATTCAAATAATGCCCTGAGACCCTCAGAGGCCTGCAAGGTGGTAAATATGTTTATTGTCAATTAAGGTCTCAAACGATGTTGAAATAATTTGTCAAAGGGCTTAATAACAATCTTAACAGGGCAGCCTGACAGCATGGGGTTTTTTTTATGGTGAAGGAATGCAATTTTACTGTACAAACCGTTGTCCCATTCTGTTGGCAGTGAAGGAGTTACTATCTGCATCCCGTAGGGATCGGGAGCGCACCATCGGGAGTTGCCTTCAGTTTACAGGACACCAATACACAGGTACAAACCTGGGGGGCTAGCTTCGCTTACAAATTCATTTCTTCTTACCTGTTTTCTGGGGTCCTATCACAAGAAATTTGGGTAGGTGGTCACAAGTTTTGTCTCTGGACCAAATATCCCTGTGTCGTTTATCATCACACGGATTCTGAAGAAGAAAAGGCAGGTGTGTACATCACACTGGGAGAATCCTAAATGTTTGCATGCACGCGAGTCTTTGCAGGATCTAAATGTTATGCACTAATGCCAGAGCCTTACACTAAGTAGTAAAATCCCACATTTCCTCGTAAGAATTTATTCTTGACAGATATTGAGCATTCCGATACGGATCCATGGAAGCATTCAGGTACATAGGGACCAAACTCCTATGTATCCTATGGGACCAATCCTTCCAGGGGTCCCAGTGACGTCAGTAACACCACACAGTTGCGCAAATCCTGGAAGGATTGGTGTCAAAATCACACCCTGTGAGACTACTGCATTTCCTTCTCTCCATTAGTCAGGCTCTTTTCATAAACTCAGAGTCCACAGGCACGGAGGTAGGCGCGTATGTGGTCCCTTTGACTAAAATTCAATGTGTATATAATGGTTTTGCATGACTGAGGATTTAGTTCAGTCATTAGAAAAAACAGAAAAGAAAAAGAAGGAAAAAAAAAGAATAAAACATTAATTTAATCAAGGTTTCATTTGAGGTTAAAATGGAAACCTCTGTTTGAATAGCTTCAAGGCATTACTTTCTTAGGTGACAAAATGGTTTCAGATGCATAGGACTTAGTGCCAATTTTAATTTACATAAGAACCCAAAAGGAAGGACAAAATAGAAATGTGGGATATTATTCATCTCCTTATCTTCCTACTACCTATGAATGCAAAATAAAAATGTGCGAACAAAAGACCCCACAGAAAAGGTAAGGATTGACTGCTCTTTAAAGCAGTTATCATATAGATAATGCTTTTGCATAGTATTGGCTGGTAATAGAAGATACAGTTTGTTAGTGAATAAGTTAACAAAATATAATGGAGAAAATCATTAACTGATGTGAATCGCTGCAGCACCACTAAACTCAATAGAAATATTATAGATTTATACTTCTTTTGCATCTGGGCCAAAAATAATAGGGAAATTTCCTGCTCCTTTTTGCCAGCGTAAGCCCAAAATAACCACACAGATCTCCACGGTGTCACTCCGGATTTATGCCTGCGTAGCTAAAAGCATGGCGTGGCACGTCACATTCTGAGTAAGAGAAGAGCCAGATCCGTGTAAGAACGATTAGGAAATTACAGTGTTGAGATTACAAGCAGCACTATTGTGCGTTTGAAACAGAGGTAGAAAAGAGTCAGTCTGCGCAGAAACCCTTTTCCATTCTTAAAGTAGCTGCCCATTCTGTGTTTGCTGGGCTGACCCCTCCTGCCCTCCCTTTTCCTCGCTGTTTCGTTGAAGGGGGTTCAGACGGTGGGAAATCCTCCTTGTAGCTGCAGTGATCCAACATCAGTGATTCCCCGTTAAGGGTGCAATGAATCTGCATTCGTTTGCCTTGAGATAGCTCTCGCTGCCGGCTGGCTGCGGGCGTCTTACCGATAGCGCAACACCAAGAGTTGAGGCAACGCGACGCACCGGCAAAATGACGGACAGGAGAGACGGGAAGGGAAGCTTTTTCCCACATAAATGGCAATTAGGTGCTTTTAGCGTGCCTGATTTGGGGCGAGTGGAAGCTAATCCATTTCTAGACCAAAGCAGTGGATTCTCAAAAAAATGTAAATAATCTAAGAAGGCATGCGGGAAGAAATAACATACCTGAACGTGAAGTGGGATTTTTGTTTTGTTTTGTTTTGTTTTGTTTTTACAGGAAAAGCAGATTGCAATTGGAGGAGGAAGAGGATGTGACATTACCTGCCAAAGAGGGTCGGTCTGCTCCGGGAAGAGCTCAAAGTACTTCTGAGCCAGCTGAACCGGGGGCAGCGTCTGCAGTTTCAGGTTAGTCGAGCTCTTAACAAAGTTGGCTAGGTTCGCAAAGGTGTATAAGCCCAGGCGGTCGTTCCCGTAATTAGACAAATGGGTCATGAAGACGCTGATCTGGGAGGCAAGAGAAACCTTTCAGTTGCAGGACATCAGGAGATGGCAGCGTCTGGCTGGAAGGGCAGGCATAGGGGATCCCAGGAGCTTTGCCGAATCCTCTCCCCCCGCCCCCAAACCGAAAGAAGACAATGAAAATGTTAAACTAGTTGCACTTCCCAGCCCCTCTGTGAGGGTCAAACCTCCAATCTTGTCACGTATGCGCCATTTCTTGAAAACCTCCCTTCTTATCTGAAGGGATGTGTCACTCACGGGCTCCCCAAGGACTGGCATTCAGGAGATGCTTTCACAGATTTTTTTTTTTTAAATTTTTCTGTTTTGACTTCTTTTTACAAGCAACATCAAAATTGTTTCTTGTGTGCCCCCTGTTTACTTCGCTGCTCCTCATCCTCAGGCTGGCGTACGTGACCCCTCGGTTTGGAGTGCCCAGCACCCCGCCTCCTCCGAGGGAGCCAGCTCTCCGCTCCTCGGATGTGTAGGCAAAACTTAGTTTCAGGGCTGTGATTTATGGAATTAACTTGAAAATCTGACTAATACGCTGTCTCCTCCGAATGCCAGGTTGGCTAGTTTGTTTAAAATGGCATGGCTGTAAGTAGGTGAATAAGTTCTGAAATGTAAAAATTTCCAGCCTTTGTGAGTGATGATATCTCAGCTAAATATCACTGTCATTGTTTTCACCTTAAAGCCAATATAACTTCATATAAACTTCTATAACTTTTTCTCAGCCTTACTATGGTTCTCCTTTACATGGCCACTGCTTTTTAGATCTCATAATTTATTTCAGAGGGATAAAGAGAAATTAGTAAGAATAATGTGAAGAATATATTTCCCAGTATTTTCTTTAGGTGAGGTGATTAAACTCCATTTCTGGCTGCAAAGGCCCAGTTTATCTGTAGATTGTCATTTTTTATTTTTATGAAGATTTTATCAAACTGAGTGTTGGTACTTGACTGTTTCACTCAGTACATCGGCCTAAGATAGGATGCACAATGACCGTGGAATTTAATTACACTGTTTTCAAGAAATAACATACTAGCGGTAACTGAACAGCGTATATTTTTCTTCTTTTTCAGCACCATCTCCGAAGTTGACAATCAATAATATGCAGCAGATCACAAAAAGTACAAATTAACTAATTTGACCACAGCAATTAAACAGAAGAGCACGTCAGGCAGCGCACTGCTTAATGACGATATCAAGGAGGCCTTGACACGAAGTCAAAAATTCGAGGTGTAATGTTGGTTACAGCAAACTCCAGAATATGGTGGTGGTAAGTTCAGCAGTTTGCTGTCCTGCCGCAATGCAGGAAATTTCTGGAAAAGGAAAATAAAGCATCGGCTTTGTGAACTCAGTGGTTGTTCTTGGTAAGGAAAATACGTCTGTAGTCCATCAGAGTTTTCCTTTTCCCAAAGTCTTGTGCATCTACCGCAGCTATGAATTTCACAGGAGTGATGAAGAATCCACTCAAAGGCAGTATCCTCCATGTCCTTACACATGAAGTCCTCCTTCACGTGAAGTTTAAAATATCTCCATATAGGAAGGATATAAGGATGACCTTTATGGAAGTGCCCCTTCGTGCCACACTGCACACCTGAGCCTGAGAGCCTTGGTGCCGAGAGGAAACCGTGCTGAGCCGCAAGCGTTAGCACGTGGAAGACCAGCTTCCCAACGTGTTGACAGTGCTTTACGTTCTTGTTTTACACAGCCGGTTCACGTGCACCCCCTGAGACCGTGGGCAGGGATCCGTTCCCCTTCAGGTGGGACTGCCTTCAGAAGAGGGACGTAGGCTCAGCCCTCAATCTCCTCGTCTTTTTGTGCCAGATTTCGGTTAGGTAGCCGGTTTGTAAAGCCTCGGGAGGGCTGGTGCTCGAAGACTGGCATGAGCAATAGCCAGTCTGCTCAACCACTTGTGTTACCTGCATTACCCAGCTAGGACGCAGGTCTGCGGGCCGGGGCGGGGGTATGAGCCATGCATATTCTGGCGTCTGGAGCACCTGACTGAACAGATTAGTCATCCGCAGTGAGGACACCTGATTCACAGGTAAATTGCTTGCTTTGCAGAGAGATATCTGTGTCCAGGTGAGTCTCTTTTTGGATGATTAGGAATGGGAACCAACAACACAGCTGGGGGCTGGGCGTGAGCTTATAAAGTGATGTGCAGGCAGCAGGGAGGGGGTTGCACCTTCCCCCTTTGAGAGCTGCTGCGGGAGATCTGGGTCTCCAGCACCTTGGGTGCACACTCAGGTCAGTGAGCTTTTTTTGCCTTTTTTTTTTTTAACCCCCTATGTCTTGAGGGAAGCTGGATGTAGTTTGAGTGATGCCTTGCACAACCCAGGCATGGGGGACAATGTTTAGGTTGCAGTCCTTTGAAGCCTGAAGTGTACGTTAGGTATCTTGGAGATCTCAAGGTATATACTGTCCTTGCTGGGGGTAGGCTATGGCTGGGAAACCGGGTGGGCTGTCCTGGCACCCTGGTCTCTGAGTTAGAGACCTGGGAACATGTGTCTCAACTGGGTGGCAACCAGGTTCTCAACTGATGGGAAGTGCTGAGTCTAAAAACTTGGGACCTTCCCACCTAAAATGGCTGCAAAATGCCTGGATGTTTCTCAGGAAGGTTGTTATCACTGATCCACGTGGCTCAGTCCTGCTGACCGTGAAGAGCTCTCCAAAACAAACCGCTGCTACCACCTGAAGATGAAGTTTACCCTTCATTATGTTGCTGCTTTGTGGTCCCAGGCTGAGCTGTAGCAGAAGAAAGTGCTGCTGACAAAAATACTATGTCCGTAGCACACCGTGCTGTCCTGACTTTCAAAATAACCACAGAAGAAAAAGCCCCAAGCTTTCCACTTTCACCATCTTGCTCTGCCAACATGGCACTTCTTTAAGCATCGGCCCACAATGTTTAAAACCACGTCCATTAGTTTGTTAAATTATTAATAAGGCTTTTAGTACTTCTATAAGGTGAAGATGGATGAGGCTTAGGAGAAAGTGTCCCTTATGGTCCATCTGCGGTGTGTTTGCACTGTGCCCACTTTATTCCACAAAAGATAATTTATTCTTCACTTTTATTCTGTTCTGAGCCTCTCTGTTGAGCAAAGATTGGCAACTGTACAAGATCTTTTTTCTGTCAGCTTGACTTTGTGGATTCCAATGCCTATGCATTTTACGATTGAAAGTGTTTGACATAACTGCAGTGAACCATAAAATTGCCCTGAACTTTGTGCATGCCCATATACGGTACTCCAGAAACTTAGAAACAAGGTAATGAAGCTTCTTCTTTGGGTTTGCAGTCTACTGACCGCACACTCCGCTCCCCCCCCCCCCC
>VZTQ01006589.1:490956-665780 GCA_013400755.1 Pelecanoides urinatrix
CCCAACGCGAACATATCCTTTCTAGTTTAGAGTTCAACTCCTCAAAATGTGACAAGTGCTTCCTGCAGACTATTTTAAAATGATGAAAAGGAAAACACTTATAGGAAATGTTGATAGAGAATATCATCTTGTCTCTGAAGTGTTTTTTGGTGAGTGCTAAAGGGACTGTCAATGACATTTAATATTGTTGCAGCAATTTAATAGTATTGCAGCAAATAAAGTATGCAAGTAAATCTAAGTGCTTTTTTTGCTTTTTCTTTTTTTACACTTGAATTTGAACGAGATTTTTTAAATGTAAAAAGGTACTTATAGGAGATGGTTGTTAGCTTATTTTAAGAGTTTCATTAGGCTGCTGTCCAATCCAAAAGATCCAACTGATCACTCTTCATGGAGTCAAAAGATCTTGGATAACTCTCTTGACTTGTTTTGCTCTATTGATCTCTTTTAGTGAAAAAACCCCAAATATGATGCATTATACATGGGATAAATCCATATCTAATTCTTGGTTGTCTGTTGCCAAATCACTTGAGACAAAAGGAGATGGCTATTAACTGTTCACGTTTACAGCACGGATGGACACAAAAGTTTGTTTCCATGCCGATGCATCAATCCATAGAAAACTCAATAGTCTAGAAATGTGCTGAGCTAGAATAGTGCTGGCGCTGGGCTACCCCACGCTGTCGCACTGCTTTGCTGTGCTCCTTTGGTGGACACAACAAGGCTTCAGAACCAGCCTTGAGGGCAAGAGTGGGGAAACCGGTGAAAACCAAGGACTGTCCCCTCCCGCAGCGTGCTCAGCAAAATTGATGACTGGAAGAGAAGGAGCCTTGTTTGCCTACTTTCTGTGACAAAAAGTAAGCTACAGCACGCAGGCTGACGCTAACCAGGCAGCACTGCACCTCTAATGCTTTTAGGGGGGAGGCAGGATGCTGCTCTGTGCAAGGGTGCGGTACAAAGGCGATCAATTGTTTCAAATTCCTGAGGCTGGGGAAAGGGCTCTGGCTGCATTGCATTACTCTTAAGGTTAAACTAGTATTAGCAATGTGCATTACACAAACGTGCAGAGAGGCACTAAGTAAAATCCCTTGCTGTCACTATACAATCTATAGGCAACACGCTATGGGAAATGAGGTCGGTTGTGTGTTGCTTTGGCGCTGGTCGTGTTGTCCCATTGGTGCCAGAACACGGACACTTCGCAGGACGGCAGCATGCAAATGATGCTGGGGTTTGTACTGATGCAGTATCTTAATAGCTTTGGCAATTTATCTCTCCCTCTGTCCCCGTCGCTGTGATCACTCATATTTTGAGAGGCGCGAAGGGGAAAGAGTGCTGAAGGTGTAGGTAGGAAAACTTTCCTTTTGCTTTCTTCTCTCTTTCTGCCATCCACCCTCTGATCCAGATCTCAGTCGCTGCATCCCTCTCATACCCCATAATCACTTTCCCTTTTCTGAAACCAGGGTCCTTTTGTTATAGAAACACTATTTTTCATTATTTTTTTTTAACCCCCCATTTTATTGTGAGAAACATCTACTGCTTTTTAGCTATGGCTTTCAAAGACTGGTGTAAAATTTGCAAGAAGGGAGGAAAATAAACCAGGGGTATAGCTTAACCGTGTGCAAAACAAAGACACGTTGGGAAATATAAGGTGCAGGCATCCTGTTCTTGTAGAAACGTGGTAGCATATTTACTGCTCTCCTCTGCTCCTCTCTTGCATGAATGTTTCCCAGGAAAATGAATTTTGCTATTCCGTCTTTTTCCATTGTGCTCAGAGAATGCTGTACAGTTGCTCCAAGAGCAAAGTCTCATAATTGGATCTAGATGGCGGCGTGTTGTATTTCTGAATGTGTAAATGGGATGTCATGGCTGAGAAATGCAGAACTGTCAAGTGTCCATTTGCTAATACCAGGTAGCTCTATGCTAGGCTGACCACAGAAATACCTCTTTCAGTTTCAAGTGTTTAATATCTTTCACATCCTGACAGCCTCCTATTATGGATTACGGACTTTTCTTGTACCTTATGAGCCAGAGCCCCATTCACTGATAATGAATCCCAGAACACTTGGGGCCCTTAATGCAGCTGTTTGTGCAGCAGCACAAAGAGGAAGCTGGGAGTGAGATTTTTGTGTTGACAAAGCACTAATTTTAATAATGACAAATTGTTTCTCTAGAATTCAGCACTATTCATATTCATGACCCTTCTGCTACTGAAGCAAAATCATTTATATGCCTGAAAATTGCTGGTTTTTTTACTTTTACTCTATTTCCACTCTGCACATCTTTCTATATTTTAGCATTCTTGACAGGATAATCAAATATTTTCCAAACATGATATCTCTAAAGAAAGCAACAAAGGCAGTGTTTGGAAAGAAACATTTTTGGTTTTGATGGAAGGGGAAACAAAAACGTTGAATAGTGTTTTATTTCCCATGCCCATATTCGTTACAGTGTCTGTATTCCACCCAAAGTCCTCCCAGCAGTGGGATGGGAAGGTGCGTGGTGGTACGTGGCCTTGGGACAGCTGTACAAATGCCGTAGTGTATCTGTGTTCGAACATAGCGGTGTTTTAACATTCCCTATTCAAAGAGCAAAATTGTTTCTCATTCACCCAGGAACGCTTTCTACTTTTCCATTATTTAGTTGGTACGATTAAATGAATTCTTTATTATTGACAGAAAAATCCTATGCGTTGTTCCGTTCCCTATGAGAATAACGTTGCTATGTTTGTTTTTTATTTTTATTTTCTGATATCTACCCAAGTCTCACTTCTAAAATAAAGGCTAAATCATGACCACATTCCAACACAGCAACTGTTTCCCGTATTATATACATCTTTGATACCCCTGACGCTTGGGGTCCTAGATGAAGAAAGCTTGTTAGGAGGTTCCATTCCATTAGATTGTATATATATTTTTATATATATCCTGCAATTTAAATAAGTGGGTGGGTTTTTTTTTTTACTATTAGGGCATGCTTTCAGAGCCTGTGAAAAAATAACTGCTGCTGTTGATGACTTTATGCAATCAGTGCATAGCTGCATTAGGGTGGAAAAACTAAATGGATTTTTTAATGTCTGTTCATTTGTCACACTGGTATAAGTGATCAGCAGCACATCTAATTGTGGCCAAAGTTTAATGAATTCTGCGCAAATGCAGTGCTACCAGTTACATCTGTGGCCCCCATGAAGTCTTTGCAGAAGTCTACAGCAATTCAATCCTCCTGTTATAAGCAAATATTTTCAAGTGAAATTCATGATATAGGAATTTGTTTCATTGCCATCTGTGTTTTCTCATTGAAAGGACTTCCTTAGACTGTAAACTTCCTCTAAAAAAACAAAAAATCTGTTCAGTTCAGACTCAAGAATAAACCCAACTTCAAATTACACAAATGAACAGATGAAAACAGTTTTGAGTACTGTTGTCCTAAGTCAGATTTGTACACCAACCATTTCTGACAGAATAATAAAAGTATCATCAAAGATACAGCTCTGAGAAGTCTCAGATGGTTTTGGTCTTCAGTTTTCAAAGGTGATCAAAGGAGTTTGTTTAAGGAGATAGCTATCAATAACCCTTTTCCTTGATGCTATATGTTGCATGCTCCTTGTTAACTTCTATCAAGCAGCTACAAAATACTCGTCGAGGCTGTCAACCTCTTCAGTCATAATCCTCTGCAGATAAAAATCAGTTCAGCTTCAATTATTTTGTGCCAATGAATAATGTGAGTATTCCTTGGCATCGGTTTATGATACCAAATTACATCCCGCTCTGGCTGCATCTGCAGAAAATCGTGAAGCTTTCTCTATTACTGCATGGAAATAATGATAGTTCTCCCTTACTGTTCTCAATGTTGCAAATATTGTCCTGACAGTACTGCCGTTGCAGAAGAAGGGCTGGTCTGAGCTGACGGGTGAATGACCACTATAGGCCAGCGTTAGTCCAAGGTCTTCTGCAGTGTCTTTGAGCGGTGCACCGTAGGCAGCGCCATCTTACAAACCTTGTTTTTATCACAGAGTGGAAAAATGTGAAAATAATGCTAAATAATACACTGTGCCTCCCCTGTATACATGGGTAAAGTAAAATTTTTGCTTTTGGATCTGTGGGAGTGAAATAATGACAGCATTGATCATTTGGGCCCCTCACGACAAGAAGGACATTGAGGTGCTGGAGCGTGTCCAGAGAAGGGCAACGAAGCTGGTGAAGGGCCTGGAGCACAAGTCTGATGAGGAGCGGCTGAGGGAATTGGGGGTGTTCAGCCTGGAGAAGAGGAGGCTGAGGGGAGACCTCATCGTGCTCTGCAACTACCTGAAAGGAGGTTGGAGCGAGGTGGGGGTCGGTCTCTTCTTCCAAGTAACAGCAATAGGATGGGAGGAAATGGCCTCAAGTTGTGCCAGGGGAGGTTTAGATTGAACATTAGGAGAAATTTCTTCACTGAAATGATTGTAAAGCCTTGGAACAGGCTGCCCAGGGCAGTGGTGGAGTCCCCATCCCTGCAAGTATTTAAAAGACGTGTAGATGTGGTGCTTAGGGACATGGTTTAGTGGTGGACTTGGCAGTGTTAGGTTTACGGTTGGACTCGATGTTCTCAAGGGTCTTTTCCAACCTAAATGGTTCTATAATTGTATGGAAATATGTTACTCTAAAATATAGTTTCTAAGATCCAAGAAGGAACAGATACACCAACTGGAAGGGGGGGATACTGGGCACTTATGAAATCTTATGGCTGTCTCCTGTTTAGGACCAGCATGCAGACTGCCTGATCCTTGGCACTGCATCATTTGGCTGAATCTCAGGTCCTGGTGAACGCTGGATCTAAACCTCTCTGTGGGGATCGCAGGGGGATGGTGCTAACGAGTGCTGCCCAGCAGCCGTGGGGAGAAGGGGTAAGAGCCATGGGTCAGCCCTGTTCTTTGAGCAGGAGAGTGGGCTGGCATGGGCTGGGGATGGAGGAAAGCCCCACATTTGAGGGTTGAATGTTGCAGCTTAAGAAAGCAACTGCCATCAGCTTATGTACCTTGATTTGTCTTCAGCAGCCCCCACAGAGCTGTTTGGGCAGGAGGTGGGGACAGCCTACCTAACCCTACGGAGATAGGGAGGTCCCTCAGCCCGTGCTATTGCCCACTTGTCTTCATGAAGCCGGCTCTGCAGTGGGGGGTAGCTGACCGCATCCGCGGAGCTCCTGCTTTGGTTTCTGAGCTGGCATTGCCCAGGTGAGAGGGGCTGTGAACAGCCAGATAGGTCACAAACTCTGCTCTGCAACACGGAGCAGGGCTATAGAGGACAAGGGACATGCAGGCAAGGGTTGTGACGGACATTAAAACCCAGCGGTTAAATAAAGTACTGGATGGGGTGTGGATAACAATGTTTTACTCAGCATTGCACACGCATGTGTATGGGGAGACGACAGATGATGTCTGGGTGCTGAGGCTGGAGCCATCACCATCAACCAGCCTGCAGGCTTTGCTGCTTCCACCCTCGCCAAGTTCTCCCACCGCTTGGCCTTATTTCTAGGGAAGGGTCAGCTTTCTTCTCTTATTTGTGCATGCTTGTTCATAAATGCCTGATCTCTGATTAAATAATGACATGTTTTAGTAGCATGTAGATATTACAGATAATCCAGGGGGGATCACTTTTTGGCGTCGATTAAATATCTTTGCAACAAAACTAATTACTTTTCCAGAATTTCCAAAATCTCTTATGGGGCTTCTTACTTTTGTGAGTAGAAAATAGCCAGAAAATTTCTTCCTGTTTGACTTCTATTTTAACGGAAATAAACAGCGCTCTCATTACTTTGAAGAAATCTAAATACGATGCTTATGTTTTAAGCAACATTAAACGTTAGTTGTGTAGACCGCAGAGGATATGATGAGATATAATTAAGAGAGAGTTTGCTCTACACATGTAGTACCTGCATGGCTGCGATTCCTGGATAAGAGGAGGAGACTTTGCCACCCGGGAATCTGTGTAAACAACTAGACAGCATTCAACCGGAGGAGCCAGCAGCGGCCAGCCTGCCAAATAGCTAATAACAGTGGTAATAAATATTTATGAACGCTGCATTTGAGCTAAGCTGTGCGCTTGACTCGAGTCTCTCTGCGTACACACTGCGGGTCAGCTGGGAATGCTCCGTCAAATTTCTCTCGCCTGCAATGACCTGGAGTTAAGTTTTGTCATCTCATAGCTTGGAGGTGTCCCCTGGCTGCTCTGGCAGGTGCTTGGGAAGACAGTATTTCTAGGTAGGATGAAACTAGTGCTGAAGTAAACATGGACTTGAAGGTTGGCGGACTGACCACCTTAAGAAACGAAGCTTTTGCTTTAGCACTGCAGGTGCATAAGGTATTTTTTAAACTGGATCTTCAGTCATTTTTCTCTCTATTTACCCTTCCAAGCAATGAGTTAAAACATAATCCTCTGAGCCGGCTGAAATTTTGGAGAAATGGGCTCACGTATCTGCTAATGGCAAATAATGGTCAAAATGATTAGATTATTAGTTTGGATAAGCATCCACAAATGACTGTTTTTCTGCCATTTCTCTTTATAGGTGTGCTTAAATAAGACCTGGATCTAACTGTGTTTTGAATAATGGAATGAATTATGTCTATTATCAGTAACGTGGCGCTTCATAGTCTCCAGGTAGAGGAAGGTAAAGTCTCTCAGAGCAATACTGACATTCCCTATGGAAATTACTGCCCAGGACCCTGCACACAGGGCTGTAGAACAACTGTAAATCACCCCGTTTAAACTGAGCCCTCTTATAGGCACTGAATAATAATTTTCACCAGGATACTTTCTTTCAAACTGCAAAGAAAGAAATGTCAGGCAAGTTGATATAGATTGGAGATGCAGGAAATTTATCATTTGTTTTTATAACTGTTCTACTGTCATGTTGCTATTCTAGCAGTTTTATGAAGAGCTGGCTGCTCTATGTTATAGAGTATTCATAAATGATGATTAATTAATCCATTTTGGTGGCCTACTCTGAGCAAACAAACCTCAGAGTTAATTTAATTCTCCACTCTTGGTTTCAGAGAAAAAAAAATACAGCATTTTCTGTTCACTAGAGGATATAATATTCTCAAATCAGCCACTTTCCAATTAATTTTGAATGGCGAACACAGCAAGGAAATTTTGTTCTTGTCCATTTACTTCTATTAAGGATTCATTTTCAATAATCAGAGAATTCTGAGTCAGCTCATTTTTACCTTAAAGGCTTGCTCCTGACACTTTAATAAATTATCGTATGGTGTATGCTTGAAGGTAACAGATTCTTTTTCTCTTTACCCAATAACCCTCTTGTTGACACACAGTCATTTATTACTATTTCTGCCACCACCTAACTTGTTGGGAAGTAATTCTGATAAAGTACCAAAATGCATGGTGCGGAGTATCGGCTTTCATAAAGAAGGAAAATGTCATGAAAGAAAGAAAGGAGATGTGTTATCCTTGAAATATTTTCTTCATGCTCTGAGTTTCAAGCTAATTAGTTTCTAAATATGCTGCTGAAGGCTTGAGTTTGCATGGGATAATATTTTCCTGTACCAGCTCTTTGCAGCTGGGGTAGCCATGTGGGATGGAGGAAAAAAGAATGATTTACGAAGGGGGAAAAAAAGATTCAAAAGCCTGAGCAAGGTTGGAGTGGATTTAATCACACACCTGGAGCTGGAAGATAAAAGTGGTTTCAACTTTCATGTTTGTATTATAATATTGCTATCATGTTATCAGTGCTTACGGGACTTCTAGTTGCAAAAGGAGATATCTTTAGGGGAAGGGGCAATTGTGCTGTAGATACAGGAGCTTTTGTAGTGTGCTATCTTTCAAAACAAATGTATGTTTGTTGTATTGAACCTTAATACGTGCAGTGTCAAGAAGAAAACAGAAGCGTTTACGATGCCGAACGTGCATGGGCTACAAGTATTTTTCTGAATAAAGAAGAGACTACCCTCTTCCTAGGCCAAAGCTAATGACTACTGATGTCCTGCAGCCGGGCTGGGATGGCCCTGGGATGGCAACCCCATGGTCCTCTAAGGGACGAGCGTCCGGACGCTCTCTTGTGCTTCACTGTAACATTCACTTAATGCAGCAAAAGGGTTCTTCACGTTGTCCTGGCAGGTTAGTGGGCCCCTGTACAGAGAAGAATAAGGTGGAGCTCTCTCTCTCTTTTTAAATTTGATTTGGTATGTTTATGACCATTAAGGCAAGTTCTGACGTAGCTGGTTAATAACAAAACTCCCTTTTAATTTGGTAAAACGAACACATCCCTCTTGTCGTGTGGAGAGGGACACGCCTGTCCCTATAGGCAGTAGCCTGCTAATTTTGGCTCAACAAGTATTGACCTTTTTGTAATAGGGAGGTTGCTTGTTTTCTTTTTCCTGTTCCTGAAATATGCTGAGATGCTCTATTCACAGGGCCCTTAGTAGAACTGCATTATGAATTACTTTCGGATTGCAGCGTATTTCCTACAATGCCCAAGGTTATTTTTTATTCTTTCTACAGCTATGCTCAGAGAAACAAAGCAAATAAAAAGAAAAATATTATTAACACTCAAGATGTTTCATAATAACACTCCCAAATCTCTTGTGGAAGGTATAAATTAACCCCTCTCTGCATTTACTTTTAATATTCTGAAGCAATAATGTGTGATTCTCATCTGTTTTTGTGACGAGTGAGAGCAGGAAACAGAACAAAATGTTCAAAGTATGGCACATGTGGGACATGCAGAATCTAGATCTAACAGACTGGAAATGAACAATAACCCTTTAGTTACAGTGAGAGTTTAAAAATGTAAATGCATTTAAGTGGCTTTCAAAATTAAAGGCGTCCCATGGCACTTACAAAGAATTTGCCTGTGTCTGCAAGGTGCGGTCACACCTTGTTCAAAGTTAAGAGTAATCATGTACCTTATCATGGACTGTCTGTAGCTTCTCCTGAGTCGAATTCAAAGTTACCTTTCAAACACAAGTCTGATTTCACTCTCCACAACCAAATTCCCGCAAAAGAAGTTAATCTTCCTGAAATTCAAATGCCACATTTCATCTCAGGTTAAAGCTTCTCAGGGATGTTTGATTGAAATAGGAAGAGGAGTTTAAAGGAAGAGGAGTTTAAAAAAAGTGTTTAACTTTTCCCTTCTTCTGCTGCTTTTCTTTTTTTTACTTCAAAAATGACTTGCTTTGTCGGTTGCAAATATGTCTTATTCTGTTGGCTTTGCAGACAAAAAACCATTTTGTGCAGGGTATGCATGTGTCTTTAGATACTATGTGGTGATGCAGGTATAAATCTAAAGTAAAGAGATTTATATACCTAAATAAATAAAATGCAGGAATGGCCTATCCATGTTCGTTGTGGTGGAACTATGAAAAGAAGACAGTGGGAGGCTGAATTAAAACACCCTGTGAGAAGAAGGGGAAAGGAAGAGTTGGTCCAGCCAAGTTCATGTGTGTAACAAGGAGGAAAAGGAAGGAAGAATAGGAAAAGAGAAGCATCTAGTGAATTAAGAAACTGGATATAGGTAACAATCTGATTCTTGGTAGAGATCTTCAATTTAACCATCTCTCTAGGGATATGTGACCTTCTTGGTTCAGGCTACAGAAAATCTTAAGTCACTGTGTTCAGCTGTGAGCAGGACAGAGATGGGAATGTCTTGAGATGGTGGGGGTCTCCTATTAGGTTTCATTTCCTGCAAGCTTTTCCTCTGTTTCAATGTGGCCAAAGATTGGGTCATACTTCGCAAGAAACTTTGCCCTTGCATACGCAGCAAGGTCTACAACTGCTTTGGTTTCAGCGTCTCTCAGGAGGGGTTGATGGCTGCAGACCTGAAATGGGGCTAGAGCAGAGCAGAAAATGGGAAGGGCTCTGCAGGAAAGGGGGTGGCAGGATTAAGGGTTGTCCATTACTTTTCAAGGTGAACAGATAATGAGAAAAACATGCACCGGTGGCAAATAAATCTAATTAACTGACTGCTCAACTGAGCAAGTGGGTCTTGCTGGTTCTTCTCAAAGCCTGATGCACTTATTTTTGCTTTAGTGTTCGACTGAGGTGCCTTCTGTGCTGTCACTTGCTGGCTTAATAAAAAGCTCTCTGGTTTAAAGAGATTTTTTTTTTTTTTAGGAGAAATTACTCTCTCGCTCTTGTTTGTAGGGGTGATAATATTTAGGGCTGTATTTATTAGCTTATCTTGGCTGTTAAATGTTTATGACTGTTCTTTATCGTCTGTGAAGCAGGGGAGTAAAGGAGACGAACTAGAAAACAGATACTGGAAGACCTTGCGGATGCTGAAGATGTGATATATAGAACAATTTGTAAAAGCATGCTTTAAATATGTCAGAGCATTTCTCAGGAGACTGCATGAAGGGCAATGGTCAGAGAACATGGACTGAACCCACTTAGTTTTGAGCCTGACATTTCGATGTGGAAAATCCTCCTTAAATTTAAACTCCAAAGGAGTTCCCTAACTTTTCTTATGTGAAACCTGCTTTTTGCTGCTGAAAATATTTCAGTTTGGGAACTATGTTATGAACATTTGTTTTTAATTATAAATTTTCATGATTTACATTTGGAAGCAAAGCAGGGAATTTGCTCTATTCATCCCATTTGCTCGCTCCACCTCATGCTCCATGTTTGTTGGTGATAGCAGCTGACGTGATCGTGACTGTGCTTTAGAAAATACATTGCTCTGATTGGCACATCACAGCTTTCATACCAAAACTCTCTTTCAAAAGAAAGAAGGTACCTTAATGCCGGTTGATTTTAATGTCAGTTAACTTGTCTTTCTCTACTGCGTATGTCAAAGACAGAAGTGCATGCAAAGTTCCTTAACATATGATGGGAAGGTATTTAAGAAAAAAAAAAAAGGGGCAAAGAAAAGGAATATGGCGCAGCACTGGGGAAGAGAACAAAGAGGAAGGGGGATTTTACAAATATATTCTGGGAATGGATAAAGTTATTCTAAAGGGCAATTAAGCTAAGTAAATAATGAGAAGTAGAATTAAAAAAAAATGCTGAAAATGACTGAAATGTTGACCTCCTTGAAGTGCCATAAATGTTATATATTATGTAAGCCAATGAAGCAAACATTTAAAAAAAAAAAATAAATCTTTGAAAGCACCTCAAAGCAGTGCAAAAAGGCTGTAAAGAATTGGCAAGGTTAAGGAAGAGAGAAAAGGAAATGATGCTGTTTGAAATAGTTTAAAAAGTAAATAAATTTTTAAAAGTCTTAAGTTGACTTTGTTTTTTCTGTTGAAGCAGTGGAATGTTGTACACCTGTGGAAAACATAAATATTTTTTCACAAGGGATCGGGTTGCTACGATGCTGGTCAGAGCCAGAGAATTTTCTGTCACGTTTACGTAGCTGGGTAGTGTTAAATTCAGATTAAGGACATGGTATTCTTCTTGTCTGATGCTCTTTGGTATTAAATTTCTGGCTTTGAAGATATGGCTTGAGTAGCTTTTTTGAGTAGGAATGTATTTTCTTGTTTTAAGATCTAACTATAATTAATACAGATATACGTGCTGTCGCTGCTCAGTGGTAAGAATCTTATTTTTAGTCTTGTGAAATATATTTTACTATCAAAATTAGATTAGGCACAAAATCAGTTTTGTAAAACTTTTTTTTTTGATTGATTGAAGTTTTAGATGTATTTTTCTTTTTTCTCTTCACTTGTTTATTTCTACTGATTGCAGTGGTTTTACTGCTTTATTTTCACCACTGACATGGAAGTGCTGATGGTATGACTTTTAGGAGTTCTGTCCTAATTAGGATTTAGTGAGTAACTGATTTTTGATGTTGTTTGTCAAACCACAAAGTAAATAACATCAATGATGATAATAACATAACACTGATTGAACATCTAACTTTGGTCCGGCAAGGGAGAAAAAAATATTTGTTGAATGTTTCATTGCTTTTCTTGTATCAAATAATAAAGGAAAACTCCAAGAGCACAGTAATGTCTCATTTTCTGTCCTAAACTCTATGTAGAATCATAGAATCACTAAGGTTGGAAAAGACCTCTAAGGTCATCGAGTCCAACCGTCAACCCAACACCCCATAGAATCATAGAAAATGTGTATTTCTTATCTGTAAATACATCTGAAGCTCCGTGTTATTGTTTTAAACCTCCAAATGAATGAAACCCTTCAGAGAGGAGCTAGTTTGATACCTTTTGAAAGAGATGCACTATTTAGGTTTATTTCAAACCCAGTCTGTTTGCTGAGACTTTTTCCACTAACTTTAATGAGCTTTGCTTTGAAGTGTCCATACAAAGAAGTATTTATATAAAGAATAAAGTACCCCAAACTCTAGACTTGAGCAGCCTTCTGCGTTAGCTGGATCCTGGAAAAGTCTGGCTGGGATTCTTGAAACCCTCATTAAAACTCAAAGGAAAATTGGTTTGATTTCTGTCTGTCTTGGTGGAATTTATCCCTCCTCTGCATACGACTAAATCATCTCTGCCAGACGTGACTCATCTTTAGGATTCATAAATTAGAAAGTGAAAATATCTCTCTGAGCCCCAGAGTATTCAATAGAAGCCATTTAAAAAAAAAAAAAAATCCATCGGAAGATCCCCTTGACAATCTCTCTGCAAACTCTTTATCCTAATGCCATGTCACTTGGGCATTTTCTAATTTAACGTGGTATTGCTTCATGGAAGTGCAAACATTGTAGGTAGATAAGCTTAGTATTTACTTGTAATACATTTACTGTAATTGTGAACTCCAACCTGAGTAATGGATAGCGTTTCTGTAAGCCACTTGCTCATCAAGGCTCAGGAGAGGAAAAAAGAGAATTTGCCAGTAGCCCTCATTGGTGGCGTGTTTTAAAGTTTGGAAAGACTGCAGTTATTCAGTTCTTGCCTTTTTCAAGATTTAGTCCCAGGTTCCTTCCCTCATGCAAAAACTTAATTATCTTCCACCTGCTCCCTGCTGAGGCCACTTTCTGAACTGCTCAGATGTGAGGTACATGGAATATACACTCACAGAAGAAAGAGTGTTACAGTCAATGTATTGCAATGTCAATGTTACTGCTTGCCATTATTATTAAGAGAGTGGCAGTCTGACCCTAAATTAGTTGTAAATAAATTCTTCCTATCTGATACATTACTCCTGTTCAGTAAATTTTTTTCCCCACATTTAATTATTCTTGAAATGTGCTTCAGTAATCAAACTAATTGGAAAAAATGTTTAATCAAAACTTGATTTAAGTTGTGTTCCTACTTGCACTTGGTTGGGGAGGATGGGATAAAAGATTATAAATGGATGTCATAACAGCCTCAGGAAACATGAACTTCTCTGTGCTATCTTTTACAACCCATCTTCACTGCTGAAATCCTGTTACAAACACAACTACAAATCAAGCCACTCCTTTGTGCCTGGAAACCCTGGTCTACATCATCCAGGCGAGGCATTTTCCTGAACAAAGCAGGATCGTAGTGCAGATGCCATGCCCATGCAATGAAAAGAACCATGATGTATTACTTGGGGTTTTTTTTTTGACGCTGCCGGGGGCTGTTTCAGTTAGATGTGATTGACCTCTCCAATGTATCGATGCCAATGCAGAGAGAGCATTAGGTCGGTGGTTTCAGGGTTGAAAAACAGGCAGAAGTCCTCCTGGAAGCTGGTGTTGATGTTGACTTTGGTTCTGTTGTGCTTGGGCTGCTATTCGTGCTCAAGTTTATTCATCCACTTATGGTGCATTTGCATCTCTTCAGAGCAGCTTGTGTCGCTGCTTATTCACAGACTTTCAGGTTTCTGTTTCTTTGCCCTTGACATCTTAAGCTAGAAGGCCAGAAATAGCTGACTTTCACTTTGTTTTTAGACAGTTAAATAGCTGTAATCCCCAGCAAAAGGTGGCATTGTGGTGGTTTTAATCAAGGCACTGTGATTATTTCTAAAATTCGAAACAGTCTGAAAAAGACTGTTTTGAAGTGTGTGTGTGTAAACCTGTAATAATTCTATTTACTGGAGAGTAAAGTATGGCTTTTCACTTCTGGAAGCCTTGCCTCAAAATAAGTGTGGACATGAACCAAAGTATTCTCAGCTGTACTCTTGTCCTCCCTAACTAGTGAATACATATGGTACTGGTTGGTGTAAAGGGGCAACTGGTGGACTAGTAAGATGAAGCAAGGAAGCTGGTGCTGGTTGGTGAAGGAAAAGAGGGGCCAAACTGTGCAGCACCTCTTTGCACATTTTTAGCTAGTGGTGTTAATCTTCGTAATAAGCAATAGATTCACCTACATGTCTCTTCAACAAGGCAAGCTGAAAGTGAGAGACATTTTTTTCTTTTTAGTGCTCCAACAGCTTCAGTTGTTTCCATGCAGTGGTAGGAGATGCCTTACAGCAGCGATGCTTTGTGTATAGTGGGGTATGAGATGTGGACTGTGCTGCTCCTCTGTACCCACTCATGGAGTAAGCTCATGCTTACATTGCTCCCACCACATCGCATTTCTGCACATATGGCTCAAAAATACAACAATTATTTTGTACGTCTGTTTTTTTAAGTGTCTGAAATAGTGCAAGAACTCTGTTGTTGCTTTAGAGGGATGTTTTTATGCATGACACTGGTAATCTGTGTTGCGTGCTCAAGGACATAGAACAAACAAGTGGGAAGATGTGAGGATTGAAAGCCTGCTGGGAATGGTGTTGGAGGTCTGCAGAGAGCCAAAGCCAATGCATCCTTGTCCAGACTGGCTTTTGGGAATAGTCCCTAAGTAAACCGTCCTCAAAACCCAAGACCAGGGTTTTGATTTGGAGGAAACTGGATAGCTGCCTCCAAAAGAGGAGCCAGGAGCAAACGGACAGTTGTGCAATGTGTGGGAGACAACCCTTACCATATAGCTGCCTTGGGAAGATGTCATTGAACTGCACAGCTCACTTTATTTTTGGTTTTAAAAGTATATTAGCATATTATGTATATTTATGGGTTGGTCTGTTTTTATAGGGAAAGCATCTAGATTTTCAAGCATCTGAAGCCAAAACGTTGTTCTATATCACATCTAACTCGGAGTTGCTGCCCATCTATTGTTAGGCTCGTCTACAGAAACATACCAAGGTAAAAACTGGCACAGGGAACAAAAAAACCCCACAGAAATGAGACAGGCAACAACCACAAACCAACTTGCTCAGAAACCCTCTTATAACTTCTAGCCTACTTGATGGTCAAAAAGGCACCTCACAAAATGATAACAAAATGATCATCTGCTGTAGTTGTAGAAAGGGCTCTGCGAAACCAAATATTCCTTTTTTTGTTCCTTTTTTTTGTTGTTGTCCCTGTGCTTTTTGAACCAGGTGGGGGTAGTGAATGACACCGCACGCCGCAGGGCAGATAACTAGCTGCATAAGGAGATTTCGAACCCAATCTTGGACTCTGCAATATGATCTTTTATGGTAATTACACACATAATTTGTATGTAACTTCAGTTGTCATGGTAGCCTGATAGCGCTGTGAGAGTGCACATGCATGCGTTCTCTTTCCGCCAGCAGAAATAGTTTTATACTGTCTTTGCCCTCCAGAGGAGCGCTCCGCCCGTGCAGAGAGGTTCTCCTTTCCCCTTGCTGCATGCACGTAACTCGCGCCGGTGCCAATTGCGCACACCCGCTTGACACCAGAGCATGGTGAGCAGGGGACTTGTGCAACCACACGGCAGTAGAATTAATAGGAGCTACTCTAGTTTGACAAATCTCCTCTGCACCAGGAAAGAGTCTGGCCGGTGTTTTTAAAAAGCAAACGAAAAATATTCTTAAACAATGTCAGTAATGCAAAAATAATGGTACAGTCAATTCCTCTCCTGCCAAACTTGAAGTGGGATAACTGCAGCGAAGGGTAAAGCAGCCTACATGTTATGTAGCCTACATGTTATGTGCATTCTGGTTAGGATTAATCTTTACGGATATGCTTTCTATCCAGGGACTACATCACGCATCTCATTCAATGTGACTCAACAACAAAGAAATTTTAAATTATGGTTTTGAAAAAGCCTTCACATTCCAGACAGTTGTTCTTTTCCATAATCCATTTGGAGAGTGTGTACTGCTCGTGGTAAACCCCTGAACCGTGCTCTTGGTAAAGCCTTGAACTGCACAGGTTGAGATCCAAATACTAAGGAAGCTTATTAATGAGCGGATGTGTGTGAAAAGCTTCTAGGATATAAGATGGGAAATCTTTGTTGCTATTGCTGCCAGATTGGAGAACACATCACATTCAAAGCATAGTTTTTTATTCAACTGAATTTGTGATCGGCCAGTGGAATCAGCACTCTCTTGATCCTTTTCAGAAGATACCATAGCTTTTACATACTAATCTGTGAATTTTTTGAAATTAAACACCAAAACACTACACCTTCTCTTACGCTGAATAAAAGAAAGGTCTTCCCATTTATTCATTTGTGTGTTGTCCAAACGGTATTTAAAAAAAGAAAAGGGGTGTATGAATATAGATTATTTTGTTTCCTGCACACACCAGTTTCTTTCTGAGATAAGGCTAGATTTTGCTTTTACTGTTGTCAGTCAGCACATATTTCATAGGGTAGTGTATCAACCGGACTTGAATGATGGTGGGGTTTTGTGGTATATCTTACTTCAGCTCACACATGATTAAATTATATTTCTTCCTGTCTGAATAAGTACTTATATTGGAACAGATCCATACTTAACTCAGAGTTAGGGAAGCACATGTCAGTATTTCACTTGTGTCGCTTAGCTCAGTAAAATATCAGTTTTGATGAGGTAAAGATAGAAAATAATAAAAATGGGAGGGGGGAATCAAACATTAACAGTATAGAAAAGCTGCTCTTTTCAAATGCCACCCAATAATATATATTGCACTCTCAAGTTATCGGGACATAGCTTGGTCAAAACAGTGACTTCATGTACTGAAGATAATCAAAGAAAATCTCCCCCCCGCCCCCCTTGTCTTTGGAAGACAATTTTCTAACTCTGTCAGGAACATCACAGACGCATCATTAAATCTGCCATGCTTTGCCTGCCGTTCCATATTGCCTTCCTAGGAAAGGTCCCGTCTCTGCTGCGTTGCTCCTGAAACCTAAAGGGTAGGACTGCTTCTCTCAAGTATTCTTTGTGTCATGCTCAGCGGGACACTGAGAGCCCCCGCCTGTGCTGCAGGACCCATCTAGGGAGGGATTTGGCCCTTTCCTGGGGGAAGCAGTTGGACCTGGCTGGGGAAAACCTCCCGCGGGGCCGGCGCAAGCGCTGGGGGTGTTAGAGCTCCCGGGAGGAAGGTGCTCCAGCACCTCCGAGGTTGGTCCTGCTTGGGAGCTGCCTGGAGAGCCCAGGCTAATGAATTATGGAGAGTGTAATAAATGGTGGCATGGGCCTATCTGATTTCATTCCGAGTTAAATAATAGCCTTTAAAATAATTTTGAGACTACCTGAAGAGCTACCCTTCCCCATAGCATCAGCCTGCCTTTGGAAAAAACATTTGGACGCTATCGTTTAAAAGTTCCAAAGGCTGAAATTTCTAATGAGCAACTGCGAGCTTGTGCCTTCTTGCTGTCAGTAAGAAAGAAAAACCTGAAATTAGGGAAAAGGCGAGTTGTAGGGGAGGAAGTCAGGGTGGCCTGAGCACGCTCACAGGCTTGGACCTGGTGATTGACTGAGGAATCGGGGCTTATTCGAAGCATCTCTCGTGGAGTAAGAACATAGTCTGCTACAGCCTGCTGCACTGCCTACATCTGAGGAAATCTTCGGGTAAGTGAAAGATGCACAGGTATTGATCCAAGTATGATAAAGCTAAGGATAAATTCCAGCACCATCCCAAGACAGTGATGAGCCATGTTACACTTAAGGAAACTAAGGGAAGAAAAGCCAGCCTGAGAGAACTGCGGGTAATGGAGAGACAGGATAAAGAACAGGGATATTTTTTATTCTCAACTTAGATGTCATGTGTATGGTGCAGAAAAATTCCTAATAGAAATGTCCCATTTCTTTAAGCCCACTGAATCTTTGACTTAGATGTCATCTTAGCTCCCCAGCCAAAATTTTCACCTAATTATATAATACCGAAATCTATATTTAGGTTTCTAAATAAAAGTGACCTGGATTTGAGAGTTAGCTCCACCTGAAGTTTCTTTAACTCTGCAGAGAAGTCAATGAGTACTGCAATTTAAACCCACTGAAAATTAGGCCACCTGGCAAGACACAAGACATTAATCTTGTGAGTAGTATTGCTTGTTTGGGTGGAATGGGAAGAGGGGAGGACAATGGCAAAAAAAAAAACAAAACAAAACAAAAAGGATTTTAGTTTTTGTTCTTGTCCACACTCCTTCCACCTCTAGGCTGCTGTCTTAAATAGCACCAGACTGTTGTTCACAGGCAAGAGAACTGTGACTTCAAAATGGACCATTTGCAGTCAGGTAGCTTTGCTCCTTGATCCTTGGTAAGCCCAATCACACCTGTGCACCCACCTACCTCGTGTTGGTATATGTATATGTGCCTGCGTATATTAGCGCAGCACAGTTCAGACTGCTTCATTAGTTGAGAGGCAAAATTGCCTGATAGCTCTGCAAATCATCCTTAAAGTCTGTAGCACTTTGGATTAAACCATATATATGTGTGTGTTTATACATATGTGGGTTGTTTATATGTGCAGACATACATCCATGTATATAGTTTATGGTTCATGTAATGTTGACAGAGAAAAAGAAATGCAGCACTGAGCAAAGCACAAACGTTCATTAGAAGGCTGTGTACTGCTTGGGGTATTTTTTAGCTGCACAAAACTTAGTTTTAAGAGCCAGAGGTGGGGGAATGATATTGGGCCTGAGCTCTGGGGTTTCTGTCGAGCTATATCAGGAGTGCCTGAGGAGCCAAGCTTATGGAAAAAAAAAGGAAAGGCGGAATAAGATCACACAGTTTTCTCTGCCCTCAGTGGTTTCTTGCAGTCTCAGTTACACAAGTCAGCGCACTCTTCTCTCGCGGGGACCCAGCTTCAGGTTGGGAAACATTATGAAGCCAAAATTAATGCATTTTCCAGTAACTTGCTGCATACAGTTGTAGTTAGAAATTAGCAAAAGACGCTTTGCTCCTTTCCTCTTAAACTGCTTGTTACCTTGGAGCAAGTGGTCTTGATTTTTATTTCCCAAACAAAGAAAACTGATCTCCTTCCCTTCCTCCCTCCCTCCTCCCCGTTAGTCAGCGTGTCCAAAAAAAACAAAATAGCAAAAGAAGGTACCTACAGGATTCAGGAGAATGGTGAGAAAGAGTTCACCGCCTCGGATACTTTTGTCCAGTTCCTGAGGACCCCCAGGATATTCCTTGTAAAAAATAGTATGAGTGAAAAGGCCACAGGTCTGTCGAGGGAGCACCTGAGAACAAAATAACAGCGCCGTTGTGACATGAACTTCTTTTTGCAAACTTACCCTGGCACAGCCACCCGAATCCCTCCAGCAACTCAAAGAAACAAAACTGCAACCCTTTCTGCCTCTGTGTTTGTTTATGGGCTCCTTTGTGCCTTCTGTACTCTCGTGGTAAGCGAGCACAGTCCTGCAGATGTGGAGATTTCCAGATGCCAGCTCTGAAAAGCTGCGACACATATGCGCCGAGCTTTCCTGCAGACCATTTTATTCAGCTTATACGCTTATAATAAGTGGTTGTTTCCTGGCATTTGGAAGAGGAAGAAAACAAAAAGCCAAACCTCTCTTCCCTTAGCAAGGCTCAGTTTATTAGCAGGTAAATAGTGCTTCCTGGCCATCTTCACTAGCTCAGGCAATTAATCTTACTGTGCTTGAGACATGGACCTGAATTTGTATTCAAGGCTGTGGACCACAAAAGACCTGTTGCTTCATACTTTCCTCAGTCCTAAAAACCATACTGAGCCCCTCGTTCCTGGTGGTGAATTGTGCACGGGACTGGTGGGAGGCTGGCAGGGGACCAGCCTGAGGATGGCTCCGCATCCATTCGTTAACCAAGAGGCTGTGTGTCAGGAAGGAGCCAGCTCGCAGGCATGGGAAAACAAGCTCCTCTTGGAGCACCAGGTGGTTTAGTTACGTTATTAGCCAGGTGCTACCGAAGGGCTCTGGTGAAGTGCAGACAACAACTCTCAGGGCTTATGAGTATTGCCTAATCCATGCAGAGACATCATTCACCTGAGGAAGAGCTTTTGTTTTCCTCCAGTCAGTGTTTTCACTTTTCTACTCAGTTAAAACAACAAATAAAACCTACGTTCGGCAGAGTATTTTAATACATGTGTAAAGGCACCGCTGAATTTGAGTCTATTCCATTAGTAATAGGACTCGGTGCAGTAACTTGGTTTTGATGAAGACATTCTTTTTGTCTTGTTTAGGGGATCACAATTTTGACTGTCTACACATAGGCAATATTCAAGTCAGCTGGAATTTTAAAGCATCCAGGGACCTGCCCTTGAAATATCTGTAACTTCACTTATGCATATTCAATTTTTGTGTTTCACCTATCTATAAACTTGCAGCTGGCTGGTAAGAGAGGCCACGTAATTTTATACATTTTCCTGCCCTTCATGCAGTTGCAGTGCGTACACGAGGAACCTTCTCTCTCCTCGCACAAATGCGTGGTCTGGAGGAGTCAGGCACGTGTCCGTCCCTGGCTCTGGGAGTTTCAGGAGGAAAGCTGGGAATGAAACCTCAGCTTTGGAGAAGTGTCATACTTGCTGGAGGAGATTACTTACACCTGCTCACCTTCCCAGGTGGTGGATTTCTAATCCTTTCATGCATAAAGATGAACCAGAGCTTGAAACATAGGTCTTAGGCAGTTTAATGAATTTCAAGTACGCATTTATAACCGGGTTGATAGTTGATGGGACTACAAGTACATTTAGTTTCTGAGGATTACATTTGCAGTTGCCTGAGTTTGTGACACTTTTTTTTTTTTAAAAAAAAACTGGCTGCATGACACATGCACTATTTTGGCATCCTTACAAATCCTCGATCACAGAGAATTTTAATGATTGCTGTAAAACTTGAAGCATTTGGTAAAAATAGCATACTTTTGAGTCATTTAAAGTACTATAGCTATGAAGCATGGAAATGCAGTGTACCATGATGCCATTGTGGATGAAGCCCCGTCTGTACCGTGCAGGCTTCAGGTGTGGGTATTCTTCTGTGCTGGTCACTCGGATGTGCCAGACCTTCTTCCAGGCCTCGTACAGCTGGATGTGAACGGGGTAGACCCCGGAGTGGTGCGGAGCCACTGCGTAGCCCATGCCGGTCGGTATGCCGTGCTCCTGCGACACAGCAGAGGGAGGAATATATTTAGGAACAGAAAAAGAACATGTAATTATTCAAAGCTTATTTTTTCCTGCAGACAGCAGAAGCGGAGAAGCTGTTGTCCTTGGACAGACTTGTAACTATTTGTATGTAGCACAACCTAAAAATGGGGAGGAGATGAGGGGAACGGGAATTACAGTTTGATAACTGCAGAGTGATGAATGATCCTCTTGGATTACGTTGCGTTACTGTTATATGGAGTAGATTTGCCTGCCTGTTCATTACGTGTTGCGTGTATTTTAATATACATCCGACCTGTTTGGTTCTTTTCAAAGGTAATCCAGTAAGCTGATGCTGCTTATTTACTAAGCTATCAAACAGCATCAGAGCAGTAAACAGATGGAAAAAATTGTTGCAGTGACATATGTGGGATTTTTTTCCTATTTCTGGAATAAGAGCAAGATTCCTTCCTGATTTAAAAAATAAATAAATATCCTCTATAGCTTCTGAATCTGCTTATATTTTTCCATGGTATTAAGGTGGTAGCAAAAAAAGCTGGGCTTTGACAGACAACTTTTTCATTTCATAAATATTTATTTAGCTCCATTTCTATGAGGAAGTATGTGCATTTTCATGAATATAATCTATAGGTTATCTTGAAAATATCTTCCGATGGCATGATGAGGTATTTAGTGTACAGGCAAAGGGAATTAAGGAAGAAACTTAACTGCAAGTGTGCTGGGCATGTTCCCTTCACTCCTGATGCTCTCCTGCCTTTGTTCTGCTCCTCATCCCTCCCGCTCCCCACTTAGTGTGGGCTGTCTGAAAACCCCACCTGATGACGAGGCCTGATAACCACATCTATAAACCGGGATATATTTAAAAGAGAGCAAGTTATTTGAAGTGTAAGCTAGACATGTGCAAATGAGGTAATTACTTTCGTTGGTCTGAGTGACTATTCAGAAAGGCATCCAGCGTTTATCATCAGCTACTGGCAGAAAGAAAGGCTGCGCTCTGCCTCTTCTCCTGCTGAGGCTCATTTCCAGCAAGTCCAGTAAAAACCCTTTTCAACTCTTCCACGGCATCTCCAGCTTGCAGGGTGTCCTGCCACTGCGGCTCTCGCCGGATGCCTTCCCGTGCTCCGGCTGTTTACTGAATTCGTTTTACTTCCTGGTACTACACGATACTTCAGCTGTTTTCTGTTCATATAAAATTGATATGCAGAGGGAAATGGCTGAAATGTGAGATGATGAGGGTTTGTTTTTGGTTTTTTTTTTGGCCTCCCTCTTGCCCACATTATCCAAGAACTGTTGATTACTCTAATTCCAGGAACAATAGGTTCTGCTGGGCATCTTCAAGTACTTTGCAAAGAAAGGCTTTTGGTTCATTGACAAAAATTAAGTTAAATCTGTGGGGAACGCTTGTTCATACATCACATAATGCAACCACTTAAAATTGTCCATTCCTTATTTATAAAGATCTTGGGTTACTGACTGGTCTTGAAACAAAGAAACCCAAACTCACTATTTTGTAATTTATTGAGAGGAAAATGTAATTTCTGCTTATTAATGTTGTTACGTACCTGAAAGGCATGAGTCAGTTTAAGGGTGAAATGAGGAATAGCTCTATGATAAGAAGTGTTAAATCACTCTTTGCTCTATTTTTTTACTATGAACATGTATAAAGGAAAAAGCGATATCTAAAGTTTTCTGAAAAATCTGGCCATTTTTTACTCTGCCTGAGTAGTCTGATTCTCACGCTGTCAACTATACTGTGTTCACTTAAATACACTGTATTAACGTGATTCTACAAACCTTCACCAAACCCACGTTAGGGACTATACAGACATGTAAATGTAAGGCAAATGTGTCCCAGGCCAGATAATGAACACTGCCCTGAATGATATGTCCAAAGGCAGGTATCTGGATGAATACATGCAAAATCCTGTTTACCTACTGACTATTTGCTGCTGGTATTGCCATAGCAACAGAATGGTGAAATGGTAATCTTTCACTCACAAATAAAATAAGGCAGATTTTCGTAAGTTCTCAATATAAAAAGCTAATTGGCCTCTGAATAAAACCTGCACACTGCATAGTTCATCACACAAATACATGTCAGTCACTCAGATACCTGATATGACTTTAAGAAGAAACAACTAACAAATAATCATATTTTCTTTGATCAGTTCCATGTTCAGTTTACTTGGATAAATTAAATATTTTATGTCCTCTTTTAGTGATTTCTGTCACTCTGTTTCCTTTTTTCCTCTCATTTTGTTTAAATTTAGTTTGGGATTGGGAACTAATGTGTTAAAGGAAGAGTATACATTTGAATCTAAGCTATTGGGCAAAATGGGAGAAGCCTGTAGTTGAGTACATGGTCTTATATATTCTAAGGAACAATTTCCTACAAGATTTTATTGGGTTATTTTTACATTCAAGACTTCCAATGATTTTTTTTTTTCCCACTTAAAAATTTTTTCAAAAGCTTTATGTGGGTATTTGTATAGTTTGGCAACCTTCTGGCCCTTTTTGGTGCTGAGAACAGCAGCATTACGTTCCTTTGCACGCTTAAGCTGGGACCCCAGAGCCATCATTTTTGGACAGGTTATATTTGTATTCCTATTTTACTTGTGCGTTAAGCGACCTTCAATTCTAATTTAAATGACAGTGTAAGCTGAAGCTGCAGCAGTGGATGAGTTCAATATTAAAGGAAAATCACTGTTTTAACCTGTGAGATAGGGGGAAGACAATTACAATAGCTGTTGCATTTTTGGCAGAAAATTCCCCGAGTTGTTGCTACTTCCCATGTATTGGTTTGCATCGTGGAGCGGTCTGGGAGCATGCGACCTGCCTTCTTTTAAGGGCTAGACCAGGTGAGAGGATGCTCTCCAGGAGCACACCTCGTGGCCTCCAGGCACCAGCGAGCACTGGTAAGCGGATCAGACTACTACCAGCTCAAAACAACCCTCCCTCTGATGCCTGCGTGTGGGCAGCACATCTGGAATTGGAAACTCATAGTCCTGCCGATGCAGCGCGGCTTGTCTGCGCACCCTCCAAAGTTACCTTGCCCAGAGCCCATGCCTAGGAAAAGTACTTTTTCGGGAGATCTGAAAGGCTGAAGCAATCTGCCAGGGCTGCTTATCTCTCTCAATTATCAGCTTCATTCAAGCAAGTGAAGATTTGCTTGAAACTCCTAACCTCTTTTGACCTTCCTATTTGTACAGAAACGAGCCGTGTTTGCCATGAGTTAGCGCGTGCTGTGTGTACGTATTCTGCATTTGCAAAAAACCCCTCTGCTAAAGGAAGGGCAGGTAATGCAGAATGAGCCCTGCTCTCCAGAAGGAGGTATGTTCTCAACAAGTAAGTTTGCATTCCTATAGCGGATTTGCTGTGAGCAGATGTTGGAAATTTGAATATAAAACAGCATCTGGAAGATTGACTATTTATATTAGCAGGATCTTGTCTGACAGAAACTCCCTAGTTTTTGATTGCACCAAATATTACATGTCCTTGTTAAAATGCACTAAGAAATAAAATGAAACAAAACCTAAAACTGTCATAACACAACTGGCATTCTGGTTCTTAAAGATCACTTGTGATTGGTTTTACAGAAACATCTAGTATTGACCATTGTCAGAAAAAGAATAAAAAAGCAACCTTTTAATTTATTAAATCTTATGTCTACTGTAGATCATCTTTTCATACAGTCAGTTGAACTGCAGCATTCCTTTTGGTGTAAAGACT
Organism: Pelecanoides urinatrix; assembly: GCA_013400755.1. Classification (NCBI taxonomy): domain Eukaryota; kingdom Metazoa; phylum Chordata; class Aves; order Procellariiformes; family Procellariidae; genus Pelecanoides; species Pelecanoides urinatrix. Next base: position 515,884 of record VZTQ01006589.1, read on the forward strand.
TTTATGAGCTGAAAAAGTTAAAAATACAACCTCAGATAAGCTTGCTAAAATTTTTGACTTTGTCCAACAGTAGGTGATAGAGTAAATTTAGTACTTTTTATGATGTTACCTTCCAAAGTTAAAAGATTTACCTAAACTTTGCATATTCTTAGTCCTGAGATATATTTTGAATATTGCTGCACATGGATGAAATTTCCTATAAGAGATTGTATATTACTACATCTGTTTAAAATATTTAGTAAAGTTTCTCTTATTTGGTAAATGAATTTGCTTCTTTTTTGCGTGTCAGCGCTCACAAAGATGTTGTGTTGCATTTTATCCTTTATGGACACATGATTTTTGTTCTCAAGAGTTACATTTTTGGATAATTTTTACTGAATAAATATTTCAGCCTTCGATTACTTGTAGTTCAATTCTAAACTTTAAAAATCTCTTTAAAATCTCTCTAGCTAGACAAGACGGTTCAACAAAACGAGAGGTGATTGTTATTGAGATATAGCAGCTCTGCGTGTTGGTATTTGCTTTCGCCGTCATTTTTTCATCTCCTGGTGTGCTTCCTTGCCACATGGCTACGCAATGCGCCAAGCAGACAGTACAAGGGGTCTTAACGGAGCGGGTTTTCTGGTATCAGTGTCAGATCCAGGATTGACAGGGACACAGGAAAAGCCAGCTTTTCATCAGTCTTACATAGCAGCCTCCCAGATATCACCACGGCTCCTGTTCTAGGCATGCCTCTCACTGTAGCAGACTACCAAGAGGCAGAGGTGATGTTGGGATTTAAGATCTTAGGTTTCTGAGGATGTGAAATGAAGAAAGGCAGCCCAGCGCTGAGGAAGCTCTACGTGACTAGGAAATGCATAGACTCTGCATGAGTGTGGTACCAAATAAAGCTGAGAAAGTCGAGGCAGTCTTAGAGATGTGCTGTCAAAGCACGCTCCTGATACAGACAAAAGCACTAATGAAGATGGACTATTGTGGGAAGACCTTAAGGTTAGGCAGAATAAATCTCCTCCTGTCTGCACAGGATGATGTTATCCTATCTATGCAGACCATTTACAGAACATTTTTAGAGGCAATCTCTAGTGGGCATCTCTCCTTCCCAACATTAACTACAGATACTAATAATGGGACAAATTAGACTCTCTTTTCATCACATGTAGATACTTTGCCTTTGGTATGTGGTCACTGGTCTTCATATTCTTGGTATTTAATTGGTATATTAAAAGCTCATGGTTTCTTTGTGGTTTGGGCAGCTCAAAAGTTTTAGGCAGGGGAAGTGCTAATGTGCATCTGTAGTTGGTTTATAAACAGGAGATTGAATCCAAGGCGTGTTACTAGACAGACTGTGAATTGATTTGTTTTATATATGTGTATCTCTGAATCGATTCGTTTGTCTTCTGTATGTCTCTCACTTCTTCATATCAGATCACAGCTACCTTCTGACAGTTGGTGATAGTTTTTGCTCTATCTCTACCGTGCTTTGGGCACATGTGCTCGCAAATGAGCACAGAAGATAATCACTGAGCAAACAAATCGAGGGACAAAATAAAAAGCTACAGGCTTTGGATTAAGAATATTCTACTTGTTTTTGTCAGATAAGGATGTACAGAAGGGGCGAGGAAGGATATCTTGTGATTAAAACATGGCAGTGAAAACCTGGTTTGTTTTGTTTTTGGAATATGTACTATCAGAGACTTCTGTTTGTGCAATTTGTTTACCTCTTTGTGTATCAAGTGCATTGCCTATAAACAAGGAGATTAATACTTGAGATATTATCAGTTTGCAAAATTTAATCCAAGGCTTAATGCATTAGTGTCTTTAAAAGATTTTGGGATCCTCTGATAGAAAAAAAACCCCACACAATATGGTCAAGTCAAACCCAACTCATAATCAAAATAAATGTAATTTGCCATTTCCTTAGCCAGACTCTGAAACAAACCATCCATATTTACATAAATAAGATGATATTGGGATAACAAAGTTCTGGGTAGTCTGCAACCTACTTTACCAGAGTTAAAATCTCCGGCTCTTATTCCTCTGAGTCTGACGATATCGTGAGTGCTTGAGAAGAGATTTGGCAGGGAGGGCTGTGGGAATGGGGCTACGGATGGGGGTGGCTGTGGGGCTCATCCCTCAGGCATGCGTGGAGAAGGATTTTGCCAGGCAAAACTTCCTGCGCTGCCTGCTGGATCCAGAGCAGCGGGGCTGCTCATCTCCCATTTATGAAAGATGTGAGAAAGTTTCTTCCTCTCCAACTAGGCATGAAACAGTAGAAATGATAAATATCTTGGTGACACGTAATAATTTGGAGAGCTCTTGTTAAAGACAGTCTCCTGATTCACAAGCAATTCACATGTAAGGGAATCTTTGATTTTACTAAGCTCCAGATACACAGAGGTATACATATCTGCACTGAAATCAAGGCATTTAGATACCTAATTAGCAATTAGTTGTATATATACAAAACTGTTTAGATATCTGATTTCTACCTGTGTTTTGTGATACAGCTGTTTGAGGCAGGCTGCAATTGTAAGCCCCCGTTTTATAGGGTGTCATTATGAGGTATGGATATAGTCGTGTAAAACAGAATGAGGTCTTTTATCTAGTTGCCAGCTGTAACACCTGTATTTCTTGCCTGTGTTCAGCACACTGTATGTATACTTGAGCTCCTGCAAACCAAAGATGATGCATACAGTGTAAATACAAAAGCCAATAAAAATTATGCTTATGTACATTTAAAGCTCCATACAATAATATCCGTGGAACACTGTTTCAGGTGCACTGGCTTGTGTTTATTAAGCTTGAGTTTAATCTACAACACTCAAGAGAACGGCATTCCTTTCATGAAACCTTTTCCCCCAGTGAACGACATCAATCCCAAGCCTGATACTGTCCTACATGGAGAAACTGCTGACTGTGATGGGATTTGGGTGCAAGTTTCTGGACAGTGTGATCTGTTTGAGCTTTCTTCTAAAACGATAAAGCCAGGAGGAGCCAACAGGTCTTAATAAATAGAATTTTTGATGTGGTATTTGGGATCTTAAAGCAACCTTCATGGTTCTTCTCAGCCCTAATGATGTGGTCTCCTATCCTGAAGACTCTGTTACCTTCTTACACATGTTTAAAAAATGAACGAAGAAATACCACATTAGGTGAAGAATGAATGTGATCATATTTCCAAATAATTATTGCGGCTTTCCTTGCAGAAACTGACACAAAGTGTCGTCTCTACCTGCTGCTAAAACAGGAGGTGGGGAGATATGGTCAATTAATGGGAAATGCAAGAGAAAATGGCATCAGCATCAAGCTGTGCTCCCCTGAGTATAATACTAAGTAAAGACATTAGAGCACAAATAGAACATGTATAACCTCAAGCAGATTTTCTATGTCTTGTTCTAGATCTCGAATTTAGATTTGGATCCACACTGTGAAGCCAAAGAATAATGAAGAGGGGTGTGCTTTAACTTTGGAGGACTTACAGAAGTGCAGCTGTAGAACAGGGAGTCTCTTGCCCAAGTAAGATGTGATGCTGAGGATGAGAAAGCATGGGAGGATTCAAAACTACTCTGAAGTCAAGGGTGGGACCTCTCTGATAGCTATCGGGAAGGTTGTCGTATCAGAAAGATAAATTTCTCCCACAGAGAGGATTTCACAGGAAACCTTTTGAAAAGAAATGTTCTCATAAGTAAATTGTACAGCTCATATAGATTCAAGGTTAAGAGGTTGGTACAACCCCTGTCCAAATGTTAGCAGGAAACAAAACTAATAACAGCAACCTTTCACTGACATCAGCTCCTTATTTATAGGCACCCTAAGGAGTCTCTACCTTTCAGTGTTGATAGGGGCATGGGCTTTATCTTTCTGCAGTTGAAGTTGCAAACATTGTATTACAAGCCCTGTTTTCAGGCTATGCTATAGATTTTACTCTTAAAGATGATTTGACCTAGAGGACTTCGTTTCCTGAAAATACTAGGAGAATTTCCCCATAGGTTTAAAGATGAACAGACCATGTATTTTTGAGATAGAGATTATTTTTAAAATTACTCTTACATTTAAAATCTCAATTATATTCGAGTCTCTGGGCCAGGCTACACAAAAGGCGTGAACAGGCCATGCCAGGAATGAAGTCTGACAGTAAAGCAGAACTGCAGAAAGGAAAAGAAGTCATCCAAAATGCCTCTGTACTAACACCCTGCTAAGTGGGAGATGGGAAGGGGGGAAGTCTGGCAAGAAGAGTAAACAGTTAAGCCATTTTTAATGAATTTTTTTTTAAAGGTTGTTAGGAAAATATTTTTGTAAACAAGGGAATAATTTGTTTCCAACTGCTTGTTCAGGCATCTGCCTCTGCCTGTTTCCTGATGTGCCTGGGCTCATGTGAGGGATGGGAGGAAGGGGCAGCTGCTGGCTGGCCTTTCTGAGCTGCGAAGGGCTGAGACTTGTGTTCCCCGAGCGGCAGAGAAAGCCCCGCTGTGTCACTCTGCTCTTTTGAGTGGCTCTGCTTGCTTGGCATTTCTATGCCTTGTCAAAGACCACACAGTGTCTTTTCCAAAGTGAGCAGTTATAGATTTCAGGTTTTCTTTGTCATGCTCAATAAGCAAGTCGAATTACCCTGAAAGGACTCTAAATGGTTTCCACCTGACCTCGGAGTACAAGATCTCTGAGCTCTGGACAATGCTAGGAGGATAACTCTGGTAAGTTAACAACACAAATGAGCAGAAATGAAACATCATTATCTATGAATATTAGCAACAGGTTAGCTATGTAAAAAACATATTTTCGAGGAGGTAATCTAAAAAAAGCACAGTGAAACCCAGCAGCTTCACTAAATTGCTTCATTAGCTTCAAGATTTCTCACAAACCGTACACAACATTTAGGGGTCACTGCAACTTTCTCCCTCCCCTATTGAGGATGTTTGCACTGGACTTCAGGAAGCTGATAACCAGTGTATAAACCCCTTCCTAAAGCTTAAAAGGCCAGCTGATGTCTGCTGAGATTTCACTGCTTCTGATCCCTATGGTCTCGCAAGCTTCCTTGGGTGAAAGGATGTTACCTCTCCAGAAAGCCTGTGTCAGTGAAAAAGGCTAAGACAAAATTCAGCCCAAGTTTGAGTCACAGAAAGGCTTTTTTGGGGCTGTTTCCAATCTTGCTGCCTTATTTGCATATCTATGTAAATATATATATGCATAATATACACAAACATAAAAACAGCTTGGAAAGCATAGCTATGGTATGCAGAGGTATCCTAGTGAACCTTTTGGTAACTTTTACTCACTATTGCAAATTCTTTGTTGAGGATCATCTGCTCCACCAGTGACGACTCATTGTGGAAGAGGTGAGGCTGCATGTGACTCCACATATGGGGAAACCACCAAAACTCATCCACAGACCTCAACAGCAGGTCATCGCCTTTGTCTTCCTCTTCAGTCCCTGCAAAAGACAGAAAGAAAGAAAAAAGTAAAAAAGGTAATAGACAAGCAACAGCAGAAAATGCCCATAATTGTTTTTAAAACACAGAAGAGGCTGCCATAAAACCTAATGTCCTTCGCCTGGTTGTCTCACTGAGCTGCAGACAGGCTCTACTGTATCACAAAAGGAGTGAGGTGAATTACCATGGATGCTAGCCATCCCTTTCTATTGCTGGCACAGTCTTAACTGATGGTAATTCTAACAAGAATTAGTTTTCAAGGGCTGATTGTTGTGCTATGTTGTGTACTAGGAGTATTTAGAAGTTCAGGGTCCCCATGAAGGTGGAGATTGGATGGACTTGTACCCACCTGCTTTGGTTCTGCCAGACACTGCGCAGTTGTAGCTGGCCCAGGTGGCACACAGAGAGCTGTGTGCCAGAGTCTCATCAACCCCCCACGCTCGTAGCTACCTCATTATTAACCTCGGTAAATTGAAATCTGATAATTTCTGGTAAAGTGTGAAACAAGTTTGCAATAGTTTCCAAGTATAAGCAGGTGGAAAACATGAAGCTGTAATGGCAAAGGGGTTCCAAATCTTGTTTCCTATGGTTCAGTATTCAATTTTTGCCAGCTTTAATCTTGAAGTAAAAACACTCCTGCGTTAGTGAAGAGTATTTGCTTCAGGCAGAAGCAAGCATGTGTGGTTATAACAAAGAAAACCTTCAATTTGAGAAATAGTACAATGCTGCTCCCACCATCTGCAGACATAGGTCTGCAGTGCTTTTTGAGATTGGAAAGGCAAAGTTACATTTCAGTAACTTCACCCTCAAATTCCTCAACAATATTCAGTTTATTAGCAGCCTTCCTTCTTGTTCCTTTACCATTTAAATGCTTTTATTTAGCTTCAGTCAAAGAAATAATAGTCAAAGTCAGTTTACTGATGCAAACATAGATATCTTTTCTTCTCACAAGCCTTTGAATGTCTTGCGAAACTCAGTGAAAGAAAATGCTCCCTGGATGTCACTGTTGACTTTTGTGGCGTGAGGCTGGAACATAGAGAGATGGCTGTTCCGTGATGCGCTTCAGCTCTTTATTTTTATTTTTCACTTCTGCAGTGTTTTTTGAAGAATGCTACTACACAAGCAGAGCATTACTTTGAAACTTTCTCCTGGTGTCACTGAATCACTGTACCCCGCTCTTCGCAGCACTCCGCAAGATCTAAGAAAGTTGCTCCCGCTGCTGGGAGTGCTGCTGGAAAAAAGAAAACAACCTTCTTTTCTAGGTAATTCCTTATTGAAAAGAAAGGACCGATGGCAGCTCTTTCTGTGAATGTCTGCTCCTTTGTGCAAAACTTCTCTATGCTGCATCTGCTGAATGACCGCACTCTTGGTTTTTTTGGAGCATGTGGTTCGCTTGCTGTCACCCAGGCACATGCAAGGGAAATGTGACTGGGGGAAGAAACTTAACGTAGGCTTTCCAAATAGGACAGAAGAGAAAGGGATAGGAGTTTGTGAAGCCATTGAAGATCTCTTTGGTAACCCAAAGGTAGAAAACAGAAGGTAGGGTTGAAGAGGGGGGAAAAAAGTGGATTTTCGAAATCTGTAAAGAGCCACAATTATTTGACATAAGATTTAGGTCAAAGTATAATTTGGTGCCCTGTTAACATTTGAGGTAGGGTATGGTTCTTGAAATAATTTCATTATTAAAGACTATATTTTAAAAATCCTATTTTTTACTACTGATTTCTTTGTAATTTTAATTTGTAAGATACAAATTTTGTAACTTTAGATACAAATAATCAAACTGCATATTTTTTACTGTAACAAAAATCAAATAAGATAAAGCATAACTCTTTCCAGTTGAAATAAAACCAACGCCACCCTGTAATGGCAGAGCTGAAACAGAAAGGTTGGAAGTTTAACATTTGGTGGCGGTGTTGCTTTTCAGGATAATTCTCTTCACAAGCCTTTAAAAAAAGCATTGCTTGAATTTATAAATTCTTAAGTGGCGTTATTTCCAAAAAATCTCCTGGAAGGGTTCAGTGGAGCATTTGGTGAATGCTTATATTGTTTAAATATTTTTGCCCAATCCCTTATTCAGAGTATTGGAGGCAAAACAAAGGATTTTGAGGTTTTAATTTCTTGTATAATCTGCATTCTTTATGTAAATTTCTGTCTTCATTTTAATGTGAAATCTGAAAAATGCAGTAGACTTACAATCAAGGAGGTGAACATATATCTGCTTTGAGATGCAGTATGCACTTTACACAGGTAGGTAATAATTCAAAGTTTGTTTGTGCAGAATAAATAATCCCATATTTTAAAACTACAACCATAACTTAGAGGTCTCTTGAGCTCAAAACTGAAACTAAGTTTGAAGTTGCTATCGATAATCTTATAAATCTTAAATGCAAATCCTGACAACATCTTACTTGCTATTGCCACAGAATGAACAAGTAGAAAGTGTTTGCTAAAACTGCATAACTAATAGGGTCTACTCATGTTTTTGCTAATAGCGTTACGTCTACAGTACATAGTTTACCAGTGCCGCAGAAGAGAGTGGTGGTGAGATGATGAGCAGTGAGGCTGATGTGTCAGCTACTGTACTTGTGCGCAGGCATACCAACTAGAATTGGTATTTGCAGTATAGATGTCAGCAACATCTTTTGATGAAAATGTATAACTGTTTAATCTGCCAACACATTCCCATGCTCATCTCCCTCCTGTAGTTTTAAAATGATCCAAGTTTTGGAAAGGAGAGCGAAATCACACATTAAGGAAGTCAATAAGGCACAGCAGTTGCAACGCACTAATAAAACATGTTGAGTAGCTGATACTAAAAGCCTCTCTGGGTAAACAAGCCACATTTACAGTAATTAAAGTATACCTTTCCATGTTTTATTTATATTAAGTCAATAAAGTGTATATTGTGTGGAGAATACTTTGAAACCTTTCCACTAAGCTAATATGACAAAACGCCACCAACAACCTGTAAATGAAGTGTTCACTGAAAAACTCAGATGCATCGCTGAGCCGAGGCAGCAGCAGGTCCCTTAATGGAGGCAATGACAAGCTTCAAGTCATTAAGTAGTTCTGTGCTATTTTTGTAAGCCTTGAGAGCCTTAGGAGGACAGGCACACATGCACATTCTCCTATTTTCTTTCTCTACAGCAGTAGCAAGTCTGAAATTGGTCAGCATTATATCAGCCGGGCAAGAAAACCTGTGACAACAATATGGAGGCCGTTGGGATGAATGAAGAAAAAATGTATTGGCAGGTCAGGGGTTTGCTTTTGTAGAAAGGCTGCATGTTTTGTGCCAGCCACGGTTCAGTACGTCATAGTATTTATAATAAATTATCTCTTTCTCCATCACCTCCCCTCCTTGAATTACCTTTCTCTGCAGTGGACACTGTAATGACTGATACCAGCTTTACTCTGTAGACGGCCACAACCGAGCAGCATCCTACAGCTCAGGGCCTTGGGCTATTTTTGTTTATTTTGCTGTATTGTGTGTGTGTCCAATTAATCTCCAGAAGGAATAACTACAGAGGCAGGTCAAGATGAAGTGAGGAGAATGAAGGAAGAGGATGAAGTTCTGTCTCCGAAGTCGCTCTCTAATCACAGGTCTGCCACTGGCTTGTTATATGACTCCAGGCAAGTAATTCCATCTCTCTCTACCTCTCATTTTTCTCGGGCTCTCCAGCCTATATCTCTAGCCTGTAAGGTTTCCTGGGCAGCGGTTGCTTAGCATTATGTGCTTGCACAAGGGGAAAACAGCCTGGACTTTGAAAGCGACAGTGATACAAATACATAATTTTGGTTTCCTTCTCTCTAGTCATCCCTCAAATGCTGCCTTATGTCCTCTTCTCCCAGGGACCTCTGTACTCTCCTCACGGGTGGTGAAACAGAGCCCTAAGAGCTGGGTAAGCTCATCTGGTGTTCACGAAAAGGGGAGTACTGCTACGCTTACACTGAGAGGGGTGACCTGCCTTACTCCACAGCTACCTCATGGACTGCATCGTTCCTAGCTTTTAAATTTACCCTCCCATCCTCTTGCTGCTGTAATGCCTCCTCCTCTGCTCCAGATAAGCTTCTCGGCTTCCCTGGCATCACTCAGTCAGTGTCACTAAATGTGGCTGAAGGGGTTGACAGACGAGCATTTTGGACCTGGTCTTCAAAGGTGGGAAGGACATGGGGTTTGGAAAGGAGAAGGACAAGAGGTGTCTCCTTTGAAAAGAGTCATGGAAAGTGTCTTTTCTTGCCTCAGCAGTGCTAGGGAGCATCATGGCTCAGTGGCAGCAGAGGGAAGCCTGAGTGGAGGTGCAGCTAAGTGATAAGGAGAAGGCAAAGGAGTAGGGGGAGGGGGGGGAAATTAAAAAAAGGGTCATTGTGCTGTGGAGAAATGGAGCAAAAGAGAGAAAGGGGTGAGGAGATGTAAAAGCACCTAATTTTCCACAGAAAAACAGTGCAAGTGTGCAACTTGTTACTGCGTTGAGTGTGAAAGGAGCAGGATTTCAATACAAATCTCTTTTCACCTTCTTTTCCTTTTATCATCCCCCCTGATCTGCGGAACACCGAGATAGATTACCTTTGCAGTCATAACAAAACCTTGTGCATCCCAGTCAAACAATTCTGCCTCTTCAGAGGTTATGAGACATGATTTTTCCAATCTTATATATTTTATCATACCTATCATACTGGAAAAAACCTTAGTATGTCTTCTGTGCTGTCTTGTCTTTTGTGGAATTATAAAGATCTTAGCAGCTATTTTTGCCTCCTTTATAACCCTAAAATTTACTACCATGCATCTTTCAGAAAAGCACCAAGGGCATCTACATGTTCCTGGGAAGCTCATCCATAGCGTACCTTTGTCCCTTTGGAAACTGAATTAGACACGGGATGCTAAAATGGTGGAGCATGTATTTCCCACTGCTCTACTGAGTCAATGTGTTATTTAAAAAGGGCATGTTTAAAGCTAGGTTTAAAATCCTGTCACCTATTTAATTGCAGCTACCTGAGAGCATGAAGTTCCTTCTTACCTGTGTGGTAAAATTTTCCTGAAAATCCAAGGTTGAAGGTAAAATTTGCAACCTGAGTGCGCAGTAAATTTTGAGTCTCTAGTAAAGCCTGAAATAAATAAGAAATTAACATGCGTTTAGAAAAATGAATATTAGTTTTTGGAATGCCTCATTTTAATAGTTGTGTCCAACTGAGGAGATACAAAAAAGACGACCCTGTTAAGTGTTTCACATTTTATTTTGGGCTCATTCTTTTTTATAAGACTATTACAGTGAGCTTAATTTGTTTCATCAGAGTTTGATGGTCTAGTAATGCTAGTAATAGTACGTACGTACCAAAGTAGGTGATGGTTCTGTAACCTGGACCAAGATACTATACATTGTTTACAGTGATCTATGGCAGGACTTGAATCCAGCCGTTCAGAGGCAGCAATATATTAAATCACTAAGTCACCCATGCTTTGGGTTATTAATGAAACTTGATAAAATGTGCTTAAAACCCAAAGTAAAATTAGGAATACTACTTGTCATCCAGATGTGGAGGTGTTGGGATTTACTTACCTGCAGAAACATTTTTGATTGTGCCTGAATACCAAATTCAGGCTTAAGTGTGAGTGAGCAAAACTCCAATGTTGACTTATGGTAGAAGTAGTGTCCATGTCAGAAATTAAATCCCTGTTTATTTTTATTCTTTTCTCCAAGCAAAAGATAAGACCAATCTAAATGAAATGGAGGAAAAGGGTATTGCTTATAGAAAAAATAGGTGTAGTCTTGGTCACCTATCTGTTTTTTCTTGGACATATTTCCAACCACTGGTTCAGCCTGCGTGAGCTATCTACATTTACTGTTAGTTGTCAACTCTGCACTGCTTCTAAAGATAGTCCTTGCTGCACTGATAACTGCCCGCTTTCAATCACCAGCCCACATAATTTGGACGTGCTACATATGTGAGATGGATAGTGCATTTATCTCCCTACTGGTCTTGCCAATGTTGAATGGGTTATAAGCTCTATTTTCATCAATTTTCCATGTCTCCATTATGTGGCTCTTGAGAACTTTTCCCATTATCTATTAATAACATTTCTATTGATCGAGTGTTCATGTTCTTGCACAGTTCAAAGACAAAATGAATGTAGTGGTTTACACGCAGTCCAAGTCCAGCTAATGTTTCCTTTCATTTAAAAAAATTACATTTTGTGTGGTCATTAGTAATTTCTCTTAACATTACAGGAGAATAGTTTTACCTTACTGCTCAACCCACTGGTCCAATTTAAAAAATGACAACAACAAACTCTACTTGTGACCATAAACCAAAAGCATCACCAGTCCAGTGTAAATGATGAAACCAGGGTTTAGGCAGGTTTACTGACTCCCTCCTAATTGTGCAGATATTTGGGCACCGTGCATGTTGGAGCACAAGCCTTTTCTGAAGCATCATTTGCTAACAGCCGTCTCCTAAAGAAGCATCATTCGGGTGCCAGGCAGCTCGGGAGTGTAATACAAAAGATTGTCAGACAGTGTGCATCTGCCTTGATTTTTTTAAATAGAAACATTTATTTGGGTGTTAAGGAAGATGTAAAACAACGATAGTTATCGGCTACAACACTTACCAAGCAAATTCCTTTTCTTGCTAAAGGAAATAATCTAACGACAGTAAATCTTGTGCTTTAGCATTAAATATTAAGATAGCAGTATGGTTTCCAGCCTATCTTGCCAGACATTTAATAAGTTGATTATGTCAATCCTGTGACAATTCCACATGTGGGACTATATTTACATAATATGTAACAACTAAATGTTCACTAAAATGTAAAACCTTAGAGATCAACACCACTGTTAGCTAAGACATTGAGGAAAATCCCCAGTTGGTAAAAACTGGCACTAAATTGACACCATTAAAGTCACAAGCATAGAATCTGAGTCATTATATTTTAGAACATAATTTTCCAAGCTATCTAGAGCATTTTATGTATGTTGAGAAAGACGGATGGGCTGAGCAAAATCAATTCAATTTTCCTTTGAGGAAAGAACATTTTGAGAAGTTATCATCACTTAACATATAGTATAAGAAGGTACACGAAAAAAACATTCTATCACTTTGGTTTTCCTCTCTGATTTCCCTCACGTCTCAATAAGATGACAGAACTGCAGGATAGGCAGAAGCTTTCCAGCCCAGTGAGGTCTCATTAAAAGCACAGAGCGAGGATTAAGATGTAAATCCTGTAACCTGCAGCGTGTCAAGAATTTTTCTCTGTCTAAAGGGCAAATCTGTCACTCAAACTGGATTTGGCTTGGTCCTAAAGACTTTTTTAATTGCAATTTCCATATATGCATATTAATTTATATAATATGCAGCTAAACTTCATTTTCATGATCTCACCTGATTTTAATACTAAGAAGATATTGTCAGCTAAGTCAGTCCAAACTTATCTTTTCACTACTTGCTTGTTTGTAGAGGGGTGGGTTAACATCTTCCACATACTTAATACAAAAAAACCAATCACTGTTTAGGTGATTAGGGTCTGTCTTCCCTATTTTTAATAAATATCTATTCGAACAAAATCGGCAATGACTCATACTGCCCTCATTGGTAATTTTGCACAGTAAATAATGGAAACTTTTGTCTCCTGTACGTACAGACCTTAGCAGCAGACAGCATAGCTGTCGCGGCAGGAGAAGAGAAGACAACTTTCTTCCATCACCCTTCTCGCGCTCTCCCGGGTGGGTGAACCCCTGATTCTTTGCCTGTGTTGAGGAGAGCTGCAAACACTACTGCTCGGGCAGTCCTCCAGCTCCTGGATGGAGCTGCGCATCCCTGGCATCCAGTGCCAAAAACCTTTCTGGGACTTGCGCAGCTTTCACGTGAGATGGAAGGTATTAATTTTATTCTGAAGGGTTTTGCGGGATGGAGAAGGCTATTGAATTTTAACAGCTGGAAATTTTACCCAACGCCAGGTGCAAACACAGCTATTCGCGCTCTGCCTGGTCCTGCCGTGCTGTCCCTGGCTCCCCTTGGCATCCCTCCTTCCCCGGGGGCTCACCTCTCCCTGTCCCGTCCCCGTTGCACGCTGACCTCAGGACTTTGCTGCCTACACTCCTCATTGAACTCACAGGGATGTGTTAAAGCAACAGCTGGAACTCACTGCTGTTTTATTTTTGGACAGTTAAATAGACCATGCTAAAAAATTATCGTTCTCCAGGGCAAGAAGCATGGAGCACACCTGCACATGGACAAACAGGCATGGCTCAGTGCAAGGCTAAGCAAAGTGCGTTTGTTTTTTTTTTTTAAGGTAATCCAAGTGTTCTTTCAAGTATAAAACCTTCATTGCCTGGAATCTCTAAAAAATCGTGGGTTTCATTTTATTAATTGAGTTTTTGCTTTGTCAGTGAGGCTTCTCTCTGTGACATCCACAAGATACGGTTTCTTTTTTATATTGCATTTACATTCAGCAGTCTTTTACATTAATCCATATAATTACCTTTTGTAGATTTGAAGTTGCTGTGTCTTTATTCTTCATAATTGGTGCATCTATTAAGCAGAAGTGATATTTTCCTGCTATGTCCTTGTTAATTATAACTCTATCCTTCATTTACATAATAAACTTTTTGGGGCAATTTCTGCAGTAACATTTCATGCCTAATAGGAAGCAATTTGCTTTCCTTTATTAAGTGCATTAAAACTTCATGCCCCAGACATCATTGACTGTAAACATTTGATTCTGCTCAAATTTAATGCACCAAGGCATTTTGCTCTGCCATATTAGGTTTATTTATGTGCTATGTTCTGGATTGTTAGCTGCTAATGAGACTTCGGCTCTTATTGCTCTAAGGCCTGAACGCTAACCTCATTTTAATGAGTTCATTATTTGCTGCCTTCTGAACGGAAGACAACAAATTTTCCTTTTAATTAAAGGTCAAAATACCTCTGGCTAAAGAAAGTGAAGAGGTTATCAAATCCTTAGAGAAGGTAAAAGAATGACTTTTTCTGATTTTTATGCCAAGCATGGGCAGGCCAGGCTGAGGTAGAAGGTGTTTGGGGACCAAAACTCCAAATCTAAGCTAAGCGACAACACTAAAATGTGGTACTAGTCTTCCCAAGACATTGGGAAAAAAACAAAACAAACAAAAAAACCCCACAAACAAAAAACCGCCCCAAACCCCCAAAACACAAAAAACCCAAACCAAAACAACCCCGCAAGTCAGCCAAAGTAATTAAAGAGGCTTTACTCCTAACCCAAAGGTCTGCGTGGATCAATACTACTGCTAAAGCATGAGCCCTTCTTTGCACGTGCAATGATTTATAGGGTGCAGAGGACAAATGCCAGATTAGTTGAGCTAACAAAAACTAATCTCGTGTTTTTTATCGGGGAAAGTGAGGCAAATGTGATCAATATTGGGGGCTGTTTGTAGACAGAGGTATATGCAACCATGTGTTTGTTTGTGTGCAAATGCACATAACGGGGGTTGGTGATCCCTTTCTTTGAAAATACCGAGTAGAAACTTTAGTGAAACCAAAAAAGGATTCATTAAAGGAATTAACACACAGATCCTTGTCCTCTGTCTAGTATTTTATACCTGGTCACAATCTTGAAGGCAGGCTAACGAACATGGGTTCATTCAAGAAGCTGCTCACATCACAGGTAATAGTGTTAGAGAGAGGAAGAGTATTTGGACAAGAGGGGAGCAGTGTCTGCGAGAACAGCAGGTGAAAACTTAAAAATCTGGTTTTGGAGGATAATTCTAACAGTCTGTGAAACATAGATATTGTTTAGCATGAAAATGAGACTGTCAAAATGTCCTTATAACAGCTCTAAACATTATTTCTGTAAAACTGAAACAAAATTCCTGACTCTTGCAGATATTTCAGGGACTTTCCCAGAAGTTGCTGAATGTGTCCAAGAGCATCAGGAGAAGCCTAGGAGGGACCCAAGGTGTGCAGGACTCAACATTACCCCAGTGTGGAGCAGGAAGCCCAACTTTTTGTTCGGGCTCCTGGCCATATATGTGGCCTTCCAGAGGCAATAATGTGAATTTTGGGAACCAGCAAAACCTCAAGATCTTGGAGGTTCCTGTCTCTGTGGCAGCTATCTCTGTGGTCATGGTGCTCAGGATCCCCAGCCCATTGCGGCATTCGACTAGGTAGACCTGCCCAAGGAAACGTTATCCCAAGTTACTACATAGCCTGTCCGCAAGGACTGCGCAATTTGGAGCACGGATGAGAAAAGATCTAGTTCTTCATGCAGTTTGGAAGGACATCAAGGGAAGGAGGGGAAGGTAGGTATTTCTGCTTTTTAGTGCATCTATCACTTCTTGTCATCATGAATTATTTTATTTCCACAGACTCATTCTAGGAAGTGCTTCTGGCACGGGAGGATGTGCCAGTGTCTGGCATCCCAGGGCTACATGGCCAAGGTTATGTTGCCCCATCACCGTCTGAGGGATATGACTAAGAATCTTGTCAAAACTGGGCTAACTTGCCATTACTCAAAGTCATCATTCATTTGGGAATGGATTCTAGTCCTGGGTAGTGATTCCACTGCTGCAGTTCTCTTTCTTTCTTTCACGTGTGTGTGCATTATATATATATATATGCTTACTGTATACACATTACTGTTTATTTATATGTACTGTAGATATAAAATATATGCAAATACTAAATATAGATATTCTTTAAAGTAAATCTTCCTATATGTGATGTTTATATACACTGCTTAGTAAATAGGATTTTTGCCTGGGACCAGTTGCCCAGAGAGGCTGGGGAATCTCTCTCCTTTGAGATACGATCTGATCTAACTTTGAGGTTACCTCTGCTCTGAGCGGGGGCTTAGACTAGATCACCTCCAGACACCCTTCCACCCAAAATTACTTTAAGATTTGATGAAGATTATCCCTGTATTTTTCACTTCGAGACAGTTTTCTCAGGCTTCTATGGTACATACTTGTTATTAATACTAAGACGTCTTTTCATGCATTTATTCATTTCTGTTCCCAGCATCTGTCCTTAATGCTTTTGCAGTTACATAGCCCTGAGGTTCATTCCCAAGCTGTTCTGTGCAGCAATTTGCTGGTGGTCTGTGGAAAGTTGGAGGACTACAAAGTAGTAGTTTTGCTCTTGATTTCCAGCTGAAGATTTGTAGAGGAAAAAAAGCAAAGAATACTTTCAGCAGTATTTCTTTCCGCTGCAAGCAGCTGCTGTCAGGATGTGATTTTTGATTGCCTCTTCCCGCTCTTGCTCCCTCCCTGAAATCTATGCTAGGAAAAATATCTGACAATGCCTGATGTGGTCTTGGCAATCTTCAAAGCCAATGCAATCTTCATAGGACTACCGTGAAATAGTAATAATCGCAGTAACCAACATAAGGATGGTGTGAAATAACTAGTCACTGTTTTTCTGATAGGAAAACTGAATTAAAAAGGTGATGTCTATCCTGACATCACTGACAGGGTCACTGCAAGACCAGAACTTCAGGTGTCTTAGCTTCAGCTTTTGGTTTGGAGCACAAATCTCTGCCATAAAGGGGATAATCAAATCAGCTGTATCTGCACTTCTTAAAACACAACTCGGTGAGGAATTTATAAACCCAGTGAAGCTGAATGATTGATTTCTGTGTGATGAGGATTTCAGCCCACTTCACACGCTTATAAAAGAGTTCTAATAGAAAATTCTTTAATAGTATAGTGGAGGAAATATAAAGAATTCACAGTATTGACTTACTGGCTAGATTTTGAAAGGAGTTTAGGGGTTGAAGTTAGTCAAATCCTTAATGGGATTTTGAAATCACTTGTACTATTTACCCGATGCCCAAACTGATTTGAATAGCTGTTAACCGGATCAATGGGCGACCGTCAACCCTCACAGATTTAAATTCCCTCTTGGACACTTTTCACGGGGTGCGCTGTACAAATTCCAAGCACTGGCTGCCGAGCACTTGCCACACCCCGCGAAGCGAGCAGGGCTCGGCCATTGCCCTGCCTTCCTCCGATACGGGGCTTCACTTCTCCTTGTATTTATTTCTGTGAAGTACTATGCTAATCTGTAGTGCCATATAAATAATTAATAGGAAGGTCTCTGATGGTGCTGAACACAGGCAGCTCTGTCTGCAGATCTATTTTTCATTATAGAGCTATTACTTGAGTCTGTTCAGCATTTCCCTTGAGCTGTCTTAGTGTGAGGTCTGAGAGGATATGTGGGTTTATTTGAAGCAAGAAAAAAAGTCATGTTTTGCGCTCATATGTACTATGTTTATTGCAAACAGAAGAATTTATTTTTCCTTTATAAGTGGAATACGCAATTTATCAGATCTACTTCTGCTGCTATTTTGTAACTCCATCCTAAAGTCAGAAAACTGTCAGGAGTCTAATTGCATTTAATTCGGCATAGAGGAATGCATCTGTTCCAGTAAAGGTTCAGCTAGTTTCCGCTGAATGAGATGAATGGGGTGATACTGCACCAGATTTACTAGCTACTCATGACTAACTAGCTAATAACATCACTTGAGAACTCAGAAGGACGCTTTTGTTTAAGTATGATAGGAGAGATGATGCTACAACAGTGACACAGATACCCAGGCAGTGAGAGCACCTTGACCAGCCGCACACGTGTGGGTGCACGTATATAAATAGCCACGGCAATTATTCAGTCTCTCTTCTTGGAAAAAGGAATTCATAACCAACCATCTTGTACTTTTTAGAAGACCTAGCAACAAAAAGCTCAAATGAAGAGCAAGGGGACAGTTTAACAGAGCAAAAAGTATAAATTAAAAATAGAGAGCATTAATAAAAAGCAGGGTTTATTTTAACCAGGATCACGTAGATGAGTCAATGCAACTGCTTCCAATTCTCCAGCAGTATCTGGCTGGGGAAGATCAAAGGCATTAGGCATCATGGTGAGCAGCCCTGGGACCTGCTGCTGGTACCGTCGGAGCAGGGTACGGCTGAAGTGGTTACCTGCTAGCAGTGATTGCTGTTCTGTGTCGGCATTATCCGCTGAAAAGATTTACAGCCTATTTGGGAAATCACTGAGGGTCTTTAATATAAATCACTACTGATTCTGAAGGATTTTTTAGGAATACTAACCAAATCTGCTGACAAATCCTGGAAAGGGAAAAACCAGCATGTGCCCAAGCTGAGATTGCGTGGTGATTCTCTGTGGAGGGGGGAGAGCCTGCTGGCACTAGCCCTGCTGCTGACCAAGGTCCCTCCCCGCAGGTTGCATGTAGCAGGGACAGGAGCCAGTGACACTTTCAGCAAGGCAGTGAAGGGCCTTAGAGCTTATTTCTTATAAATTCTGATTTTTCAAAAGCTTAAGCATTTTCAGCAAAAGGAAGCTCTCGAAGAAAGGCTATTGAGGCTTGGGAATCAGAAGAAGGTAATCTGCCAGCTGTAGATGAAGGATTTTTGGTCCGGTTTTTAAAACAAATACCATGATCAGGAACGTTTAGTCTAATTTAAATAGTTCTTCCATCTTCTCCCAGGCCATCTGCCCACTCAACGGAAAACTGTGGTAAGTATTTTGCTGTCTGAATGAGATTACAAGCCAGGTTCTGTGACCTTGCAAGGGCATAGCCCCTTCTTCCTTGCTTGTAACGTGACAGCAATATCAACGTTAGCAACGTCTCAACTAACTGTTTATCATTTGAGCCAGAATTTAATGGCTATAGTAATAGCTCAGCTTTCTGGGAAGGAACTGAAGAATCTACGTGATGTCCATCAACCTTTCCACCTCCTCTTGTTGCAGACCATGCTTGAAAATATGCCGAAATGTGAGATTTCTCCGCTATCTCTCTCTTTTAATCAGTTCAGCTGCAATGGTTTTGTTGCCTCCAAGCAAAGTCACTAAAGGCAGCCCTTCATTAAGAGATGCTTGTCTGAAAAACAGGTCGAGCCTGCAACTTTCTCTGCTGGTTCCTTCTCCTCTTGGACATAAGGGTCAATTTGTCTTGTGCCTGGATCTCCCTCTGAACCGGGGTCCCATATTCTCCCACCTCAGACTTTAGGTTCATGGCAGATCTCAGCGGCAGGATGCTGCCCCGTTGCTAAGCTGGTTTCTCCTGCCCGTAGCCTGCACCCAATGCAGGCTTGGAATGGCATTTTGGAGAAGGAGCTGGTCCATGCTTCCCCCAGTGTGCAGGCAGCCAGCCCCGCTGCGTGGTGCGCCGTGAGCGCCTTTCCCTTGCCAAGACGAATGTCCCAACCCTTCACAAAAAAGACTGTTTCTCTTTGCAGTCTGATAATTTTGCTGGCTGCTGCCTGGGGAGCATCAAGTACAGCCTTATGCTGTTTTCTGCTGTTTTCTGCTCCTTTCAGAGGCTGTGTGGTCTCTAAAGAACAAAAAGCCTCAGCTCCCATGCTCCCTATGGCTGCAGTTGTTCTTGGCCAGCGCAACAGCCGCACAGAGGAAAGAAGAGATGCTTCTTGCATCTCGCCCCGTAACCACATCTGCATGAGGCAGGTAGGGTTTGTCCATCTGTAATTCTGTTGGAGTGCCAGCAAGAGAGAGGCCAGAAAGGCAGAGGCAGAGGCATCACCTAGCTCTGATCAATCACCAAAAAACCCCCTAAAATAAGTATTGAATGGGAAAACCATCTTGAGGCTTTAAAGGGACAACATCAAGATTTAAAATAGTATGTTAATAAAAAATCCATGTTCGTGATCTTGTTGCAGCAAACTGTATGGGTGTCAGTCATTGTGCTGCATGTCACTAATAGTAAAACACAGAGACGGGTATTTACAATTTCTCTCAAGTAATGTTTAGGTCATACCAACAAAAGAATGAAGTCTCCCCTTCTTTGGAACTATGCAAATACAGAGTAAAGGACAAGTAACATCAACAACTGAATTTTCTTTCAGTTGTATATGCTAACTTTCTTTCTCTTGTTTCTCGGTTGTTCAGAATTGCTTCTTTAAGCAAAAAAAAAAAAAACAAACCCAACAACCCAACCACAAAAACCCCCCAGCCTGTTATAGGTGGCCCCTCAGTTGTTATAAATTATTTAAGGGCTGGACTAATGGAGGCTACCTTATTTATCATCTTTGATTTGGATGTACTAAGGTTTAATCAGAGTGGTTTTCTGCTCCTTTACTTTACTGCCCTTGGAAATCATTTACTTCGGTAACTTGTCATAAAAATAAAAATTCCTTAAAATTCTCATCATGGACATTCATCTCAAAATTGTGAACTCCTACCAGCAATCTCAAATTTCTACTTTAGATTTACTGGTTAAAAACTGGTGTATATGCTTTGTGGTAGTATTAAGCTTTTTTTTCAACACACATTCAATTATAAAGGAGAGATTGGAACAGAGGTGATATATTCAAAACTCAGGTCTGTCCTTCAGTTTTCAGAATGGGCGTGTTTGCGTGATGATGGATATAGCTAGTGGCTTTAAGAGGGTGCCTCCATATGTTTAAGTGAAGAGCTTCTAGAGCTTTCGGACTGGGAGGGGGGAAAAGGAAACCACAGCAGTTAGTAATGTCTCTGTTCCTGCTGTCAGTGGTAACAAATGGGAATGTCCAAAATATCCAAATGTGGAAGGACAGAGCAGAAACATGGCTCTCCTCGGCATTTTTTTGTTTGTGAACAGATATTTTTAAACTCATATGCTCAGTGTGCAGAGTTTTCCAATTTTGTTGTCTTTCTTATTGTTAATTGCTATTATTCCTTATAACCCTTTCTAAAGTATATAATGGGAATCTCAAATCATTCACTCAAATCGTTTCTATATACCTTTCACATCACTTCTAGCACCTATACAACAGCTGTGTCTGTAGTCTGTTATTTTTTTCCCCTTTGCAAGTCTGTCCATTGCCCACCCTCTTCATAAAAATCAGAAACCAGGGAGTCTTAAGTTAATGGGATGCCCAGGAGCACCATAGAATCACAGAATTATTTAGGTTGGAAAAGACCCTTAAGATCATTGAGTCCAACCATTAACTCAACACTGCCGAGTCTACCACTAAACCACGTCCCTAAGTGCTACGTCTACGCATCTTTTAAATTCCTCCAGGGTTGGTGACACCGCCACTTCCTGGGACAGCACAGAGCGACTGCTGAGCAGGCACAGCACTTCTGCCAGCAGCTACAAAACCCCAAGTCCCTGAGGACTCCATAAACCCCCATGGATGTGTTGAGGTGTTCCCAGAAGCTTTGGAGATAGGTGGGAGCAAGAAGACAGGCAGCAGTCGTTGTCCTTTCCCAGTCTAGCCTTGCCCATCTATTTTACTGTGCTCTGTACGGGGGGGAGGAAGGTAGATCCTGAACAGGTAGAAAAAGTCACACTTAGTTGCACTGTAAGTGAGAGCATACCTTGCAGCAAAGTGATAAAACCATTTTCTGGTATTCTTTTTGTGCAAAGTAAAAAATGCCTTAAGATTGGGAAAGGGCTGTCTTTAAAATTATTGTGGGATATTTCTTGACAGAATTGCAAGTAACATACCCAAATCACAGAGTCTCCTTTTTATTTACTTCCAATGAGCTAGGAATGCTTCTGTTTTACAGAAAACCCAAATTATATTTAATGAATCTCTTACTTTTATAGGTCCCCTTTTATCCTCAGTGGGTTGCAATTAGACATCTGGCTGCAGTCTGTAAAAAGTGTAACTGTACTAGAACTGGAGTCCCTAAAATTGAGTAGGCTCACAGAAATCTGTGCCAGTGCAATGTTTTTCTTTTGTTCTCGAACAAAAGGATGGCTTGCTAGGAAACTCCTATCACCCAGTTTTCCCTGGTGGTGCTGTGGAGAATTCCAGGTTTTCATCAGCTATTTTTATCTTGACGGGTAAGGATGTGCTTTAAAAATCACTAGGATTAAGTGTTGCTTTTTAATGTTCTTGAGATGTTTGATACTTTTCTAGCAGAGCTTAACTTTTTTGACCCTTCTTCCTTCTTCATGATGCTGTCTTGCATTATCTAGGCAGCTCACTTCAGTGTTTTGATCGTGTTTGTTAATGGGAATTGGAAATTTCTGTAAAATGAAAAGGGAATTGCAAGGCAAATGTTCTTGCTTTACACCACACTCATCTCTTTTACCAGAGGTCACACTGTTTCTGCCACACCCACATCCTTCAAGTTTAGAGTAGCAGGACATAAAGCCTGTTTTGTCCTTGAGGATGGGTCCAAAATCCCTCCGTCCCAGAAAATCCTCCTGCTTACTACTGCTTTATTATACTTCCCAGCTTGAAGACAGCATAGTAAGTTGTCCAGAGAAGGAAGCTGGAAGATCCAAAGCAAAATGGCAATGCCCATGGTAGGTTTTTACTCAATTCTCTTGCATAGAGACATCAAAGGCCAGTATGTTCTCCCATAAAATCAAGCCAGATCACCAAATGAGGCTGACAAATTTGAAATCAACCATTTCAGAGGTTCCAGTAGATTACTTTTTCATAAAACTAAGTAATTTTAGGTAAAATTGAGAACAAATCTCTCTAAGAGCCAGAGGAAATGCTTCAGGTCGTAGATGTATGGTTAATAAGTATCACCACACTTTTCCAAAAAGTGAGAAAATTATATTCAGAGGAAAACTGAAGTACTGCCCTTCTTCAGGTCACTCTGGATTAGAGACTTGAAGAAAACTCAAACCTCTACCCTTGAGAAACGCAAGCGGTAAGCTGTAAATGTTGTAAAGTATGAAGTCGTCTTTCAGCTCTTCCCTTCCAGGAAGGGAACTCTGATAACAGGGAGCCCTTCTCCCTGGCACCACAAACCAAGGCAGATCCAGGGACAGCAGATAAATCCAGGCTTCTGCTAGTTCTGACAGATGAAGCTGGCTGCCTAGATCGCTGGATGAGTTTCTATGCCCTGTGTTATTTAGGATGTCACACCAAATTATCCCAATGGTCCTCTCTGACCTTCCCAGCTTAACCTTGTGTAGGTGCTCACCGCAAGCCAGCCTGTCCCAAGCCTCCTGAGCGGGGAAGAGGACGGGCTTGCTGGGCTCTGGAGAAGACCCTGAGCAAGGACAGTAGCTGCTCCCTCGCCCCATCAGTGGGAGGTCTGGCAGGGAATTTCAGCCACCAGAGAGAAAAAGAGGTTTTGGGTGAATTTCCTATCATTTGATGGAGCTCATTCCTTTCTACATACTGCTAAATCATTCTTGACAGGGATGACTTATCTCCAGGGCTTCTAAAACTGCTTCTGACAAACAACCTTTTTTGGTATTAGAATGCATTGAATTTCCCCAAGTATTGTGCATCTGCAAAGTATTTCCTGTTAGAAAGGTATGCTTGAGCTCTCTTCAAGCTCCCCATCCATGATTTTCTAAATTATGTGGGATGAATGCTGTGCTATGCCATAAGTACACAAAGTGAATTATTTGGAAGGGAGAGTAAACATTTCTACTAGGAATTTTTTTAATCAGAGAGTGTTTACTGATGACTTTTATGACATGTTTTCTTGGCTGCTTGGAAGAGAATGGGAACATAATTTTGAAATTTCTTATTCTTTTCCCCAACTTATCATTCATATGAGAACACATTCCCGTGGTATATAAAGCCTTCCATAGTTTTTGGTGAGAGATTCAGCCCACACCCTAGAAGAAGGGTATGTCTTCCAAGCATAATAATATCTGATGACAATAATAATACAGTGAAAATTGGTGTTTCTAATGTTTGTGATCCTTTTGTAAGTCTCACAATAGTTGAAATTTTTGGTTTTTCTCTGTTCTCACATATACGAGAACACCAGCTGTCAATCTTTATGGTGAATAATTTTCTAGCACTTAGGAACAGCGAAGAAAGCTAAGCTCACTAGCACATTAAATGCTTGCATAGCATTATCTCAGGAAACAAAAGATGCGCAGAAAGGTTGGGGGGATGTTTGTTTTGGTTTTTGTTTAAAAAATATTCCTATTTCAAAGCCATTCACATGCATTTTGGTGGCAGGCAGAAAGTGGCATTACTGAGCCAGTTAACTTTTAAATCTAGTTGCTTTTGATCTTAGTCATTATAGGTAGTACTTTTCTCTCTAAATATTCCCATTGAAAACTGTGTCGCTACTTGCAGTGTAAAGCATGAATCCATATAACTTAGGGTTATTAAACTGAGAAAAATATGTTCAGCAAAGTATCAACCTTTTAATTATAGGTGTTACACTAAATTTCCACTCATTTCTGAAGTGAGATGTTCTATTACTCTCCTAGCTGTGAGGGAGCGCCATAATTTTATTTTAGATGGGAATAGCTGTTTAAAAATCATAAATACTGGATTATTCTGATAGGTTTTACTTGGCTAATGCTCTGCTACCCAAATGGGATTGTTTGACAAGGTGTACATTCAAATCCTGAAAAGAATTCGCAACTGTAAGATGAGAAATAGCTAAAAGACAGGTGGTTTTTTTCCATTGTGGAAAATCTTCCTCATTTCTCAAGCTCTTCTATGGGCTCTGCATTCCCCTTTCTTTGCCCCCTCTCTCCTCTGCTGGGGTTTAGCACACCTCAAAGCTTTGCTGTCTGAGGCTATAGCACCAGCGACCACCCACTGAAATTACTAAACCCGGAATATTTCTATATGATGAATATCAGCTGGTTTTGATTAGTTTAATGGCAAAAGAATATCAGAAGACGGGTTTTAACCATCCTACAGTGAGTTCTTTCCAACCCTTTGCATACATGTAGATCTACAGGCAAATACCTGTATCTGTATATATTGCAATGAACTGTAGCTTTTCACATTTACAAGCTTGTCCTCTTACACTGGCATAGCACAGAACATTGCCCAATATAACAACAGAGGAAAGCGAGGACAAGTACTTATGAAAGTACATGATTCAGCCAAAAATTTTCCCCGAACGCACTTTGTCAGTTAAAAGGTTTCAAATGATTTTACTCTAGCCTGGCGAGCACTCAAAGGGTGTTTAACCAGCACCATGCTGCCCCGTCGTACCCTCATGTCAATGGATGCACTTTGTAGTGCCTTCAGAGAATGTCCAGTGCAATGTATAGGGGCTTGTTGGCCGTGCCCCCCTACGTAAACCATAACAGTAACGGTAAAAGAGTAATAACCTCCCTTTTCTAAAGACAGTTTCTTTCCCCTATGGCTTAGTCCACTGTAGTTATCAGCTCTCAACACATGAGGAAAGAGAAAGGACTTTCCTCTTACCCGTCACGAAATCTTGGAAGGAGAGACAAGGAGTAAGTTGAGCGTAGATAATTTTACATCCAAGTCTCACCTGAGATCCTGACCTTTGGAAATTTCTCAGCCTCCCTTCGGCATCATCCTAAACTCCTGAAATCAATGTGTGTACTGTCAACTCAAAATGTTTCCTTATATTAAGCAAACAAATGACAAGGTGTCACTAGACTGAGCCTTCGTCTCTTGTTACTGAGCTTTGAAACGTACCTACTGCCTGAAGACCGGGGGTAAATCCCCTCTGGGCTTTACCACAGAGTGGCTCTGTAACACCCACCTTGCGATATTTACAGTGATGGGTAGCTTTTATTTCCTGATAATGTACTGGCAGCATGTTTCCAGTTACAAGAGAAATAATAGTGAAAGCATATGGGAAACCTTATTCCCTTTCCTAATAACAAATACAGTGGAATTACACTTCATAATACCACAGACATATTTGTTTATGATGCACATAAATCTTGGGATATGTTACTAGGAAGACACATGCAGAGCTTTTTTATTAAAAAATTCACATTCTGCAGCTGAACCTATTTTTTTTAAAAAGAAATGCATTATTTTTATTAACCATGCAGAATGTAGCCTCAGCAGTTCACACTTATGTCTGGAGCTCCATTGAAGATTTCCTAAATTAATAAGATTATAGAGTATTTAGTCTCTATTAATTATAGAGACATATAGATTAATGTTTATTTATCCATGTATATTCAATTAATTTCCAAATATTTGTGCTAATGTGTTGAAAAACCTACAGTAAATATTATTACAAAAGAGGTCTTCAGTCTTTATAGCCTTTCGGGATTAAATATTACTGGAAAACGGAGAGAGCATAGCCCTGATCCAGGGTTCGCTTTGATCCTCATCCCTTGAGCCGCTCCCCCATGTTCTTCTGTTCTTCACCACACTGCTTTTCCCCTGGTACAACCTGCTGCCCGTGGCATCTTACGGCCCCTTTCCCATCTAGGAGTCCTGCCTTTCTTTTCTCCTCACACACTCACAGCAATACACCAGGCAGAGGTAGCGGGTCTAGCCTGTCGTCTTTGCTTATAGCTATTTTATCTGTGCCTATGGCTATAGGAGAGAGGGTGGGGGAGCACCCAGGCACCCCAGAGATGGCCAGCTGTGGCCTCCCCCCGCTCAAAAGCCCTGAGAACATGGTCGGAGATGCTCTTGCAGAGAATGTTTTTGAGACCAAACCCCCTTGATATTGAAATCAATATCAAAACTTCTATTAACTAAAACGATCCTGATCTTGGCTTTGTGTCTACACTATTAATGACCAGGCTAATGTACAGACTTACAGAATTCTGAGGAGTTTAAAAACCCAGGGAATGGAAAATTATACTGAGATTTACCCTGTTAAAACAATTGGATCTCAACCAAAAAAGCACTTGTGCTTTCAAGACTCACTGACAGTTTTAAGAGCCAATATTTCATGAGTTTTGGGGAAGGCAATCAAATACGGTATGCTGTCAAAAATGTGAATTCAAACATTCTTTATACAGCCTTTACTTGAAGGTCTGATGTTTTGGGGTGAAAAACATAGGTCCTTGAAGTCCATGACTTTGATTCAATCTGATTCAATTGAGGCAGTTCAAGTGTAATATTGAGACAACTTTTAGAAATTGCTTAAATGTTGATATTTTGGATTTAATATGTAATGTAAAAGTTACATTAATAATTCTGGCTTTTACATAAAATGAAGAGGCAGTAAAAACCTGAAATATCTGTTTCCTGGGATATTCTCATATCAAAAAAGTATCTCAGCAGAGTGTGAATTATTTGCATTTTTTAATTTCTGGAAGACAGCAGTTCCAAAGCTACATTTAATTATGATCTTTTGGAATTTTTTTTTAATATTCTTCAAACTGCCCACTTTTCCTTCAGTCTGCCAGAGCAGACGAGCTGGCAGAATATAACTTTGTTTAAATCACATTTAATAAATCAATATTTTGCCACGGAAACTGTTTCACTGGAGCAGTCCAAGTAACAAGAATATAAACTTCATTTTCCCCTGTCTTGCCATTTTGCCATTTTGGAAAGATTTTTCTCCCATTGAGTCCAAGGATAAATGGCTAAAGAAGTTAGGCAGAAGGAAAACTAAAATCCCAATTTCTAATTCTTTGAATTTCACCATACCTTGGTCAGAAAGTATTGGGAAGTAGGTAATAGTTTTAACATACTTAATTTGTGATTTTTTTAAAAAAATAAATGCAAAAATGCCAATTAAATGGCTACATCAATTAAAACAATTAAACTCTTTCGGAGAACTAATTCAGCCTTCTCCAATCAGAAGTGTTAAAAATAGCGTGGATGTCTTGTGCTAGAGAAGCTGAGTGTATATCACACCATAGATCCCACTTCTGTTTAGGTGCTGTCTGGATGAAAATGTGAATAGCAGATTAAAAGAGTGCTGGTAATATGAAGAAAGATCAAAAACATAAAAAAGAGTAAGGTTTACAGATATTTAGAGAAACTGCCGTGGCTTGGTAAATGGTATTTATAATTTGGGCTCCTGAAGGGGGGGGGGGGGAAATCATCTGTGGCTTTATTTCCTCAAGAAAACATCTTATCAGAGATTAACACTGAGGTGATGTTTTGCTAACAGAGTATGTTTGGGGATGGGGAGGCATTGGTTTCTTTCAGGTGAAAGTTAAAACAGCCCGTCACTGGTTCTGTTTTTCTAAAATGAGCCGGAGGTGGGATAATGGCTTTACCACTCAAATTTAATGGCCTCAAAAGAACAGGCTATTCTAACCTTCGCTAGCTTGTGGTAAATCTTACTGCTAATTAAACAAAAAAGGAGATTTTTTTTTTTTTTTAAAAGGAATCCAGGATTTAGGAGACCCTGTCTCACAAAAACCAGCTTAAGAAAAAAATAAGAGTTTCACTCAACTTCAAGAATTTCAACTTGTTGAAACTACTTTTCTTCCCAAACTGTATCCACGTATACTTTAACCTGTCACAGAACAACGCTTGTGAGCTCTATGGGCTTGGACGACAGACCTGGGTATGACAAACTTTGGACTCTAAACAGGCAAAGTTGCTCTTAAAGAAAGTCTCAGATTTGAAGGACACCACGCTGCCTTGGTAGTCTTTCTGTGCCAACCTTAACTGGAAATACAAGAGCTTTTTATCGTATGCTGTACTAATCAATGATAAGTGCTGGAGTTTTAAATCAGAAAATTAATACATGCAATGTGTTGCAATAAATCAAATCCCAAGGAACAAAAACACTGTACAGAAAGCTACAGAGTTTTTTTAGTAATACACTGGTTTGCAGGAAATTATGAATAACTTATCCTTTCATTTCTTGTTAATTTTGAAAATGAAATTCTATTAAGCTTAAAAAAAAAGTTTTGTTTTCCTATCATTTCTTAAGAGAAATTCTTAACTTTTCTGAAATATTCTGTATAAAATATTGTAACTATTGAAATTATAATTTATCATATTTAATATTTCAATTACAAATTTAGAAATTTTGTCAACACAAAATGACATGTTTAAATCACTAAATAGTCTTATAATATTATATTTGCCCATGAGACAAAAAAATTCTTTTGTACTTTTTTTTGAGAAATGCCTTAATGGCAATCAAAAATCATTTTTACGTAAGTATTTTAGAACCAGCGAGGGTTTTTTACAGTGTCATATTCAATAGTAAAAACAAGAATGTGAAAGAAATATGATTTTAATAAATGAAAAGACACTTATACTGTAAGGTCCTATGCAGATGAATCTCATAAACTGTTGGAAACCTTGATTTTAGGACCACTGCATATTCTGGCACAGACAGATTAATTGTAAGAAGTATTACATTACGACAATGTTTCCAGAATAAAAGGTTGCTATCAAAATAAAAATGTAATGCGTGGCTTCCTCTCTGTGGGTGATGATGCTCTATGGGCAGTAGTCTTCAAATTACTTTTGCTTCTTATCTCTAAGAAAATCTCTGTAGAAACATTGCTGTGTGCATTTGGCCCATAAGGATCAAAGTTTTATTCCTCTCACCTCCTGTATTTATGTAGTGATTGTGTTTGCTGCCTGCAGAAAATGATTACGGTTGGATACAAAGCTATGCTACATCCGTGTACATCACTTGGAAATGGTACCACTGTGCATTCAGAACAGGCACCGTAAAAGGGACGTGTAGGTAGCAGTGCTAATAAATGTACGGATAAGACATTAAAGGCCACGAAATGAAAATGAAGGGTAAGCAAAAACTGATGTTGACATCCCGCTACCGAACTGAGAATAGGCTGGCAATGAAGAAGCTGGGGGATTTACTGGAGAACCTTGTTGCTGCTAACGTGTGTGCGGCAGCAAATAAACGGGAGCTTTCCCCACCTGGCAAATGAGCAATCAGTACTGGCAGCAAAAACGCACGAAAGAAGTGAGAGTCTCTGTGTGAGGGGGTTCAAAGGAGCGGGGCAGCGAACACTCATCTCTTCAAACGGAGTCGGAGTGCCCTGTCTAGCAAAGTGGGGGGTTGCATTTGAGACGTGTTAACATCTAACCCCCCAGCAGGTGCTTCCCGGCATGCATGCAGCACACAGCAAAAAAATAAAGTGATATCATAAAATTCTTAAGCAAGGAAGCTCTGGGAGTCTACGGAAGGGGAAGATTTTTCAGGAACATCCCAGCACTATGGTGTTCACATTTTCACTGTTTTGTAAGTTCATGTGAGCATAGATGAAGTTTCACGGGCGCTGCAAACTGCTAGCCCCACCTAACATCAGCATTGCAGTGTGTTTTGGTACAAACATTCCCGATCAACCCAAACAACCGAGGCAATTGATAAAGAGCTTTATACTTATGGCTGCAAGCACTGCCCTGCTCTCTGAGCACAGACAACAGGTTGCCTCTCTTCCTGGGACACTGGCAGTGGCATGGGCCACGGTAATGGAGAACAAGGTGACCTTCCACGTATTTCTGGTTCAACCTACTGTATATCTTGGCAATGACAAAGAAACCCCTAGAATCAGCAGAAACCTGTAGTGGAACCTGACAATACAAATAGATGGATCAGCAATCAGTACTGCTGGTGCAGTGCTAACCTGGTGTGCACAGATGTCAGCTTTATTCAGGAGATTGGCATCTGGAGAGTCAACCATCTGCAGTTTCTTACCATCACCCTTTGAAAGCCCTAGCGATACTGCACTGCTACAGGGTCTGGTATAAAGCGAGAGACTGATAGACACCATTCGGTGCCCAACAATCCCAGATGCGTTCCTGTTCACAGGAGCTGGCGTTACGGTTATGATAGGTGTACCTACCAGACCTTCCCCAGAGATCCATAAAACACAAGCAATTAACCAAGGGTTTACCCATCACTTGCCATTGGTGCTCTTGGTTTTAAGCTGGAGAGCCTTGATTTGTGTCTCCACAAAGGTTGGAGAGTTCCCATGCTGGTGGTCATAGGTCAAAAACTGACCATCAGGTCTAACTAGTCGGCATGTGATGGAAAACCACAATGCATCATATAGTGCTTTATTATAGCTCGTGCTTTCACAGCAAACCCTGAATGCTTTGCACAATTTTATCTTCTTTTGCTTGGCCAGTCACCAGAATATTATCTTGTGACATAAACATAAAAGACAGGATAATGTTCTCATCAAATTTGATTCTTTGTGTGTGTGCTTATGATCATTGCAAAAAACCCCAAGAAACTCTCTGATGCACAGACATCCCCTTCAGCAGTAAAACAACTATATCAAACGGTCACAATTTCAAATGTTCAATGAAATCATTCATTTTTTTGTTCATTTATTAAAGTAGCTACACACAGACCATATGAAATTTCCTAAATAAAATAGTTTCCTGAGAAGTGAATTTCTCCAGATGAATCAATGTGTTTGTATGCAAAGCACTATTCTCCGACAAACTCTGCTGAAAGCAATATATGACTCATTCTAACTATTCCAAGCTATGCATGACTCATGTTGAACGATGGAGTCAGAAGTTCATTTGTTCTTATGTCTCTGTAAAAGTGTTTGGACTCTGTATATGTCCAGAGGAAAAGGAAACCCTTATGAAAACTGTCCAGCCCTTCGGGGAAAGCCTTAATCTTCCCTTAGATGAATGCACAGCTCACTAGAAGCAATGGTCACATCCTAGATTTTGACCAAAGGCATTTTTTTTTTAATTTAAGCAGGAGGTTCAGCTTGAAGGTTATTCTGTTATTTGGTATCTTAACCTCCTTACGATTTACCAATTTTGAAGTTCCACATGCTGGCATGTGATATTCACCTTCAGGAATGATAATTAATAGACAGTGTCCATCTATTAGAAAGTAGTTTTGCACTTTAGAGGGGCACCAAGCCCAGTGTTTGAGGTGCAACTCTTGCTAGACCCTTATTCTGCCCTCTGCGTTAGCTGGAATTCGGTAACTTTTACCTAAAAAGGTATTATTCTGCCTGTGTGGAAAGAAGACAGGTGGAGACATACAACATTAGAAGTAAAAGTATTAACTGAAGGCGTCTACGGCCATATTCATAGAAGAGACAAAGAAGATCATAAGATCTAATTTGCGTGAGTGTATGTGTATATAGTTCTATGTATAGATAGATAGATCTGTCTAAGAATTTGAAACCAGGCATAGAGGAAGATTTGTTTTCATACTGCATTATGATACAGAGGTGGGCAGAAAATTCCTAGTTAAATATTGGTAAATATTTTAGGTTTCAAAGTTTTCCTTTTCTCTTTTGAGATTTTCTCTATTATCATCTCCCCTGTTTGTCCATCCTTCCATCTATTCATCCTTTTTCTGAGCGTTGCCATTTTCAAATCATTTGAATAATGCTAATGGTACTAAATTGAGCTTTTGCTCTAAGTGTTGTGTCTTCTGCTCACATTTGGATGACAAAGGCATATTTAAAGTTACTTAAGTAACACTGCTACTAAAGTAACTGCACTATACATGGCACTCATGGTAATGTGTTTATTGCTGCATCAAGTGCTTTTAAGGCAGTAATCATGACTGCTCTTTAAGTCTGCATTGGCTAGCCTGTCTAGAAAGGTATTTGATCATTTCATAGAGTGTTATTTTGCTATACAGGGAGCAATTGTTATTGCTCCTTTTTAACTAACATGTATTGTTTTAAAACTCAGGTTAATGTAGGCCTCTTGAGCGGTTGATATAAAGCAGCCATGTTTTTTGGCTCCTACAGATTCCCTAAATGTTATGAAAATGATTTAAACTAAATTAAATGAAGCTAAATTAAATAAAGTACCACATATATCCTGGAAAGATACTCCAGTATGATACAACTTATGACTTCAGAATTATTTTGGAGAAGAGATTCGAGAAATCAGTACAAATCCAGGAAATCAGCAGAAGTGTAGGCAAAGGAATGTGTCACAAGACAATGATGCTGAACACAGGCTGTGAGCACTAGATATTTCTAAACTAGACCAATAACTAAAAAACCTTGTCCTTCTATATTTTAAAAGGTATTTTGCTGTTTTTTAAAATTGCAGAATTGTTTATCTTTTTCAAAATTAAGCTCTATTAAGTTCTTAGAGCTAGTTAAAAAGCTGGAAGAATGAAGGATGATTTTTCTCCTTTTTTTTTTAATTCATTTTCTTGCTTTGTGAAAGATTAAACTTTTTTCCTTGGGAAAAAAAAAACATTCAGATTCATGATAATTCTGTGGTGCTTGTACAAACAATATCAAATTGCACTGTTTGGAGTCTTGTAACCCTGCAGGCAAAAAAAACAGTGTGCCCTCTGGGATAGGAGAACACCGAGTGAGTTTTCAAACATTTGGGAAAAATCTTGCTTAGACCACATGATAGAGGTACCCTTTTAATGTGTGAGACACACGGAAGGAACATAATTGTCTAAAGTAATGAAAAGAAAGAGCTAGAAAATTAGAGCTACCAGGATTTGTTTTCTGGCAAGACTGTATAAACGCTATCAAGACCTGCCATATCTTCAGCGGGAAACCTGGCAGATGAGAGAACCTCAAATCTGTTATAATTGAGGCAGGGTACTCAGACAGACAGCCCATCCACCAGGCCTCCAAGGAGAAAAATAAATGTTTTGCTGATGGCAAAGGAGTTGTGTTTTTTGACTACATCAGTATCATCGAAATTCTGAATGAAAGAACAGGCTTTATTGAAACAAAAAAAGTATGAAACGTTTTGTGTGATGTATCTTGACAAGGCATTTGAGCAGTATTCAGTACTCAAATTATTGCAGAAAGAGTTGGGTGATTCAAGAGACCTGAACAAGGAAAATATTGAATGAACTGTCATCTGTGCTGAAGCAGAATGGAGTAGATACTCCCATTTTTAAAAAAGATTGTCCGATTATTAAATTTTTCTTATAATGCCTTCTCAGCTGCTTTTTAAATTCATTTTTAAAGACTTTAAGACCATCCAAACGTGGGAACTCCAGAATTTCACTTCATTGCGTTCTTCACTGCCACTCTCAAGTGCTTTATAAGGTGACATAAGGGCAACACAGCTGTAATGACTAATGCTTGGCTGTCTCGTCTAGCTTCCTATGCTCATACATCTTCTGATTTTAACTTCTCCGTGTATCGTCTTCTGGTGTGGTTACTTTACTGGCAGGAGTTTATTATTATAAAAAGGCTATTTTATCTTACATTATCGGCAAGGAAGCGATTGCTGTTTGCAGCTTCTGCTGAAGGAAAAAGCCGCAGATGAACGAACAATCAAAAAAAGATTTGTTTCTAGTTGCTATTTGTAGCATTAGGAGTTTCAAATTTTGCTCAAGCACTGGGGATTTTGGGGATTGATATTGAGTACATTTAGACCTAACTGGATGCACACTGAGGTGTTTGGCTGCTGTAACTTCCATCATAATCTTCCATACAGTTTTGTATGAGTACAGGAAGGTACAAGAGAGTAGAGTATCCAGAGAAACTCTTCAGAAACTTGAGTTAGAAATCCAGGTATCCATTACAATCACCTCTGAGTCTTAATTCTGGTCTTGACCATTGCTGGCAAATTTCTACAAAAAGCTGGGCCTATTCCATGACACTAGATGCCAAATTCTGTGAAGGAATGCAGAAACGTGCTATTGTCTGTTGTTTATAAATAGAGTTTCCTCAACCACATGCCTGGCTTGGGTCTGTACCACCAATTCCAAACAGCACGAGAGGTAAGGCATCCCAGCAGGACTGAAGAAGGAACAAGCATTGGTCTACAACAGTTTATTAATTTCCTTCTTTCAAAGGGCATTTAGACTTTGCACGGACAGGGAGGAGGGTTTGCACACAGCAGCACGGAGAGCTTTACCCACCCTGTGCCCACCCGCAACTTTGTGCTGACTGTCATTCTCCCACGCCTGGTGATGTGGCCCAGACATTTCTAATTATTCCGCCTGAAAGCAATTGTCCTTGCAGAAAGATTGCAAAAAGCATGTGCTGGAGAGATTCAGTTATGGGGCTCAGCCTCCTGCTGAGCAGTACTCTTTAATTTGGAATTATCAGAAAAGATGCAACTCCAAAATGAATTCTTGCCTTTAAAATACTAAAATGAGCAAGAAATCACAGCCTTCAAGTGTTCAAGGCATTTTAATGATGGTGAAGACAAAGTGCAGAGTTGTGGACGTGAGGAGGTGTCAGAGATTAACGTAATTCTTATTTCCACTGAAGTTAGTGGACTGAAACTTAGAGTGGAGGAAGGGAGGAGAATGCAGACGGGCTATTTGGTGCTGCAAGGAGAAGGAGGGACTGCATTAAACAGCAACACAGTGGACGTTCCCACGCGTTGCTCCATCATTTTGTAGTATCTCAGAAAGCACAAGGATGCTCCTGCCCTTATGGGAGCAATTAGATTGAATACAGAAAAGGAAAGTGTAGCTTTTAAAGAAAGGGGCTTTGTGATATGATGATGCTGGGACGAGCAATTTCTCTTTGATTATCAGCTGCAGCTGGGAGAGTGGGGGAAGAGAGGGAAGCAGGTGGCTCTTGAGAGAGTCCACCTGGAAGAAGGCTATAGAAGGGGATCTGTGCTATAGTGCAAGTCCTAGAGTTAAGAGGAGGGTAGAAAGTGAAAGGCTAGTGAGTTTTGCTTTATTTTTTTGTTTATTAAAGAGTAAGAGCCTTAGCTTGTATTGTGATCTTGGAGGGTTTTTTGAGTTAAAGTGTGTTTATGAAAGGTGTTGAAAAAGCCCTGGTCGCTACATTGAGCTCTTCCTGGGTGAGTAGATCGAGTACTAGCTCATACTAAGCAACAAAAATAAGAAGGAGTTTAGCAAGTTCTTACTACCTGTTTGGGTAATGCAGCTCTGTTTGTGCTCAGTGAAAAGGGAACTTTAAAGGTATAAGTTTTGTATTCTTTCTGTATGGCAATCCTAGACACAGCATAACCAGATGTTTCTGGGTTGGTGGGGGTTTTTTGGGTGTGGTTTTTTTTTTGTTTGTTTTTTTTAAATCACTGATGCCAGTGATCCTGGACTTCTTGTGTGGTTGGGGACCAATATAATTTGCAAGTTCATGAATTTAGTAGTTCTACAAATTAACTGATGAATTCTTGAGTCTTTTGCCCTCTAAAATCAAGCAGTGAGATAATATATTGGCAGGAGGGAAAGGGAGAAAGTCATTTGCGGAGGCTCGCTAGGCTCAAGATAGATCTCTGCAAAGCTTGGGAAAATAGCTTTCTGTGGCTCTGCTGAGTTCCTGTTTAATTACTCAGCCAGATATGACCTTGCACAACTTCTATAATACAAGGGACTAGGAGATCTTTTGTGGTAAACAAAGCCCATAATAACTCTGTTCTCTAATCTCTGTTTCTCTAGCTGATGCCACCCTTTATAAAACTATGCATATCCCTGAAGCACCTAATTGAGAAATGGCTTTGTGAACGGATAAAAACATTCGAGGTGCAGGAAGTTATTGCACAGGAACAGTGTTACCTGTCTTTATTGTTACATACAAATATTGTTATCAGAAGACTCATTTCTAGTCGTGTGTCCTTGGGGTTGGCAGTTATTATATGTTTGGTCACTGGAAGGGAAGTGCCTAAGAGGTTGAAGTTATTTAATTGCATTTTTGATGCAGTTAAGGAGGTGTGTAACTGCTCATGTGCAGTTTTCTTGCACGCGCCTGGGAATCAGCCGTGTATGAAAGCATTCCCAAGGGACACAGGTGTGTGTGGCACCTTAGGAGAGCCTAACAGAGAGTCTGTATAACTTTGCAAAGAGAACTTATGCTGTTTGTGGTAACAAATGCCAAGGACTGAAGGAATTGGAGAAGTAGTGATGTGGCATGATGCAGTGGATTGTACTATGTTGAGGAATTGTTTCATTGCACGCACTGCTTTATATGGTTCTCTTGTTCTGTTTTGGTTTTGAAAGCACTGTATAAATAACAAATATTTTCTTTTATATTGGTGATGCTGATGTTTTAAACTTGCATTGCAGGCAACAGGATGAAATGAGTTTTGAGGTGCATGACATTATAAATCTGGACTGTAGGGGGGTTTTGTTTGGGGTTGGTTGGTTTTTTTTTGGTGGGGGGGGGGGCTTGGGTGCTAAATATACCTGTAATATGCAGTTCAGGAAAGAAAGGAGATGGTCCAAAATTTGCCATGTTCTTGCTGAACAACATACAGAGCCTGTGCTAATTCCTCTAGCTATCAGAGCCACTCATGCTTCCACTCTCATCATACACATATAGGACAAGCACAGCCTGTCCCTAAATCTCACGGTGCCTCCGTATGTCAGAAACAGCCCCTCATCTGCTGTGGAACCGCGACCCTCTCTGAGCGGCTGGTCACAGCTGCTGCTTCAAAATGCGTGGCAATACTTTGACATCACTCAAATATCAGCCTCTTAAATATTGTCTCCCTTTGCTATTTTGCCTTTCAAGCAAAGAAGCTGCTCTGCCTTAAGGGTGAAGGCTGGCCCATGGGTTCTTAATTGCCTCATTCCCCAAGTGACTTGGGAGGTTGTTCTCTAACTGGCTGTAATTATCCTTTACTGTAAACTAACCAAAGCACACTCTGATTTCGGTGTTATCTTCATTAGCAAGCATCCTGTTTTGAATGTTAATGTATTCTGGGAATGTCCAGTCTATAAAAATGAACTGATTTGTGTAGCAAGTGTTTGGGAAATACTCTGAGGAACAAATTTGTACCACGTAACTGATTTGAAATGAAATGTTAAGGACACACAATGTGAAGGACAGAATACGAATGGATGGTCAAGTTGCAGAGTGGTTTTACATGTGAACACCGTCTAAAAGGGAGACAAACTTTTTATTGTCTTCAAAAAAAGCACCTAATGGGAAGGTTGGTTCTGAGCCTGTGCCTGCAAAAGATTTCTCCCCATGGTCGGTGTTTGTGGCTTGATTTCTTGTCTGAGGTGAAAAAGGGATTTATCCCGTGAGTGGCACTACAGGTGGTTTTGCAATGGAAGTGGGCTGCTAATTTAGTATGGGAGAAATGTGGGAAGAATGAAAGCTTCCCTTCATACCTAGACTCAAACATAATCCATAAAATGAAGACTCACCACACATCCCTTAAAAAAAAAAGTCTGAATCCTGGCAGATGCTTTTTCTTGTAATTTTCAAGGTATTCAGCTGTGTGGAGTGTTGGTTTTCAGATGGGTAAATGTGTGCAGCATAGAAAAGTGATGTTGAATGCTCTTAACAGTTACAATTCTGCCATCCAGCTCCTACTCAAGCCCCTGGATCTGGAGTTTTCTGCTGTATCTCCTATAATTAGCAATGAAGCATGGCTGCTCTGCCAAGCACGGGTGGAACGGTTTGCCTAGTAATGTTGTCAATCACTGGATAATAAAGGAGGTGACTTCTTTTTTTCCTGCTGAGTAAGATTATCCCAATCAGAAGTGTGATTTTAATTTCCAAGTGACTCTGTTGTGGATGCTTTTATTATAGAAATAGAGGCTCTTTAACCAATATAGAATGATAGAGTTCCTTAGCGAAGCAAACCACATTGGAAAAAGATGCTCTCAAAAACGTGCAGGTGGAAACCTATTGCTGAAAAACTTGTTCCACAATTGCCTTTTCAGTTAATTTCCTCTTGTATACAAGCCCTTTCTCAGAGCATTTTGCCATATATTTCCGGAGAGAGAGAGCACTTGATCGCTGAGCTTGTGCACACTGCTCAGATCTCAAGACACCAGGCACTTGGAGTGTCTGGTGCTAGAAATCAGCCCTGATGAGCATTCATATGCCTGGTTTGGCTAATAGAATTACCCAAACTGTTCTGATGTGCAAAATTGTTTTAATTGTATATGAGACTGCCGCTTTTGCTGGGTATTTTGATACCTCTCTTAACGATCTGGATGAGGAGGCAGATGAATATAGAAGTTGTAGAAATGGAAATAAGAATGAAGAAACAAAATAGAAATCTGCTTTTAAAAACAAAAGGCTTGCTTATTGCTCATGAAAACATTGGGGTATTTACAGGACAAAAACCTCCAGTATAAAGGCTTGAGAATGTGATGTTGCATGCTTAGGAACTTCAATTAATCTCTGACTATGACAATTCCCACATGTGGAAAATTACAAGGAAATAACTGTCATGCTATTGAGTTCTATCCATTCTTTCCCAGTTGCAAACATCTTTGAAAGTTACTCTGAACAAATCTAATGGGGTCCCTGAATACTACAGACTACGAAAATAAGTTTGAAAGAGCCCCCGAAGAATAGCCACCATATCAGATGGTTATGTCATTTACTAAAGTGTAGGCTATGCTTCCATCCTGTCACTGGTAACTTTAAATGCTTATCTGCTAATGAAAATTATCCTGCTAATTCTTGCAAGTCAAAATGTGACTGTAACTTTTTCAGGCTTTTTTTTCCTTTTGCTCTTTTAGTTCTTTTTAAATATAGTGATAGTTACATGAGATTTAAAAAGGCAATCACCTTCTATTGTTCTGTCTACTTTTCAGAAATAGTGAAAGAAAGAACACAGAAAATGCCTATAAATGGTATTATATATATGCCACATACATGTGTATGTCTGTATGCGCATAGGGAAAAACAAATTAATGCGGTGTAAAACATGTGGTGTTATTTAAAAATTCAGATAGCAGCAAACTTGCTGCAAAAACAGAGATCCTCTCATTTAGTTTAAAGAAAGATCTCTGTTATGTGAGATATAAAAAGTCACCTTTGTTATCCAGGTGCTCTGGGTGACGCCCTTGAGCAGAACCTATATGAGCAAGAGGCAGCCAGTATATTCACTATATGCATTACTGAATGAGGCCATCTCTATGTATCAATGTATATATATGTACATGAATGCATTTCTGTATGTATGTGGGTAAACAGACTTTTAAAGTTTACTCAGGTTTTGGTTTCTGTATCTGCTAGCTACATTTGTGCACTTTCAGCCTTCACTAGGAAATGGAGCTTGCCAGCTTTTTCAAGCTTTGTTTCTTTTTAAATACCCATTCGCTCATACATGTATCTGGGATGGTATCTCCCAATTTTTGCCTTACCTTCACATCGTTGATGTTCATCCTCGTTCCCTCCTTCCCAACAAAGATGTCATCTATGTCAACCAGAATGTACCTATCCAAGGACAGTGTGAGCTTCTTCCCCGACAGGAAAGAGATGGCGTCAAGAAAGATCAGTTTGTGCAACCAGAAGGTCAGGTTGTTTCCAAAAAGGACTCTTTGAATCCCGTCATGAAGCCCCAAGTCTTGGATGATGGTTGCATACAGAGCAGCCTTTGGCAGGGCTGCAGGGGGTGGTCTGGAGGTCTGCAGTTCGGTTAGAAGCACAGGTTGATAGGTGGAATGGTTAAACTGGAAAACTGTCCAGTCTTCGCCAGGGAGGGGACCTTTCTCAACCCTTGGTGCTTTGGTAATGCGCAGGAGGGGAGACTGAGGGTTTACCACACAGTCTTTGAGGGCTACATTATTGTAAAGATGTAATGGCAATCCTTTCAGTTTTGTACTTGGGGAGCTGTTCTCGTTGGCTTTATGAAAACCGATTATGCTAACACTGTATTCCACACAGTATTTTTCCAGAAGCTCTCTATTCCACGAGTCCATGGATACATACTTCAAAATATTCTCATAGATAACAATTGTGTATTTTCCTCTTCCGTTGTCTGTGAGAGGGGGAATATCGCCCTTAGCTGGTGCGATGACCATGTGGTACTGAAATCTGCTGGACTCGAGGATGGCTATGATATCTTGCCCCAGCTGGGAGTACTGGCTTTCTACAAACAGGAGGACAGTAGGATCAGTTTTAGATGGATCAATTGGCTTAGCCGTTTTCAGTTCCATGGACCTGTACGGTAGAAGCTTGAGGTCTTCACACTCTGCTTCTCCGGTGGTTTCCACGAGGGCCATTTCCTGCTTGTAGCCGGTGTAGAGGTAATAAGCAGAAATGACGATACTTGCCAAGCAGAACGTTGCCAAGAGAATAACCAGCGTTCTGAAACTTCTGCGGAGCTTCACGATTAGATTCATCTTTCGCAGGACTTCCAACTTCTATTGGACTTGCTGCTTTTTTGATTCTCTCTTCCTAAAGTGCCATAGGAACGAGGAGATGCAGAGGTGCTGATTCTCCTCCCAAGACATTCATGTGACCATTGCAGTGCATTTATGAAGCTGTCGGGGAGGTTATAAAGCTATTGGAGCGGGAAGTCAAAGGATCCAGAAGGCTAAATTGAAAGAGGTTTTCTCAGAATGCAGCAGCTGCCAATAATCAATGAAGAGGACTCTTAACATTATCTGCAACAAGAAGTAAAAGAAGAGTAAATAAAATAAAATCCATAAAGCAATTAAAAACACACATTAATGAAGACAGTGATTGATACTGGTAATCTGAGTTAGGAGGGAAGTTTATGAACAGTTCAAGGAGCTCTCCCATATTTTTAGGGTATAAAAATGAAGTCTAAACATAACTTTTTGAGAACATGTATCTCTTCATTTATGGGCATTTCTTGTCTAAAATGGTTCATTCCTATTGCAAGAGGGAATGACTGAAGATTGTAGAACAAAATTAGGACAAAGTAAATGGTTGTTAAATATTGGTCCATGTTCCATGTGAAACTGAAACTACATAAATATTTTGAAAAAGGGAACAAATTCTGTGTTGGACTGTGAAACTAATGAAACTAAAGTGAAAGAAACAAGAGGACTCTGAGGAAAGATTTGTAGGACTTTTCTTTCCAGTTTCCATTCTGTACCTGGAGCGATCGGTACTTTACAGTCCGTTTAAGGACTATCTGGAATGATAAA
The DNA here is from genome assembly GCA_013400755.1 of Pelecanoides urinatrix. Taxonomy (NCBI): domain Eukaryota; kingdom Metazoa; phylum Chordata; class Aves; order Procellariiformes; family Procellariidae; genus Pelecanoides; species Pelecanoides urinatrix. The sequence continues at coordinate 557,628 of VZTQ01006589.1, forward strand.
GATTGTGCGTGGGTTTTCCAAGTGCTGGGTGGGCACGTAGATGTGGGCCCTGGGCCATGACACCTCCAGTTAAAGGACTGAGGCTTCGGTCTGTCCCTGCTGTGCTGTATGGCTGAAGTACGAGGTGCTTAAACCTGACTGCCCGGCCAACTCTGAAGCCCTTCTGCAATTCCTGGTAGTTCTACCTGAATTCATGAAAAATTACCATTGGTAACAATAAACCATATGACTCAGAGGCAATTAAAACTAACTAACTAAATAGCCCGTGCTGCTCTATGGATATAAATAGGAATTAACATATTTCTGAATTATTTATGTTGTTTACCTATTGGAACAATGTGAGACTGTAAAAAAACAGATTATTTTTGAACTGCAAGGAAGAAAGACTCTTTCCAGGTAGATACTTGTCAGTTGATGTGTCCTTCTCCATTAACTCACATTACACTTTTGAGTTTCATTCTGAAAACTATTCTTTCATCTTAAGCTTTACACCTAAAACTGGAAAATGCTTGTAAGAAAGGTATTGAAGAAATTTGTCTTGCAGTATATTTTATGATTCTGATATACAGTTCTAAGGAACCTCTTGATTGTGTCAGTTCAGGATCTTAAAAAAGCAAGTGAAAAGTTTTAGTTTTGCTTTAAATGCCTCGTATACCACTCTCCTAGTATTACTCTACTGCTTTTGGGAGCTTATCAAGCAATGAACAGAATACTGAAGTAATTGTGAATTAAGTGGTCTACTTGCTCACGAGAGGCTTGTTGCTGCTTTTGCAATTTAGAGAGAGTGAGTTGTTGCTGAGGCCATTTATGACTTTGCCAGGTTCAGGTTTTTATCTGCTTCACCTTTCTCAGTTAGAAGCTTGCTAGGAGATTCGTACCCCTGCATTGTGGGCTACTCCATCAGTGACCCTGCTGTCTGTCACACAGCAATTGGCCAAAAGGTGAGCAAGGTGGGTAGTTTATCCATGGACAGAAGTGAACAGAAATGAGAAAGATGTTCTGTCTTTAGTAATGTCTTATGTATGAGAGCAGAAATAAAAAAGAAATCACAGCAATCACTAGGAAGTTAAAATCTTGATAATTGTAAGGGTGTTTGCCCCCCTTTGGCGCTTCCCTTGTTCTGCAGTTCTGTCTGCTTGCTGGGATCTCGCTTCTGATTAAACCTCCAATTAAGATTTTATCAAAAGATAAAACAGGATCAAGTGAAGCACCCTCTGTGAGGCCGTGTTCCAGTTTTGGTGACGTTGATGAGTCACTTATCAGACTCTGAGGGTTTATCGGATCAGGAGAACAGCTCGCCGTGGGAAGGGCAGCCTCGTTGGGTGGGTAATCTGCCCACAAAACGGCTAATTGCAACAAGCCTTAGTTTTGTTAGCATGAGATAAGCAGGTATTTTGGAAACAATAATTAAAAACCCCTCTTGGACTCGGCATCCTCTGCTTGCTTTCAGCACTAGAGGGCAATATTTTCTTGCTTTTTAGCAAGCAGCACCTGCTCTCACCTCGACTCAGAGCAGACAGCCCTGCCTGCAGGCAGGCTATTTCCAGAAGGGTCTCGGAAATCCTCAGGGCCAGGTAAAATACCTTAATTAAGACTCTTGTGATTAAAAATAAATAAAAAATAGGACTTCTGCTCCAAGAAATCTGCCACTAAATCACACTGAATGCTTAACAAATGTTTCAGCCTACACCTGTAGTGCAAGGGAATGGCATGCAAGGAGACCTAAAATTGCACATTCTTTTCCTCACTTTTCTGTCCTGCTGGATCTCCTAGGAACTGGTACTGCAAGCTGTCAAAATAATACACTTCATGAGCCAGATCTTTGCTGTTACTACTGCTTGTGTTACTAAAATATGAGAAGCCCCTGACTTTATACCAGCCAAAATAAAAATACAGTCTTCACCCCCAATTATTTGATCTAAATAACATTGGTAAAATCTCTTCCAGTTAAAATATTAGTAATCAGCTTTAATGTAAACTAGTGCATCTGTAGTATGCGGATGTTATAACAAGTGCAAGTATTCACGCTTATCTAGATGTTTGAATATTAGAATTGATAAGGAATTTAAACTTGCATATGGAAACTGGCATTGGAACAGATCTTTTTAGTTTGCGCATTCTGTTTGAGCTGCACTGTTGAACTGATTATACTGTTCAGTAAAAAAAGTGCAAAGTAATTAAAGTTTATGAAAATAAATCAGCTATATTAGCCATTAGTGGGACATTTTCCAAGGCATAATTGGAAGTTAAGTGCCGTTTGTGCCTTTGAAACTCTCCTCCTTAAAGTTCAACAGCTTTATATTTGCTCAGAAATTCAAATATCTTTGGAGTATTTCTGTGCTATATTAATTTGAAAAACATGACAATAGGCCATAATTCATAATTAGCATTACTAATGCAGTTTCATTTTAGAAACCGGTGTTTGAGGTCCTGTGTTCCTACGGTCAGTGGTCAGCATCCATTGATGCTTCAGGAGTAAAGCCCAAAGCTGGCTACATTCAATCAAGGAATCAAGGTTACATTCGTCCAGAGTTGGTCCTTCAGTAGATCTTCAATCTTGCGTTTAGATGACTTCCTAGACATGGGGCCTTTCCCCAGAAAAAGCAGAACTCTGCAATGTAACTCTGTTGTGATGCCGTCTGCAGGAAATGTAATTTTTCTTTATTTCAGGCAGCCAAAGAGAAACAGAGGTTTAAAAATTGCTGTCTCCTTGTTAAATAGTACTTCCCGCTTCCCCATAAAAATGCATTTGATTGATGATTAAAGCATACTGATTTTGAAGACGATTGATTGGGAGATTAGGACTCAACTATTTAAAACCGATAGCAAATAGAGAAGAGAAAGAGACTCTTATTAATACCATGTGTTAACATAGCATGAGGAATTAAAGCGGATTCTCTCATGGTTCAGTTCCTATACACATACCTTCTCACAGGGCCTAGTGATTTAACAAACATCTTGACCAAATTAGGTGCAACTAATCAGTGGGGGGAATACAGCCATTGCAGAAGGCAGTTACATATTACAGCAAAGGTAGCCGTTAATTGCTAGTGAGGGATAGCTGAAATAATGAAGTTATTGCCTGGATAAATAGGAAAAACTCCATTAAGAGTGAGAGTTGGTGCCTTCCATCATCCATCAGGAGAAACAGGTGATAAGTGAGCAGTTTGGCTCTGGCAGAAGATCAGTGGTGCGGACTTAAGGAAAGCGAAGATGTTGATGTTAAGGTAAGAGTTGTGTTTATCCACCCTATGGATCGAGCTAACAGACTTGACATCTGCAGCGGGTTAGGAGCGTGTTGCCGATTACAGCTGCTGATAGAGGAGCAGGACACTTGTATCACGGCAATACGGTCATTTCTAGTCTCCTGCCTGCACCAGAGCGCACGGCTGCATGGAACGCTCCACGGGTAATACATCTGGATGCAGGCCAGAGGTTTCCTCTCATCTTATTCCAGCATAAATCAGAAGTCAGAATGTCTTTATTTTCTATATAGAAAAGTTCCCTTTAGGCTAAAAAATGAATGTAAACTTTTTCCTCTTTACCTTCCTTTCTAAGCTTGTGTGACTCCTGCCATTTATTAGCAGCCTTATGATCCATGATACCTACTTGCTACTCCTTACATATGACTGCTCATTCAATACAGAAACAAGCGAACTAAGTGAAAAAATTACTCCTGTTGACCACTAGCAAAAGTTCAGGATTTCTATTCACTGCAGAGGAAAAAACAGCTTTTTTTTCCCCTCAGAAAAGTTTCCAAGAGACTTCTTTTACTGAGCTCATGAAACTTGGATGCTTCTTGAAAGTAACTTTTTTCTTTTTCAAGCTTAACAAAGCTGCAATGTGTTTTGTGTTCGTAACTGTGGCTTTGCTCATGAGGGGTGTTGATGCCAGCTGCTCGTAGCTTACCACACGCTTTTAGAAAACTCTTACCTAGGATAACAACAGCTTCTCAGCTGGTAAAAGCTGTTGCAGGTCTTCTAACTTTGTTCTAACTCTTTCTTATAATTTCTGAGTTGCAGAGGCTGCTCATCACTTTCACCTCTTTTGTTTGCTTTCAATGCATAGTCATCTCTAAGTTAAAACACTGATTTTTTCAGTATTTTCAGCAATTTGATCAGTCTATAGTGGACATATAATCTTGTGTGGCTATATGATGCCAGAGGTTGAAGTCTGTCATCACTGAATATAAAGCAAAGTGTTTGAAATACCTCAACTTGTGCACTCAATGAAAGCTGGCACAATCTTACGCATGAAACAATACTTGGAAGCTAGCTATTTGACCCTTTTGACTTCTATCTTTCTTTGGCTTTAAACTTTTCCAGGTGATTTCAGAACCTGGAGCTTTGAAGAAAAAAGCATGCCTGGTGGAAAGGCAGCTAAAGACACATTTGGAGATAGGTTTTACACATATAGATATTCTCATGCGTGTGTACACATATGCACACCCTCCCACCTTTTACTATGTATATAAGACAGTTGGGAAACATGGTGTAAAAGTACTTAGGAAGTCTATAAAATCTTCAGTCCTGATAGACTGATATACTGAAACATTTGATTGCTACAGACATATTAATACCAAGCTAACAGTTTGTCTCACTCCAAGACCACTAAAGTTGATCTGTTTTTATCACGGCTAGTATTGTCAAGTGTGATTTGAAGCATACTAATGCAGTGGTTTTCTTCATTTTTAGTATTTTACTCATCTTTTGACTGAGTAGGGGAATTGTGATTAGAGAAAGCCTTGTATTAATTATTTCTAGTCCTTTAATAGTTCCAAAGATGTGCAGATAGCCACCACTGACTTGCCACAAGTCCCACTTTCTTGAACACGTATGATAGATGTACTGTCTTAACAGCATGTAAGCAGACATATTTTCTTCTCATTAATTCATATGTGATCTGAAGTTGCTGACTCACCAAGTGGGGTTTTTTTCTTATTGATGCTTTTAGACAGGTAACTATAAGCTCTGCTAATGAGATCCCCTCCCCCAAAGATATTCTATATGAATCGGTGGGATGCTTTTACAAATGTGAACTAATGAGACTAGAAGGAAGGTATTGTTCTTTCTGCAAATCCTCCCTCACAGAATTGTTGTCTCCTTTGATTCTCCAGCCCATACGTAACACTTCACATTGCTTAACTCCTAGTAGAAATCTGGACTTAACCAGACCACGCTTCTGGTGAATGTTGCCTGATATTCAGCCTCAACACTTCTTTCTTCTGACCCATTAACTTCTAACAGTCCCACGGTCATTTGGACCACACAGAAATGCACATAAATATCCCATCTGTGATGTTTTAGTGACATTTCTTCCAAGTGTCACAATTTATAAGTCTTTAACATGTCAGTGGTTTTGAACATAAATAGTTGCAATATTCCCTCAGAAATCACTGATTACTGTTTTTTCTTGAGTGTCAGGTGTGGAAGCTCCTAGAAATCAGTAATGTGCCATATGTGGCAAAAATGTTGCGTAGTGATATCAAAATATATCACTTAATCAAAATATACCAAAATATACATAGTATTTTGATGTCATCAGGCAAAACACCTTAGCTTTGTGGCCTTAAAAAAAAAAAAAAGAAAAAAAAAAGAAAAAAATCATCTCAATGCCATTTCCAATAAATGTATCCATATTGCCTGAGTGATGGTAGTAAGATCTATCACTTTTCAACAGTAACTCACCAAAAATTCAAAAAAGCTAAATAGCATTATTCTTGGGTACAGACCTGACTTTTCCAAGATCATTTAGCAGACCCATGGCCGAGCTGGAAGCAATAGCCACTTTTTCTTGCATAATGCCCTTCAAGATAGGTGTCCTTACAACCCTCATGACATCTGTAGAAAATTAACTGAACTGCCAAGGATGAAAAGAAGGTTTTGAGACATGGTCTGAATGTCAGAAGCTTACTGCTTAAGCCATGATGACAGAGCCAAAATGGCATCATGGAAAGTTGTGGTTGAAAACACAGTACAGATTCCCGTGGTACAAAGTTGTGTGTGACCTACAGAATTGAGTCCTTGAGGTTGATGCTTTGCTTTCCCAGTGGGATTACTGGAGAGTACAGGTGTAATGAACATCCTATGATTGCCCCAGTCCTTTTGAATGAAGCTGGTGAATAAAAACAGGCTTTACAGGTTTTCCTGGCGCAGCCTGCAAAACATTCCTCCTGACCTGATGCAACAAATCTTCTGATCTTGCTTCGTTAATGGCTCTTCATAACTTTTCAGTTCATAGTTTAATGCTTCAGTGGAAGTCAATTTGAATTCATTTAACTTTTCAAATAAAACTTTTGTGAGATGCTGTATCAGATGGTTTATTACAGTCCATCTATTCTGTTACTGTTTTCTACTTTTATAAGGCTGTCAATTAGCTATCCAGTTTCAATAGAATGATTTGTGTTGTGAATTCAGTTGAGAGACAACATTTGTGCAATATAATGGCTGCCTAACTAGAACTCCTTAAAGCCTATCAATGCAATAGTCATATATAAAAGCTAAGGCATAAAAACAAAACTAAAAACCTTTTTATAGGTCTATTAGCATCTAAATAACTGCAGATTTTCTGTATCCATTTTGAAAATTTACCAAGGATTACAGATTTGCTGGATAGCTATTGAAACTTTTTGTGTGTTTCTTACACAAAAAAAGTTTAAAAGCTCCCTTTTTAATGAAGAGGCCCTTTGCCTATAAGACATAGTCACAGACTCTGGAACAGCTTATTGGAAGCTAAACTCTTTGGTCTTCATGCTTTTTTTTTTAATAGTTAATGGTTTCCTGCACTTTCTGTTTTCCTATTGCTTTTATGGGACCTAAAAATGTTTGCCACCATACAAGATAATTAAAATGTTTCCACCCTTATATCAATGACAATATATTTCACTGAATAACATGTTTTGTGGTGTCTGTATCCTGTCACAGGGACTAGTGAGAAAGTCTGATGTGGTCACATCTGTGCTAGGAATTAAAAGGAGGCCACTAACTTATTTCAGAGAGACTACTGCTGTCACATAGTAATGATCTATTACTACTGCAAAGGAAGTCTATTTAAACCCAGATAACAAAGACTTTGTACCTAAATCCTTAGAGCAGCACGTTTACCACATGAAATTTAAACAGAGGTTTATTCTGAGTTGACTCAAGCCAGGTTCCAGCCAGCCAGAGACTGCTTTCAAGCTCTGGGTACATTAACTCTCATTATAACAGCTTTTCTGTATTTATTCTTTAAAGTATATTCTACTGGAGTCCCCTCTCCCCATCTGTGTCCTTGTTGGCTAAGGTTTTTTTTTAATCATTGAGAGAATTTGGTAGGAAAATGGGTAGAATACATGATGAGTGAGTTAAGTCCCAGCAGCCTCTGACCAGAGCAGGTGTGGGAACTAGAGCATCATGTAAGCCATCAGCGCTGGTGACAACCTGGCAGGGCTTAGCCAGCAAATACTGGTGATGGCAAGTAATGGATTTCAATCCAAGTAAGGTGAGCAAAGTGAATGAAGACAGGGTGACGCTCCACATGCCTCTTATCTTTGTGTGTGTGTTTGCCTCTTGAACTTCCAAATGGCATTGTTCTCAAGAGGAAAATTCAAACAGTCACTTCCACCTTGCTCACAAAATACTTGCATTTATCACTGCTTTATTATATGACTGGTTTTTTTTGGGGGGGGTGGTGGTGTGTGCAGGAAGTTAAATTTATAATGTTTCTCCTGTCTTTTCCATATATATTTAAGTTGCTTAATTTAGATTCTTAGTCCTACACCAGGTTCCAGGCAGTCCTTCAGAAAATTCTGGATCTTACTACATTAGCTTTTTGTGAGAACCAGTTATGGCTGCACATATTACTGTTGTCAGTAAAACTAATCTAGACAGACAAACTTCATCATGTGCTAAAAATACTACAATACTCAACAGACTATATCTCACTTTAATGTATTTAAGTATTTCAGACACTGCCAAGCAGACAAGATAGTCTAAGGAAGTTTTATCTTGAAATGATTGGATGGGTATTGTTGCCTATTGTTGGTAGGAAAAATTCCTAGTGGTGAGAGGATAAAGCAGGGAGCTGACGCTTAGTTCTTTCTCTCTCTGCCACAACATCATGTATTGCCCTCTGGAGGCCACTGACTTTTTTTTTTTCTTTCTCTAGTACTTTAATTTTCCTGTCTGCACTGTGGAAATAAAAACCTTTTTTACCTTTACATCGGCATTAGCTGTAAAATGTTATAAGATGATTCATGTTTGGTTCAAACGTATATAGCATGGATATTGCAAACAGTGCATTTAAGTAAGCCAGGGCAAAATTCATACTTTCATGTGCAGTCAAATGTATTTGCAGTGCTTGCTTCCTTTTTCTTATTCTTCATACCCTGGTTAAATTTCTTTGTGATTTTCTGCCACTGTTTTATGGGGTTTCTCTGAGAGAAACCACTTTGCCAGTCAAGTGAAAGATCTCTTTTGAGATTTCTGGTGTGTCATCTGTGACCTATAGATACTGTTTTTCTTTTGGCTCAAAATATAAACAAATATTTCCTTTCAAAAGATCTACTCTTTGTTTTGTCTAGATAAAGTTCAATTTAGAAATGCCACTAGTAGGATAAGGGTCCTACTTGGGAATTCAAGGGATTTTTTTTTTTTGTTGAGTCATGCTAAGCTCAGAGACTGGAACTAGAATGAATACCATTAGAGCTATGTGGTTGAATAACGAGGCTTTGTTTAAACTGGTGTTTTCGGGAAAAATCTCTACTTATTGAACTACTGAGGCATTAACTTATTTTTGGAAGGGCAGGGGAATGGAATTAAAAAAAAAATCTAACCAGTTGTCAAAATCTTTTTGTACATACTGTGCCTGCACCAGGCTGGAATTAGTTGGATTGTGGAGTGGGTGCCCAACTATACTGTTTTCCAATAAGCATCTCCAGGATGCATCTTGGAAGAGGAAATCCAGCCTGGCTTTCTGGTTTATGGCAGCGGTTTACAAGCCAACAAAATGATGTCTTGTTAGTTGGCACAATGTTACATTGTAATCCATAAAGATCTGATTTAGGCAATCTATACACAGATATTTAATTTTCTGCCTGAACGTAAACATTTTCCATGGTGGATAAAGCCTTTTCGGAGGTACTTTAGTTAAAAATCTGAATGTGCAGAATGACTGCTGCTGATTCATGCTGGCACGTGGAGCTTGCTCCAAAGCTGATGAAGAGTTAGTCTTATGGGAGTCTGAGAGTGTCAAGCGTTTTGAGGCATGCACTGCTTGCTTTGCTCGTCATGCAGACTGTACGTGCCACAGAGGTTTCTTGGTCTTAAATTGTGATTCTTCAGGTACAAATTACATTAACATGCACTCCTGCAGCTAATTTAGATTGCAAGGTATGGGGAAACAAGACTCTGTTGATGTTGTGTTAGAAGATGAAGTTCCAGAATGACTGCTTTTCAGTTAGTAATGAGATAGACCTTAAGAAGGAGGAATGGTCGCTCTATCAACTCAAAATAAACCTGGACCCTCAGTTGCTAACAGTATTTACTGGCTTGTACAGTGCCTTGTGCAGGAAGGGATTGCACACTACGTGTGCATGCATGGTCCCACCCTTAACAGTGCAGTTGTATGGGGGCAAAATAGTGAAACCATTTAAAATGGCACAACAAATACTGTCTACTGACTAGTGAATAAATGAACTCAATGAATAAAAATGCCCTAGTCCATTTTACCAGCTATTTAAGTAGGTAGAGTGCAGGTAGTCTGGCAAAAGTATCAAGGTAGATGGCCCTGCTCTTTTTTAAATTAAAAAAAAAAGTGCTGAGAGCCTTAAAATCAAAAGTGACCAGTAAGCGTAATTTCTATATCTTACCCAGAAGCCTAGACACTACTGCATTTTCCTCTCATTTCCAGAAATTTCAATGACCACCTGCCCTCCCCTCTGGTGGGAGGTGATAGGGGGTGATAAATATCCCAGTGAGAGAGAAAAAATTCAAATAATACCCTGAGGCTCTGGAACTCGAGCTCTGGCCTTCTCCTTGGAAAATATGGTCCCACGCAAAAGGAAAGGATGTTGGATAAAACATCCCCTGAAACCAGAACGTAGTGGTGGGTGCATATTTCATGACAGACTGTTTTAACTTTCCAAACAGTCGCCTCTTATGGCCAGCAGCTACTATTAATTATTTATCAGAGCACTTATTTATACACTAAAAGCTAAATGCAATCCTTTCAGTGGAAGCCTGGCAGAGTGCGGGTTGAAATAAGTAGCTGTGGATAGTCCTTCAGGAGGATATGTTTTGTGCACAGTTCTGCTCAGGGAAGAGCCCGTTCACATTATTCTGTCTGCTGTGTGTCTGTTAATGATATATACGTATGGGAGATTAAAACCCAGCCATTAGTAAAACTCTATAGCTGTAGATGCATCAGCCCTGAGCATTAGCCGTACGTGCATTTCTCAGTGCTCTTGCGGGCTGTGGCAGGATGGCAGATGTTCCTCTCTTCGTGAGGACTAACTCCGAAGTTATAAGATTGTCCTAACAGAAATTCTGCAACAGCAGCCTTGGGTGCAAATGTACGCACTCTGCAAGTTTAGCTATACCATGGTCTGGGACAAATGCATCGGCAGCTATATGTGTACAGATTTTAAATTGCTGTTTGTGTTACACTGTCTGTTTTGGGGCTGTGCTACGGAATACCTCATCTTAGCATGTTTTGGGGGAGGAAAGAAACTTGCATGGTAGCCTCCATGTGACATGAAGAAGCGGGGAAAACAAAGACTTCCCTAGGTCGTGAAAAGCAAACCAGAGATTCAGCAGGTTTTCCCTTGGCCGAGCTAAGTAAGCCAAGTACAGTTCTTATTTCATCAGATTCCAAGGAAGAAGAGGGAATCCCTTTCTTTTTGTTTCCCTTCTCATGGAAGAAGCCCACCCTGGCCTGGCTTCTACTTCTGTATTTGCTCTGGCTCTACAAAACCCATCTTTACAGCAGAGGAGGGAAGATTAGTTTGCTCCACTTGCCTGCACTTGGGGAAAGCAGTTGTTGACCCTTTCTGTAGCCAGAGGGAAGGAAATAGGTTTAAATACTTCGCTGCCCCTTTCAGAATTGAGTTTAAATCATCTCATCACAATACGTTACTTCTGGTGCCAATGCGGTTTTTTCATCAAATCCTGACATGGTCTCCACACTATTGTGCTGTTGCCTTGTGAATATGGTGATATTACTGTTTAGGCAAAACATTATTAGTTTTCTATAGCAACTGTTAATTTCAGAAGAATCTGTGATTTCATTGTAATTATTATGATAGTAGTCTCAATAAAAGTTTTGGTTTGACATGCATAGTTTTCATTTTCTTCCGGCACCTAATTTTGGGGTTTTTTTTATAGCTCAAATAATTTTTCTAATTTAAATGTTGACATAGATGGAAAACTAATTCTGTATTTGTAGCTAGCACTCTTCTGGATGGCTTACACTTCATGAGGGCCATTGCTTTAACATCTCAATAGGAGAAGTAGACTTGTTGCTGTGATATAAGCATTCTTCAGCCTTTCTCAAAATGTGAAACAGGACACTTCAATGCTCCAAGCAATTTCCAGCACAAAGACCATCTTTCTCCCATAGTCCAACCCTTCAACCTGCTCTAATGGTCCTCGACTGCATCCCAGACCTGAGAATAAGGGATCTGCGAAACTGCCACCTTACGCTGTACTCTTTAATCTTTGCAAATGGTTTCAAACCCAGGCTCCCACACTTTGGAAAGTGTGGAGAGCCCTTGGCTCATCTTAAGCTCAGTGTCCCATTCCTGAAATGACTGCACAGGCTGGGGAAATTGCAGCTTTCTGCACAATTCTGAGTTATCCTTTCCTTCAGCCACCCAGGCCTTAGCTTGAAATGCTTTGCTGCTTTTAGCCCTGGGTTTGCTTTGTTCAGAAAAGCCCATTTTGCAGGTATGGAAAGCAGTTTCTTGGATGCACCTGAGCATTAGGAAAGCTTTGCAAAGCAAACACTTGATGGAAGCAAACATCAGCGTATATGTGCAGCTGAAGCTCAGCCAGCTCTATTGGTCATGGAGGCAGTCAAATCAAAATTGTTTGTGGGGTAAATCAGAAAGGTTTGGAACAGAAACTATATCTTTTTTGTAAGAGATCATTTTATTCTTTCCCTTATTGCTTGTAGAAAAATAAAATGAGAAATAAATCTTTTTCTGGTGGCACATGGTTAAACGTAATTTTTTGTTTATCTAACTGAAAACTCGTAGTCACAACTACTAGTAACGCATCAGCATTTTCTTTGATCAGTATTGCCCTGGGTTTGCAATATGTGGCCATGTTTTCCTTAAAGTATCTCATTATACCTCTGGGATAATTCCTGTACTGTAAACCTTCCAAAAAAAAAAAAAATCTTTACTATTAGCATATTTTTCTCCCACTCATACTGAATGATAGCTGAACTCTAGAGAAGCTCATGATTCCCTGCATGCTGCCACATCAGCTAAGTTTGATCAGTGCCATTACAAAGAGCAATATAGCAGATATCACAACCTCTAAACATCCATAAAGTTTTAATAAGTTCCAGAATTCTATAGTGTGAGTTAACAGGGTGTTCACACTGAAACGGAAGTATATGTGGGGGCATATATATATGTGTGTGTGTGCACGCACAAGTGGTCAGTCACTCAAGCATCCTGCTCTGTGCTTAAATCTAACCCTTTGGATTTGATTTACTCCAATAAAATGAAAGTTAGAGGAGTATTTCTCCAGCCCCACAGAAAACAGTGGTGTCAACAAGACATTAAGATACCCCTACTTTCATTTCTGAAGCTTTCAGGCATTAGGCATTATTATGAATCAAAAAAATGGCCATGTTCTGAGGAAATGGCACAAAAACTAATACACAAACCTAAACTTCTTCGCAGAGCAATGCCATTAGGAACATCTAATCTAATTGAGCAGATCATTTTATTTGAATTGATAAGATTCAGAAGAAAACTGGAAGCCAAGAATTTCCTTAATTAAATGCAACTTGGCATTTTCCTCCCCCTCCCCTCCTTTAGAGCAGCATTTCAGAAAGCAAATCAGACAGTGCAGCTTGGCTGATGGTAAAATGTTCAAGATGAAAGTATACAGACATGATGGGGTGAGACAGGGAAGCACCTGGCAACATTGCCAACTATTTAAACTTTACGAACAAGGACATTCTGCTAGTCTTCCACAAGCTGAACATCTTATAGCAGGAGAATCATAATTAAAAACTACTGAAGAAATAGGGTGAAAATGACTTATTTCTCTTTTTATCTTTTGCTCTGATAAGGTTCAGAGGTAGAAAAAGCAGAATAACCTGCTACATGGGGTAGGCCAGATTCTGCAGCATGTAGTCACACAGGGACAGAGGGTCCAATAAATGTGATTAAGAGCTGCAGAAGTTAGTAAAAAATGATATGGTAAGTTCCCTGGGGAAAAGAGAACTTAATGAGCGTGGGGTTTGTATGTATGTGTGATTCCATTAGTGTAGTGTTTGTAGGAAGAGACTTATTCACCTCTGAACATTTCTCCTTTGAGTGTTTATCCCCAGCAGCAATGACTTGGAGCCGATGTGTTAGCTGTAAGATAAAAACGCTGAGCTGCCGCTGTGCTCTGACTCTGTAGTCATCTGAAAAGCAAACACCGATTTCTTCAGTTTACCTCTTACTACCTGAAACAATCCTTCCTTCCATACTATGAATGATCATGATGTTTTTTTTAAAAAAAAAATGTTGCTGACTGATGTTATGTGGATATTAAACCACTGGAGGAGAGCAGATCTGCAGGTCTTGGCTTCCTCACAGTATAATTACTCTTATTTTAAATAGTGCATGTTTACTATATATCCATGGTAAGATTTCACATTGTCATTTTGATACGCTAGTTTTGCTTAACTTTGCTCGGTGGTAGCAAATAAAAGCCAAGTATATGGGGTAGACTATTACAACCTTATCCTCTTTTTTCCTCACATAACTTGCTCTAACTTGTGTGGTCTTTCATATATTTAGTCAGACAACTGTTTCCCCTCGGAGTGTATGCATCCCTTTACATGGAGGGCACTTGCATGCAAACATGGCAAAGACTATCTCAAACTTTCAAATAATCCTTTGAATGCCAGGCTCTAGGCAGCTTTCTGAAATACTTATTATACATAATTAGGTTCTAGGCAAACCATTTTACACGCCATGTGGATATTTATACCTGCTCAGGAACTGTTTTTTTGTCTCTGGGTACAGGCACTGTCTATATAGTAATATGAATATATATCCAGAAGTATAGGTTAACGTAGCAATATGTGCAGAAGCTGAACAATAGCTTACCTAGAGAAGAATTTCTTTTCCTAGCGTGCAGGGAAGAGACATCTGCTATTCAAATCTCTTCACATGGCTCCAGGTAAACTAGGGAGAGTTTTCAATTGATAGCAGCTGTCTGAGCGGCATCCCGGGAAGGTTCCTCTTGCTCCAGCCCCAGTAACTGAACTCTACCGGCACAGTCACATCTCATTTATATACAGACTGTCCTTTTCAAAACAAGCAGCCAGCTGGAATGATTCAAACCTCTGTTCAGCACACCGTTAAAAATGCAGCTTCCTTCTTGGACATGGGGATTACACGGGGGAGCAACCAGGCTACAGCAAAAAGGCTGTGTGAACTATTTAATCACCCAAATACCAGCTGCTCCCGTTACTACTGCCGGTGCTGCCGCTGTGCCTCCTGTTTGCTGTAGTCAGCCTCCCTCTCCCTCATATCTACAAGAGTATCGAGGCGGCTTTGCAGGGTGGTGATTGGCAGAAGCGGCCAATTCCTCCAGCTAATCAACCCCCAGACTTTCAAGGACTCGGAGCTGCTCTGATGTCATTCCAACTGAGGGGGGAACGCTTTACATGAGGACGCGGCGATGGAGGCAAATTCGGAGATGAGCTGCATTCCTCTCCCGCTGCCGTGATTGATTAGATGCTCCGGGAGGATTTGCATAATCTGTCATTGTGCAGTTGGACCACCTCCCCTCCTGCCAGCCCGCCCAAAATGCGGGAGGAAAATGCCACTTCCAGCTTTGATTTTTACACCTGGAGTCTGCAACTGAAAGCCTGAGAAAAAGGAAAAGTTGAAAGAGTCATTTTCTGGCAAGGGAATGCTTGAGCCCCCAGCCCCCCCCACACCATCCCCAGATGCTAAAGGAGGCTCAAGAAAATCACAATACTAAAGTCTTTCGGTTTCTACTCTTGTTAGGTCACTGATAAGATCACCTGGTATGACAAAAGGTGGTTTTTAATGCGTGACCAAAACCAAGCAGAGGTCACCCAGCAAGTTGGTTACAGACGATCTCCCTGGGTGGATCCCCTGGGATCTCTTCTCTGGGTGGACTCCAGCAAACATGTGGTGCTCAGAGGTGCAAAGTATTTTCCCACTGTATGCGACACAAATTCCACCTATTTGTTGCATAATTTCTTATTAAAACCCTTTATCTCATCCAGCTAGAGATGAAACCTACCTCCATAGCCAAGAAACATGATTGTTATGCAACTTTAAATTATATTACAGAGGAAAAACTAAACACTTTATATCTATATTAAAAAAATTAGATTTTATACCAATCTAATTTTCAATTTTTGCCAGCTTGACACCTTTCACTCCAAAACCATTCTTGGTACGATACACCTTGGAATTGAAATTCAGCCAATTCTGTGCAGCAAATGTGAGGAGAAAATAGTTTTGTTCAAGGAGACTGGAACAAACCCATTCTGAGATGATGAATGACGCTGTAAACTCAGATTTGAATCATAGGAGGGTCAGCTCAACCTTTCGTGTTTCCAAAATAGTGTAAATAAATGGTGTTCCATGCAGTTTACCATTTACATCCTTCAGCTGGGACCTTCTATGTGAAGAGCTATTTGCTCTCTGTGAATATCCAACTTTCAAAGAAGCTAGATATTCCTAACTGGGGACTAATTTATTCCTGCTGGCTAAATTAGAAACTGAGGGAAAATTAAAATTCAAAGTATGTCTGACTCATTTCCTGCAATTTCTAATTACAAAGCACTCGCCTGGGGGTCTTTCAAAAATGCCTTACACCTATGGCTGGTTCTGGATTTGGGATATGTTTTCCAAAGACTGTTGTGAAGGTTGGCTGTGGGGTTCCTGCTGCAATTGAGTGGCAATTGCGTGCCTCCTTGCATCCTGTGTGATCATCAGAACTTAAGTCAGGCTGTAAACTGAAACCTCCAAATCAAGTGAGAGATTCTCTTCCTAACATAAGGAAGACTTCTGGTGCAATTGGTTGAAGACCACAAAAAAATGCGAGAGCATCCTATTACTAATCTGATGGTGCGAAAAGAAAAAGTCCAGTTGTTTTGTACCTCTTTCTACTTGTATACTTGACTCCTAGCTGTACTTCAAGCACTGGAGACGTCCCTGTGAGAGGAAGGGTTTGGCTGCGTGGTGCGAGTGTGCTGCAGGATGGCTCTCGGCTGCCGCCAGATGTGGTGGGAGCAGTGGTCTGCCCCTTTGAAGCCGCTGCTGCAGATGTTCCCCGGGTGGGCCAGAGGCCAAGTGGTTACGCATACCATCGAGAGTGTATCTTAATTCAGATGCTAAAGTTGCTCTTTGAACTTAAATCCTCGGCTTAAGAGCATGCCATGCTAGATGAATTCAACATGAAGAAACATGGCTGTTGATTTATGCTGCCTCGATATCTATTTGCTTTGTTAGCCATTCATTTTAAGTGGAGGATCAGGTGACTTACTACGCCAGGGTCTGCCCTTATTAGAAATGTGTGGACATCAATTGGCAGAATTGCTCTGACTCCCTTTATGTAACAAAAAGAGCACATCCACCTTTGGGAAAAACAGAGTACAATTTGAATTTTCACTTCTCTCTCTTGGGTAGTAGCGAGAATTGAACTCTTCTTGCTCAGGCACAAATGTACCCGAGTTACCTAGAATGTTCTTCCAATCATGATATTATTCTTATGGTCTGCTTTAGGGAAAAATGTACAAGAAACAAAATAGGACAGCAAGAAACAGAAATGAGTTATGAGTGAAGAGAAACAGTAAAAGGGAAGTTCCAGTAATAAAACAGCATATTAATGAGGTACCACATTTATGCTGAAATCCTTGCTGCAGGATGTGGTTTTTTTCTGCATCTTACCTGCAGCACAGATTTTGCATTAGCTGGTAGAAATTCTGTATTAGTTAATACTTGTGTGATTTATTTTCTCTCCTGTATAGGTAGGCAATTGGAACTGCCCAGCCCTCCTATCTCAGTAGTTCAAAAGTTGTAGATGAAACCTGCGGTACTTTGCCTAAAACTAGCATTACCTTTCTGAAACGTGAATTTTTTGTTTATAACTATGGGTTTGTTGGCGTTTTTTTTGTTTTCATTGTTTTTGGTTTTGGTTTTTTTAGTGTGGCGCTTTTTTATTTTTACTTCAAACTCCTTAGTGAAAAAAAGTTTTGCTTTGTTCTGTCCGAATTTTCTTGGATCTTACACACATTACAAGACATTCAAATGCTTTACTTTGCTAAACCTAGTGGTTTCACATAGACTCTCTGTGTAGCACTGTGTAAATTAACTAGACTTTAAATCAGACTCTTTTTTTAAAGGGGCATCTGCATTTACACTAAAGGCAACTGCTGAAAATTCAGCATCCTTCTATTTAGATGCTTAAGTCCAGACTCTAATGCTCATAGCTATCTATTCTAAGTACTATACAGCACTACAATGTCTGCGCACGTGTTTTTAATGTATTGATCTTCACAGCACGTTATGAGATAGAAAAACACAATTCCTGCAGTTCTGTGCTTAGAATCATGATACAGAGCAAGCAAATACTTTCAGAAATTAATACATATAATATATTGTATCTCCTTGGTTCACTCTTCTAGACTTTTTTGAAAACTTTCACTGACATGTTTGGATTGATGTTTTGTTGGTGCTATGCCGAGCGTTGGTTTTCTCTGACTGTCCCCAGTTTTCTCACCTGTTATTACAGTGCTCTGATGATGCTTCAATAGGTATTCCTTACTTCGCTTAAAAACTACCTTGCAGCAAGAAGGCCACGCTTCAAAATTAAGTTGACTACAATACATATAACTGTCTCTTTCAGCTAAAGACACCTTTATGGTCATTATTGAAAGAAAGATGGCTTTTGTCACTTAAGTCTATACTGTTCTTTTAAAAAGAACAAAAAATGACTATTGCTGAAAGGACCAGCTTTTCCTTGAGCCATGGAGACGTCTTATGAACTTCCCTGTAATTAAACAACAGTGTGTCTTTTATTAAACACACAGAGCAGTTCTTCAACCGGTGTAAATAGTCAAAATATCCATTGATTTCAGAGGAACTATGACAACTTACAAGAGTTACAGATTAGTCTCTAATTCTCTAGCAGCTCCTCAAGATATGCAGAGCTTAATTACACTCACATCAAAAGTGCAAGAAACATGAAGGCATAGCAGAACATGCTTTTCTAAGAGTATTTAAACACATATTTCGTTAAGAAAAGTCTGTTTGGTTTTTGATGTCTCAATAAGTTTTTAGGTTTTTTAATCTGAATATTTTGGCTCTGACTCAAAATGAGTTAGAGGTTTTATATACTCAGAAATGTAGGGATGAAACGTAGATACACTTGGAGCAGAGTTTCATGCATCACAACTCAGTTGAGGCATTCATGTCTTCTACTGCAAGTGCCTGCCTTGTCTCGGGTTGTTCTTATTTCCCAGATGACAGTGGAGAATATGCTGCTAGTAGTCCACTTAAACATGAAGCACTGATTTGAAACAACATCAACAACAAAAATGATGCCAAGTCCTACAAGCAAAATAAAAAAAAAAAAGGCAAAAAATATGAACTAGATTCCCTGACTGCTGACTTTGTCCAGCTATACAGTTTCTATTCAGCTTCTATTATCCTCCTCTGTTTATGGTTGGACACATTTCTTCTGCAAATGATAAAGGCAATTCAGTGCATACCAGTTCTGTAATGACCTTCATCTTAAGCTTTTATTCCTTTGTGAAATAACTTGGATATCCTGGTGTGTTTTTGTTCCTGTAAGGCTTTGGATGTATTGGTTTCAGAGAGTGTGTTGATGTAAACTAATGTTGAAATATCTGTTAAACCAACATACATTCATTAACATCTAGCATTAGAGCTGCTCCACATCTCTCTAATTACATTACTATTTTATGTCTTAAGTGCTTACTCAACTATAAAAATACAAACTCCAGTCTTTTAAGTAATGTTATCAAGATACTATCAAAGCAAAAAATGAGTTTGTTCTGTTTAAGCCACAGTCTGATCTGTGTCACCATTTCCTGAGTTATCAGCTCGCTGTGACACTGAGACAAGGGTTCATGTTGTGTGAGGGAGAAGCATGTCTCTGTGTATCCATAAGGCCTTTTGGGCTCTTTCCCATGATTTTCCTTATAGAATCTTTCTTGGATTCAGCTTTGGCCTGAAGTCAGCAGGAAGCTCCTGGGAAGTAAAAGGGGGTAGGACTGGAGTTTAGAAAGAAAAGGGCTTTTTCCCAGGCCACACTTTAATGCAGCAGGAGAGACTGAAGCACCAGAGAAGGTTTATGTTCTGCTCAGCCCCATAGTGATTTGTGTTTGCGCCTGTAACGCCTTAGCAATGTACGGGAGCTGTTTCTCATTTGGTCTGTTTTCATGAACACTGTTCTTGTGACCTCCCTGCTGATAAGTAAGTCAATCTATATTTGTAAATCCTCACAAAAACTAGACTAAAAGCAGGTCCAATTCATCCCACTGCCTCACTCAGAAAAGCTCGCTGGTACCTACACTGCATTGCAAACTGTCGTGAATATGGACTTTTTTTGACGTAGAAACGCTTGTAGTGCTCCCATATGTCTTCATCAGAGACCATCATATAGTTTTTCCTCATCCCCAGTACTGCAAACAGCAGAAGTGTTGTCATCCCCGTGTGCATTAGCTGTGGTGCTGTTCTCCAGTGCCTGCTCACAACTCAAGTTCACGCTGGGCAAGTGACTTGTTTTAGTGGGTAACACATTTTGTACAGCATTGCTTTACAGCAGCTTGAGGAACTCCTTACGAGAAGACTGGGTAGTACCCTTCTTTTCTCCAACATGAGCTGTAGCAGACTTGTTTACCAGCTGCTGATGATCTCCAGACAACCTACCATGATTTGCACTGATTTATGATTTCCATAAAATGGAAAGAATTCCCCTTGACTTGCAGAGTATGTGCTGCAATAAGGAATAGGCAAAAAATGCCCAATTTCACTCTGCCTCCAGCGAGGGAAGAAGCCAACCCAAGAGACTAGGCAACACTGCTGGTGCGGAGGGACGGGTCCCTGCTGCATCGCTCTTCTGCTGAGGTCCTTTAAGCCTTTCTGCTTTCTCCCAGTCTCCAAACTTAGTGGGGCTATTTTGGGGAAAAAATAGAACTCGGGGAGGGAACTGGAATGTGCTCAAAGGAAAGGTCTAACTTGGTCGTTGGGGAGTAATATATATCCTTCTCTCCTCTCCCCTTGCATTTTAAGGAGCAATTATCTGACAAATTAAGGTATTATTTTGGAAAAGAAAGAGGTAATTTATTCTTGCTGCTCTATCACAACACTTGGGACCATGAGAACAATTATCTCTGTACAATATCAACATTCCGTCGTCATGTGCCAGCTGCATGTCTGAGCCTTGGTGGCTTTCTAAGTAAAGAGAGAGTAATGGGGTTGTATCACTACAGTATGTTGTTTTCCTGATGGATAAATCAGCAAGTCAGTACTTCAAATAAACTGAAGATCCGATGGTTAACAGCGCACTCAAGAGAACAAACAGTATAAACAGTGAAGTTGCAGTAGAGGATGCCTAGAGGAAGGTGGCTTCTAATAAAGAGGAATCCAAGTGTTGGCAAAGCCATTAGCACAAAGAACATCATCCATAAAACTAAATGACAGCATATAAATCTTAAAACTAAGCATTTCTTCCTTGATTATTAAAAATTAAGAAGCTTGAACTCTTGGTTTAATGTATTAAATGATTTAAAAAAAAAAAATTTGAGTTATTCAAACTGTGGAATGATTCATAACATAGCTTAATTAGACCATAGCTCCAATGGGAGTCCCCTTTAATAAGTCTACAGAGGCTCTTTAAATACTCTAATCCACTTCTGAATAAAAGGTGAAACCAGGAATGATATTTTCAAAGGAGAAACTACAAAGAGCATTTATCTTTCTCTTTTTAGTTTTGTCCTTGCGATCTAGATATCGAGCTTCCATTACATTCTAAGGATGACTTTTTTCTAGGTTAGCTCTCACAAGCATAACTTTTTATATACCCTAATTTAAAACTTAAAAAAACCCTTAAAGTGAAAAATCCATTACTAAACCACTTTCAAACTGGTATTCTATGATTACTGTAATAAATGGATCCTGTTGTACAGTGTGTTTTGTTTCATCTCTTAGCAAATTTCTTTTATTTTAGATAATCCCATTATCAGTTGTTTTCTGCTTCATATAGTTCTATAGGAGAAGGCCTCGTGCTTACGAGCTACTTCTGCTAATGCTTCAGCTAGCATGGGAAATCTTGATGTTGAATGAAGCTTTTGTAAATTGGTTTCTGTTCTCTTCTGTGCCATTCTCCTTTGCAAATTGCCACTGCTTTGAGGCAGGTCCGTGGTACTTGGAGGGACTTGGTCGTCCCTCTTCTAAGAAAATTTATTTTCTCCTAGTGATTATTGGATACACGAACGTTCTGCACTTGAAAGGTCTCCAGAATGTGTTGTACAGTCTTTTGTTTTAAGGGATTGTGTTTTTCTTTAGGTGTGCGAATATGTTTGTCTCCCTAAGATAAATATCTCTGTTAGCGTCAGTGGTATTAACTGTGTAAGTAAAGTAAGTGCTCTGGGTTCAATGTCTTTATCTTGCAATAACCGCTAGCTGTTCGTTATGGGAACACTTTCAGTATCATCACTTCCAAAAGTGGGATTTTGGCATCCTCTCCAGTCTGGCAGAAGCTCTAGCTTACACTGGTACACGAGGAGTGGTCCCTTCATTTCTCTCGTGGGCCACAATGTGCTATGCTGAACTGCACCACTTTACAAAAGCCACCCCAATCCATGAAACATGACACACCACACTAAAATGGGAAATGGAATTATTCCCACTGCGGTCTATTTCTAGAGTGATGCAACTATGCTGTGTCTCAACATTAAAAAAACCTCCCACAAACTTGGATTCAACAAAACATACTTCAAGAAATTGTAGTCTGACAAAGGAAATTGAGATTATGATTTATATTTACACTGCACTGACTTTCTTTAGAAATGTGAAGTCTCTTTGCAATGTCTGTAAGGAGAACAGAGGTAATAAGCTAAAGAAATGCTTTTAATGTCTAAATGCTGTTGTATAATTTTTCTTGAGGTAGGAAATACAGGCTTTCAGCACTGCTCTCTTAAAAAAAAAAGGAGGGCAGCAGAAGGAATGTTTTTTTTGGAAGACGTGGTACAGTTCTGTGTGAGCAATGCATAGTGATTATCATTCTTCAAACAATCATCTTTGGATTCAGATTCCTTATAAAAATTTTACTCATGGGAAGAAAATAAAGGTGACTTAATTAAAATGGTCAAAGAAAAACATGGAATAATCAAGAGTCAGTGCACTCCAAGTGAATAAGCTTTTGATACTTAACCATTATATTTCTTTATCATGCTCATTCCTTCTCTACTCATGCTCAACAGGTTACATTTGAAAGTATCTGTTTCTATCTGTAATGATGTGGAGTTGCCTCTTTGCTCTCTGAAGACTTCTGGGAACTTTAGAAATAATATTTAAAATGTTGCTTGCCTATTTATACCACTGATATGACTACCAGATTGTGTGCATTTTGGTTTGTGTGTTTTGGTGTTGGTTTTTTTTTTTTTTAAACATGGCAGAAAGGCATATACTCTTTGAGCAGTGACTCTGAATTGAAATTATCATGTAAAAGCTAAACACCAGTAATAGATATATTTGTTACAATGTGAAATGTAGGCTTGAAAGAAATAGATTAAATGATGAGAGGGTGATAGGTTGATTTTCCTGATGACATAAAGCTTTTATGTTAAAAAGAAAAGCGTTTTAAGAAATAGATATTATACTAAAAAAAAAAATTGATAAGACAAAAGAACAGCAACATGCTTATTTCACATCTGTTACTTCTTGTGCTCCCATAGAGGGCAATATTGTATAAAAGATAGGTGTAAGCCATGTGTTAGGGATCTGCCAATTCATCTGTGTTAATATACTTTAAGGAAAATTGCTGTTACAATAAATTTGATGCTGTATTTCCCTTTAGTCAGGCTATGACTAATGCACACAATAATGCACACCAAACCACATAACAGAATCTTGTTAAAGGTGAAGGAAATTAATTTTGTAGATTACCTAATTGTAGGTTGTAATGGAAAAACCATCACATTTTGGCTTACAATTTTCTGTTCAGTAACTGAGTCACAGTAAGTGCTCTCTTTTTATTAAAGTTGGTTGAACAACCCGTAAGAAAAAGGGGACAGGTTTGTGTTGTCAGTCCTGGGAATACGATATGTAGAGAGATGTGTCCTGGGTACAGTGAAATCAACTGCATTACTGTATTGTATCTGGTATTTTTTTCCTTTGGAATGCATGGGTGAACTTATAATAATGTTTTAATTTACTTTTGTGTTTCTCTAATTTTGATGTGTTGTCAGCACAAGGCCCTGGACTTCAATCTTTCTCAGTCTCCTGGGTAGCTGAAGCATGGAAAGATCCATGCCTCTTTAAAATAATCTCATATATTAAATTTCTTTCCTACCCTTATTTACCTGCTTCACGAGCACTACTGTAGAGTTGTGTCACAATAAGTTGTTCACATTGTCTACACTAGACATAAGTGAGGGTATATATTTCATGTATAGTGATTGGAGAGGGGAGAGTTCCCCTTTCAGGGAAGTGGGAGCCTCATAGTTGTATGTCTACAATTAAAAAGTATTAAGTGTCCCCAGTGTTTTAAGTGATATCGTTTCAGGCAATGACAGTAAAATTCGTATGAAGAAAAGTCCTTTACAAATGTCCTTAAATGATTCAGTTGGATTGAAGATGGTTGTGATTAAATCTCAAGAGGTCATTAGCTCCCAGATTTGGACTGAAATCAGATTGGTTGATGTGTTGATGAAGGCCTCCTGAATTAAACAGTAATAATTACTGCTCTGAATAGTATGGTGTTTACCTTCAAACCTCCATTAAAAATTAAGGTTGTTTAACAAGAAATATTTGCTTAAGACTTAGGGGATCTATTCTTTCAATTCGCTGCACTTGACTGACTTAGGCAGAAAATGAGATGACGTCTTTGAAATGTGTGTAGGTGACTTAGGGCCAGGATTCTATATTTTAATGATGGCATGTAGCGCCTTCTAAGACTAAAACCACTGGCTCAGTCTAGCACCTGAGGTGAGTATACCTCACCCGAAGGTCCTTTGATCATCCAGATAGAAAACTTGTTGGAGTTTGCTGGGTTGCTTCCCCATCTCTGTTCATATGTTGGCTTGCAGCTGAGCTCATAGCGTATGTGTATGTATGGGTGGGGAGGAAGGTGGTCCCTTGGGCCTTGACTTGGCATGATGCAGCTGAGGTGCAAGATGGGAAATGCACACTCTGGTGCTAGTGCGGATGTGTCCACTAAGAGCCCTTCCAGGAAAAAGGTGCTTCTCGGATGTAAACACAGGTGTCAGAATTAGGGACTGCTGCAAATTGCTTTAGCTAAATGTGAAAAAATATGTGTATTCTCCCCCGTATTGTCTCACTTAAGTTGTGTAAGTACAGTGATGGTTACATTGTTTTTTAATCTATATTCCAATAGTGACACTGATGACAAGCGTCACTGTAAACGTTATACTTAACCCTGGAGTTCAGTCAGTGAGGCTTAAGTCCTCTGAAACTGCTTGTTTCACTAACTGTTCACCAACGTAAGTGGTCCAGGGAGGCTTACAGTAGTTTCTCATTGCTGTCATCTCAGAAATCTTCATGGAGTAGGAAAGAAAAGCAACCAACAGGAACAGATACAAAAGTCGTTCTTCTGCCCATTGAATGTTTCACTGCCCCTGTAGAGATATGAAACCTCTTTCCATCTGCCAAAGAACCGCAGCAACACAAAAAAGAACAGAAAGTTTATTTTAAGTATCTATGGTATGATCTTACTGGATGCCATAGCTCATTGAAGATGGACAGAAGGTGCAGACTGAATGCAGAATGTTGTATGAGAAATGACTGTAAAGAGGTAGAGCTCGTCGGGGATGGTGTGGCCTTCAGGTAGGGCACTCGACACGATGTCGGGACATGGAAGCACTGTCAGGGGCAAGAGCAGTCTACTGACAAATACAGGGAAAGCAGCAAGTCTGATATAACTTGAACCAAAAAAGGGACAAAATCTCATAACTAGTTCAAGGAAAAGTTATAAGGGGGACTCTATTCAATAAATACTAATGGTATTCAGTGGTATTAGTGCTAAAACACTGAATAAAACAGATTCTAAGAAGTCTACTGTAGAAATCTACTAATGATACAAAAAGAGTATTTCTTCTCTTTTTCTTTTTCTTAGTCTTATTTCTTTTTTCTTTCTTTATTTTCATGTAACGGCTCTAAAGTCCAAGAAGACCTGTTCTTCTATAATAAGAAATGCTAAGATTAATCCTGTTCCCAGTAGTGGTCTTGGAGACACCCCAGAGATACAATCGTGGGGGGCGCGGAAATCTTGGTCCACAAATTGAATCTGGGCTATCAAATATTTTGGCATATAAATGCATACATATATTTTCTTTTTTTACTCTCAATTAAATTTTCCATCCAGATCTCATATCTGAAGCCTGGTCTTCACCTGAGGGTCCAGATGCAGCTGTAGGGGCTCTCCCTTTGCTGCTGTGTAAGTCCGCGTTAGCAGCCAGTGCCTCCTCTCTGGAGCCATATGTCTCATTTTCTGTCCTCCACTACTTTGGGAATCTGGAAAGAGTGGGAAAGAGCAGGTTGTGGCTGTCTGTACTAGTCAGGCTCCAGAAATAAGTAAATTCAATGAAAGAGAAGAATTATAGGAAACTTGTGGTTAATGTAAGGGTCTATGCTCTGTAAATGACAATTTTCAGATCTCAACTAATTCAATATTCAGTAGATTGTGTTTTTCTGCACTTCTGTGGAGTTCTTGTCTCATTAATTTGCATGTGCAATGATTATTTAAAAGTTAATGACACTTCATGGCATTTGCATCCATAAATCTATATTATCCCCATTTAATATGGTAAGCAGTAGACTCCTCCTGTACAATTGCATCTTGGACTTGAGTATTTGTGTGTTCTCGATAGACATGTTGTTTAACACTGATTAAATCATTTCAACATTTTCAACTTTTATAAATGCAATAGGGAAAACAAGTGTTTCCAAACACCCAAACACCCCTTTATATTGGGAAATACAAGAATACATACATTACATCAACAATAACAATTAAAAAACGAACTCCAATATATTTATCTGAGGCTTTCTAGAATGACGTGTTTTTATGGTCACATAGACTACTGGAAGGAAGGATGAGAAAAAAGGAAGCTTAATACTTGCTTTGCCAGTATAACTTCTGTTCTATTTAGGGCTAAATTCAGGCTTGACATTTCAAATGTAGTGTCACTAATGGAATTGCATCTGATTGCACTGGATTTAAACATGGTGTTGACAGAAATACACATTACGACTGAGCAGGTAGCTGTAGCATTTAGTCATAGGAGAGAAAAAGAACAAAGAGCTTCCTGATTTACAAAATCTCTCAATTTCCTTTTTCCTTCTTCCTTTACTCCTGATTTGCTAAATGAGACAAGAATCAGAAAGGATCTGTTGCTTTTTTTCTGGCTCAGATTCTGCTTTTATGGACTCGAGTCAACCTTTCCCTTCCTACTTGAGGCTGGGCTGTAGTCACTTTCTGATCCTTCTTTCCTTTCTCCCTCTTCCAAGAGGGAGACAAAATTACATTTTGTCTGGAAAATGTAATGGTCTATGAGAAAATCCCCAAGACTATATAAATATACGAAATTGTTCCTTTTTTGACAGAATGCAGACTTTAGTAAATTCCAGCTCATCAAAGCAAACATTTTTTCCAAGATTTAATTTGAAAAATAAACAAATCTTATAATAGGCAACTCCAGCTTTAACTACAGAACAACTACTGGCTCTATCTAATACACTTGTGAAAAAACATGAACACTTCACACTTTTTAACAGCATATTATTCAATAATCAATAATTCTCCAACACTGTTCTTCTTATTGTTGTTATTTTACTGCTAATAAGTCATCAGTAATGACATTCCAACGCAAAACTTACATAATTTTTCCATACATGCTATCAACACATCTTCATTTTCCATGTAAGTCATAAATAAGAGCACTAATTATGGCAGTGGATCTATCTTCCATTAGATATGAATAAGGTGTGGACTAAGGATATTAATATTTTCTTCAGAGCATAACTATAGCCAATTTGCACAACCTCTGGGCTTTGGATAATCCCGCTGTAACACAGACATAAGAATTTTAGGTGCATTGTAAAGCTCCATAATTTTAAAGGCTTTGCACAGCTTGGTGTGAAGTATTATAGCACTACTTCTACAACAACTGAAATGCTGCCAACAGAATTGTAGTTGGAAGAGGAAAACTTAAAGAGAGATTGGGTTAGTAATGGAAAACTACATAGTAAAGTGCATCCTAGAAGCTTAGTCATGCAAAAGATTGTCTGAACTTATAAGAGGATTTTTTGTTTGGTTGGTTGGTTTTTTTAACTCATAGCAGATTTCCGCTTCGCAATGATGGGGTAAAAATCTCTTTAAGACCTTCTGATTTTGACTTGCTTTTCATGGAAAATCAGGGCTTGAAAAATTGGAGACCAAGTGTAATATTTGTATTTATGGTATAAGAATAGGGAATTATTTTCATTCTGCACAAGTCTGGAGGCCAAAACTCATTTGGGGGCATTGCAGAAGCTCTCCGCCCTGCCAGAAAAAGAAAACCACCTGCCCCTACCCTTGTGTTGCAGGTCTGACCCCGCTGGCACAGGGGACATCAGGGTATGATCGCCCCGGGGGGTCCTGAGCACCCTTTGCCCTGCAGGTGGTAGGGAAATTGTGCGGGGTCAAGTACAGCAAGCTGTCAGCTCTTCAACCTCCCATCCAAAACGCTGCTGGTTGGAAGCCTTCCAGGTCATAGACAAGTGAAGCCATCACGTTAACAACTAGGAGGTCTGTTCAGTCATTTCCTGCCTTTTTATCCTAATCGTTGCTTTTCATAGGCACTGCGATATGTCTGACAGAGATCCAGTTTCCATGAACACGTCTCTTCCACCTCATGCGTTCCCATGTTAACAAGGAGCATAGAAGCGGCCAAAAATCACATAATTTGAACACAGATACATCGGAATACTTTAAATGTATTCGAAACAAGCCAACATAACTGCAAAATCTGCAATGGCATTTTTGGAACTATTTTTTTCTGTTATAAGTTTAGAGGCCTGTATGCTGGGGAGGCTGACAGCTCGGAAGGGAGAATGGGTGAAAATACAGATAAACCTGACCGAAAGATCACTTGTCATTAACTGCAGTGTGGGGATAGTGAGATTCTAGTTAGGAAGAAATAATTTCATTCCAGGACAAATCACAGTTTGAGGATGTACCTGGTGTGGTATGCTGTCTACGATTCAAAGATCTTTTGTGTCTGTTGCAGTTAATACATCAGCAGGAAAAATTACTCTAATTAAAGTATCATAGATAATGCAAAAGGATTCAAGATTAAGTAAACAAAGATTCAAAGCAGAAACAGTTTTAAAAAGTCTTCATTGATTATTCTCCACTACTTTTCTTGTTACGTGGTTTCACAGGCGTGCAGAGGAGATGTTACTAGCAGGAGATGCTATTTAAGTCACCATTTCACATCCACTTTTCCAGACACCAAGAACTTGTGAAAAAAAGATGCAAATCTGAGATGAGTCACAGCCTTGAACTCAGTTCAGGTGAACAGGAAAAGTCAACGATGTGCCAAAACACTGAACTCTCAGTCCCTCAGCTGTCCAGAGAGAGTTCACATTATTTTGCAGACAGGGCAAATAGCCTTAAAAGGGATTTAAAAATTCACAGTGGTTATTGCTTGGATTTATTTGATGTGATCACTAAAATTTTCCTGAGTCAGCAGCCAAAAGTAGGTTTATTCTTGTGCCCATTATGGGAACCACTTCTGTTTCATACCAAAAACCACTTCCATTTCAAGAAAATGCTAATTTAATTTAAAAACTAAATTAATTCCTCACCATTCAAAATTCTGGTCACCATTTGTCGATGACCAGAGAATATTCACAGAAAACAGGCTGCCTTAATTGTAATTCGGGACTGCCACACAGCTTTCTGTACTGAAAGAATGAAGCAAACAAAGTCAGCTGAAATAGAAACAGGTGTTTCAAACCCAGCAAGAAGATACGAACATGAAAGCTCTCCTATTAGAAAGCAAAAAGCTCATTTTCTCAGTGTTTAAACTTACTTTTTTGTGGTTGCTATGCTACCGTTTCTGCATGTACTTTATGGTGCTTTGAACCATAGCAAAAAAAGCCTTTAAAAAAAAAACAAAAACAAAAAACAAACAAAAAAACCCACAAAAAACCCCAAAAAACAACAAAAACCAGACCCGAACTAAACTGAAAACCAATGTGAGTTCATTCTGTAAAGTTTTTCTAATGGGTAAAACTTGATTTTCAACAATATTAAAATTGGTCAGTCTGGGGAATCAACTAGCCATTTCCTCCCAGCCTACTGGACCATTTTTGTTTTTCCAACACTTTACATATATAATATCTCTTACTAAGCTTATACCACCAGTGTTAACATAATTTGTTTCAGGATATAAGCAAGTTGCAGCTACTGATAACAGCAATAGCTGTTATACCCTTTAATATATATAAAAACAGACCAAACTCCCATTAAAAAAAATCTGCATAATAGGAAAAAATAACCTGCACTCAGATGATATCTCATGAGAGCGCTAGGCAAGTACTCTGGTATTCAGAAAGCAGAAAATCAATACTAGGCAAATGGTCTAAAGATATTGTCGTGGTTTAACCCCAGCCGGCACCTCAGCCCCACGCAGTCACTTGCTCACTCCCCTTGGCGGGATGGGGGAGAGAATCAGAAGAGTAAAAGTGAGAAAACTCATGGGTTGAGGCAAAGACAGTTTAATAGGTAAAGCAAAAGCTGCGCACGCAAGCAAAGCAAAACAAGGAATCCATTCCCTATTTCCCATCGGCAGGCAGGTGTTCAGCCATCTCCAGGACAGCAATTGGTGGGGTGGGGTGAGAAGCAGAAAAGGCCTTGACTGTGTGTAAGCCCTGCTCAGCAGTAGCGAAAACATCCCTGTGTTATCAACACTGTTTGCAGCACAAATCCAAAACACAGTCCCATACTACCTACTGTAAAGAAAATTAATTCTATCCCAGCCAAAATGAGCATGTTCTAACAACTCAAACATCAGTGTGTTATCAACATTATTCTTATCCTAAAGCCAAAACATGCTACTATACCTGCTGCGAGGAAGAAAATTAACTCTACCCCAGCCAAAACCAGCATAGATATTCAAAAGCTTAATAAGCCTATTGGTGAGATAAGAAATATGGGAAAGAAAGAACACACTTTGGAAAATCAGGAAATGGGGTCAGCTATGAGCATAAAATTGTCATGACAGATTATTTTCAAGGACACATTTCCAATAACCCTTTTAGGGAAAAGAAAGGTAACATTAAAACAGAAGGAAGTAAAGTCACATGTGAAATGATGAATTCCATGTAAGGGGAAATGATTGTAAAAGACTTGAGCGCTGGAGATAAAGAAGACTTAGAGGGAAAGGGGATGAAGCTCATAACAAACACTTGCGCATCTCTGGTCCTGGTTCAGCTAGGTAAGGAAGCACAGCATAGCTTCGGTCATGGTGGCAATCTGCTGGCTCATGTTGACCCACTCTTCTAGAGACTTGGGGCTTAAGCATGGGCTCTAATGCAGACAAGCAAGGAAATGCTATTGTTTAAGGCTTATGCAGTAAAATGCAGAAAATGTGAAGCGTTATTATGTAATGCCTAACAGCAAAGAGTTGGATAGGATCACCTCTCATGCCTTATTTCATCTCCAGTTTAATTGTTTCTGTGAAGTGAAAATACATTAAATTGCATACTGGTAGATCCATCTCACTGCTCTCAAAACACCTTAAAAAAATCATTCCTCACAGAGGAATATTAGTCATGCTGAAAATCCCTTCTTTTTTTCCTTCCTGTTTTATGCGCCTGTGTGTATACACACGTGCTTGTACTTGGGATTGTTAATTCCTCTTTATGCCTTTGAAAGTCTTCTCCCATGTGATTCTTCAGTTTGTCAAGTAGACTTTCTATTTATCATTTGGCTGTCACTTCCATGCCTCCATATTGAAGCAATAAGGAAGGGACGTACTTGTCTAAAAATATCTAACTATAGCGACAATAAAGATGGTGAGGAATTACATTAAAAAATGTAATGGACCGAAACTAGAAAAAAGAAAATTCATTTTATGCATTAGGATAAAAAGGCGTTCTTAAGGGAAGGTCAGTCTTACAATGGAATAACTTAACTAGAGAGAGTTCACCATCACTGCAGAAGTGATGATGTGGATATTAGATACGGTACACATGAAAATAAAAAGGTATAGAAAAATAAAGCTGTAGTAAATATTTTGTAGAAAATGTTAATGCACTGATAAGCAGCCGGAGGGGAGAGCCCAGTATTTCTTTTCCATACTTTGCTTTTTAAGATTCTGCTCTTGTGACACTAGCAGTTAACAGCAATGGGAAGGGAGGCAGAACAAGATGATCTAAGGAGGCCCCTTTCAGCTTTAACATCTACAGGATTCATTCGGCTCCCTCTTGGCACAGGAGTGAACTCACCCTACTCTGATTTATATATCCAAAGTTTTTATTTTAATATTCTTGCATGGAGGGGAAAAAATATTACAGCCTGACAGGAACTTTAAAAAGTTACTTGCCATGTGAAGAAGTGCATTCTTGCTGTTGTCACCAGGTATTTCTTATTTTCTGCCCACTGGCCACAAGTGCATTAAACACTCAGTAATGGTAACACCAGTAATAAATAATTATCGTAAGCTGCAATATATGCTGTGCAAAGACTTTTAGCCATCATAAAAATTACTTTCTGTACTGTCAGATTTCTGTGCTGTGGAATTACAAGGATTTATTTTGCTGAAAAGAAAAAGCTGTCTGCTGATAAGATCACATATCAAAAATATGCAAAAACGTTCCCTTTATATTTGGCTAAGGCAGAGACTGCATTCTTCTTCTGCATTTTAATTTGGAGACCCAAAAAGTATAGCATTGCTAATGGAGAGAGCGCCTCTCTTTCCATTCAACCTCGCATTCAACCACACGGGACCATCAACTACTTACTCTGTTCATAAAGGGCAAGGAGAAGGGGAGTCATTTTTATATGGGACCAGTACGTGCTTCGAGCTAAGATCGGTGCGCAGTCTTGGGCATTTGCTCGTCTCTGGAAAACTGGGAAAGTCAGGTAGGAATAAAACCTGGCCTCTCTCTTTTACTCCTAATATGCACAGTGAGCCAAATGCAGAAGAGAGTGGCAGGTGGAAAAAAGGCAGCGTGTCCCTCTGCCTTTTCTTGAACAGCTTTGTGGAGCGCATGCACTTCCCAAGGGTGAATCCCTTACCAAGATATTAATAGAAACCGTTTTCCTGGAGGATAAGACATATCTGTTCTAATTCAGATTTCAGCAGTATAAATGGAAGAAACGGAATGGACAATTTTCCTGCTCTTCTGTTTTTAAGATTGCCATATCTGGGAAAAGTAGAAGCTTGGTTATTAGGAGAGGTGTATCATCAGGTGTTCGAAGTGATCATAGCTTCGCTGACTATACTTTATGAAAAAGAAGGATATGCCCCAGGGATTTTGATCTCCCTGTGCTTTCCAGACTTTCCCCTAGGATGGTAAACAGCAATTATTTGCCCAGTGCAGATAGACACATCCAAGATGTTCAATTTCCAGCAACTGCAAGGCAGCAGCAGGTGTGGATAAATGTTGTTATTTCCTGTTTGTTTCTTGATTTCAGTCTTTATTTTTCCCAGAAGAACTTTCTTTTGTGCTTTGTTTTCCTCAGTGATACACAATGTTTTGTAAGCTTTATCTGCACAAAACAGACCAGACTCTGTTCCATTTTGTAACATGAATATTCTTCTCTCCCCTTTTAAAACTTAGATAGTCAAGAATGTATACAATAAAGAAATTTGTGAGGTCCTTGCATAGTGACCTTTATATCTTATCTCTTCATCCACCCCTCTCTAGTTCTTAAACCCTCTACTGTCTTGTTACTTTATTACACATGCCTTTCGAATTTATGCAGGTTTCTCAGATTTCTTCCCAAGCATCCTGTAGAAAAGCCCAGACAAATACACCTCAGTCTTAATTTCTTCCGTCATTGACTAAACATTTGTACTTGGGACTCCTTTTTAATTTTTGCCTTTTCCCCCATTTTTGACGCCAGGTTGTAGGGTTGCAATATTTCAAGTGACCTGATTGCTTTCTGAACTCTCAGTCCTGATATTCCAACCTCCCTTCCCCTCTTCTAAAGCCCTTAATATTTATGAATTCAGACACGTGATCTCATGACACTCTCTGTATATAATTATACTTTGAGGTTTTTCTGGAAACAAAACTACTAATTGTTTGGTGCTCTTGATGAAAGCACCTTCCTGCCTAGAGTAATGTATAGGTAATTAATTAGAAGCGATATGCTGACACAGGGAGGGATGCTGCTGTGCTTGCCTGAGGAGGCTACGTACAAGTAAGGTCCTCCTCACTGGAAGCCAGGCTCCTCTCATTTAGAGATGGTGCTGTTTAAGGTTTAAGAAATTTAAGAACTGGTCAGGAGAAATGGTGAAATAATGGAATACAAATGAAGGACGAATAAAGCAGATGCCGGGTCTGCATTGCAACAGGATGTGTAAGCAGAGACATTGTCAAGCCTTTTCAGTGAGATACACATTTAAAGGCATGGCAGATTCAGTAAATTGCTGTTGTAATCTGTAATTTTACAAGGTTTTAAAAGTCTTGTTTTCTGAACTAGTAAAATTTCAAATGGAATATCAACACTCCCATTTCACTGCTTTTCCTATGGATTTGTTTTGAGACCATAAGCTTTTCTCTCCCCATTGACTATTGTTAGGTACTTCACTAGAGCTATCAACACAATATCTCTGTGACAAAACAACCACGCCACCGGCTAAAACATTGCTGCAGTCAGCTGCGTTATATGTGATGCTACCACACTACATTAAGTGGCAGCTGCCACTCTGAGCCCATTGCTGAGCAGAGCCTGAGGACTGTCGTGCTCCCTCCGTAGCACAACAGCTGCAAGTGTAGCTGCACAGACAGCGAATTTCCCCCTCTGAACTACCGTCGTGATCAACAGCCGATGGAGATTTCGATATCTGTGTCAGAGAAGGGTCTGAACTTAGACACGGACTGGATCCAAGTTTCGCAGCTATTTCCTCTCTTAAATCCTGGATCGGAGAGAATAAAAAACCAAAGGGATATGGGAAGGCAAAGATACGCTTTCACCGGTTGTTCCCACCGTCATCCTTTTCCCAAAAATGAGGATTGGCCTGGTAAAACCGCATCGCGCTCTCTTTGCAAAGAGACTAAGTGCTGCAGAGACCCTGCTGCTCTTCCCCTCGTCCTCTGCTGCCGGATTGCTCTTCCCTGGGCTGAAAAGCCTGGCTCAGATGCCAGCACGTACGACAGCTGAAGGCAGCCTACTCGTTCAGACTATGTGCAGGTCAGAAAACTTGCCAAAATGTCCGCATCGACATTATGAGGGAGTTGAAGGGAGCAGATATGACAGCTTAACTATAGTCACTGTAAGTAGGTGTAAATTGCCTACATTTTAAGAACGTTTTCTTATTTTCATTGGCATGCCAGTGAATTTCTGGCAGTTTTCTTAAACATGATAATTTTGCAAAAAAACCAAAAAGGCCCTTGAAGGGAACTTGCACATCAAATGCAGCGAAATGTAGTGCTTAAAAATCCATTTGGCCTTTATCATTCTTTTTGTTCTGTGCCACAGTGTGTGTCCTGAAAGCAATGGCCAAATTAATTGAGCAACATTCCTAATAAATGTGACTAATGCCTGATTTAACCACGTTATACATTGTCACCCCCTTTAATTTTATACCACGTTCCTCTAGGCTAAAGCCCAGCCATCTTGTTTGCAAGTTTGGATTTGGTTCTGAAATGAGCTTATGGTTTTTAAAGATTTTTCTTTCACCATTCCTCAAAACTTTTCCTCTGTCAGCTTGCCTTTAACAGTAACACGTATGACAAGGTTTTGATTTTTTGTTCCTAGGCCCTGCTTTGTTTAATTCCATGTTGCATGAAAAGATCCCAGGCCAGCCCCACAGAGTTATGAAAATCCTTCCGGATCTCATGGTTTTGTTCCTATTTGTCTTTGTAATATCTTTCAGTCAATTAGGCCAAAATTATGGAATGAAGTCAAAATCTTGTCTTCATTACAATGATCTCAGCAAGCAACAGCAAACAAAGAATGAAAAATCTCCAGGACTGTGGGGCAATGCTGCACAACCTGAACACCAAGCAACTACCCTTTTATAAATACAGAGAGAATGCAAAGTGCTAATGATACATTGGACACAGAAAACAGACACCAGCAGGGGAATTTTTTACCTGCATTATTCCAAGAGAGCTTTTGAAAATAATTATGCCTTTTTTATACTATTTCAAAAGATGCTCAAGCCTACTGTATTACAACTGTGCAATTCCAAGTATGAAATCACTAATTAAAATGTATTCACAGCAAGGTAATTTATTGAAATGAAATAGTTGGGGTGGACATAGAACACTCTTGAGACTAAATTAGCCTTTCATCTATCAATAAAGCACACTGGAGAGAGAGGAAAAGAAAAAGAAAGGATCCTGATTCCAAATTATTCTACTTTACTTGGATTTGTGAAGAGTTATGGGTGAGAGAGTTGTGGTTTATTGCGGTACAGCAAAACTATTTAATGATATTTCACTTTTCCACCAGCTACCCAGAATCATGTTCGTACTGCGAGTCTCAAAATGGAGGGAAAGGTAGATGGGAAAAAGGTAGAAACAGTGTTGAAAGACATTAAGCTGCTGCTGTTCCAGATGTGAGAAGGAGCAGTCGCATTGAAAGCTGCCAGAGGACACATCAGTTGGGTATGTTCCTTGTGTGAGCAGAGCATGAGCTCGGAAGTGGGAAACAGGGTAAGCGGGAAACTGGAGGGAATACAGTTACAAGTGAATCTCCTCTCGGAGATGAATCTATCCTTGGAGCTGTCAGATGTGATTTCGTGTGCCAGCCCTGGTGAATATGACCCTTGGACTTTCACTTCTATTGTAGAAACCTGTCATCAAAATTGATGGAGGGTATTTTGTGTCCCTCACCCTCCATCACTGAGTTCTTTCATATTTGAGTCAACTGTGTTAGTTCATCTTGTGGGATTATGAGCTAGGCAGTGAGCATTAGTCAAACCAGACTGTTTAAAGCAACAATTGCACAACAGTTACAGCAATTAAATTTGGAATTGTGAATGCAAGCATCAGGACTCTGGTTTTCTAAGAACTTGCATACAGTCAGGGAGCAACCAAACCAATCAGGAGACCGTCAAATGTTCGATCAAAATGTTCTCCATGTTGGATATTGGTTGCTGATGAATAATCCGAAGCCAAGGAATTGAACATTTTATCCACAAGACTGAATACCAAATATCTAACTTCAAATTGAGTTCCTCAGTATCTCCTGCAAAGAACCTGGAAATATTAGAGAGTCATGCTGCATTTTCTCAGTTGTGTAACTCGCCAATCTACTTGGTACAGCTTACGTATGGAGTAAATCAAGGTTGTTTGTTTTTCTAATTTCTACGTGTCACATGCTCTCCAGAGCCAAGCATAGCATACAAAATAAGTTTACTGCCAATATAACTTTAAAAAAAATGTACTTCTTAGTAAAGACTGCAAAAACTTTACCTTTGGCATTCCCCATTAGAAACTAAATAAATTGTAGCTGCCTCAACTTAAAGCATTTTCCAAGTAGCTGGTTTTCTGGAAACTCAGCACTTTAGAAAGGCCTTTACAACATCTCACAAATTGGGCATCAAAACTTCTGGGACTCAAAATCATCACTTGCTGCAGACGGTCTTAGTTCTTGTAAAATGAACGTGAACATATCTGTGCGGCACAGAAAATGCTGAGTGTCAGTAAGGAGGGTTGTATTTTCATTACAGGGGTCTTTTCTGTTTGGTTTGGCATTCTTTGGAAGCTTGTTACTGGACTGTTTACTAGAATAATACGCAGTAAGGTCTATTAGTCTGCTCAACCTATAGATGTCATTGCCCTAAAGGGAATTTACTCATCTATATTTCTGGGAGAAAATGGGGCTAAAGTAAAACTGTTTCTGTGTAAGAGGACCTCTAGCTTTAATTCCAGCTAAGGACACAGCTCCAGCTCAACTGATTTTGTTATTCAAGCTGTACCAGTATTTTAAAGCAACCTTAGACACAGAGAACTAGGTGGAAGGGTTTCCTGATAGCTCACAGCTCTAGCATTGAGGCAAGCTGCTAATCCAAACCTTCCATGCTTTTTCAGGGCACATTTTAACAGCTTTTACAGCATGCTGTTCTTTGCATGTGTGCTTTCTGATGGCAGTGCCTTCCATAATTACTCTCTTATACATAGGTCCCTAAAAATGGATAAAAATTACCTTGGTCATGTTCATAACCTCTCATACATAATCCACTAAGTATTGACCTTCCATTTCATCTTGTTATAGCTAATAAATTTGTGATGGTCACCATGAAATTGCTTTGGAGACTTCAAAAGCATTTCAAATAACAATAATGTTTTTACAGTGCCTGTCACTTGACTTTGTTGAGGATGAACAGGGAGCCACTGTTTCTACATTATATATGATTCTTTGCTTTTAGTTATTTTCCCAGGCACTTAAATTTATACAAAATGCTGGTTTCCACCTCTAAATTTCATGTGAAACAAAGACTGAGCTGAAATCCCCTGGATTACATGGGTGTCTAAAATATGGTATGTCATATTTTTGAATAGGCTAAGAAAAGACTTGAAATCAAATAGGATCAAATGTGGTTGTTCTTTATTTCCTGGGAAGTGGCTAGCATGTCTCTTCATCACATTTTTATATTCCCAATAACCAAATATTAATAACCACATGATGCAGCAGTCTCATACCATGTTAGCAAATCAACATACCTGAATACAAGTATCTGTGTACCTGAATAAAACTTCAGAGCAAGTGTTCTTCAGGATAACTGAAAGACTACTTTTTTTCATCAGAATTACTTAAAAATAGCTGTGTTGTTTGCAATGATTGAGATGTATTGGCTAGTTAAAATAATTTTTTTTACAGTAGACATTTTGGTTCTTGACCTTACAACAGGCAAATTGTAGTCAGCCTCCTGCATCTGTTCAGCCTCCTCGATGCAGCCGGGCTTCTGCCCAGCCACACTGTGCTGCCATCAAACATCACCTAAAATGACACCTGAAAAGCTGCTTCTGGAGGGTTTGTGTCGACACTTAGGACTGCACGCATCCATTTAGCAGATAAACAGGCATTTTCAGGGATACTTTAATACCCTATTATTCTGCAAAAACAGATACTACAGCACTTTTATGGGTGAAGCTCAGAGGGATTGCTTAATTTTTTTCCTAGATGCTTACATAAAATTTTCTAAACTCCAAGAAACATATAATGTTCAATCACGTGACAGTAATAGTGGTGCAATGCTGTATAGAAAAGACTATAGGTATACATCTGAGAATGTAATTTTCAGTTTACCTTTATTTACTGGCACATAGCAAGCTATCTTTTTTCCTTTCCCTTTCCTCTCTTCCCTCCTGTTTTTGTTTCTTTTTTATGGGTATTAATTTGCTCTATGGTGCTTGAACACTTTCTCTGTGTCTACCCATCCACTATTCTTGCTGTGAATATATTCTTAATTAGTGTTCTGATATGTGGGTTTATAATTATGACATAGTAGGCAGAAAGGACTGAGGAAAAACAGTACTAAAAGGGCATAATTACATTCAAAGGAAACAAAAGAAAAAATGAAACCTCAAATGTTCTTGCTTTCCATTATGTTTTACCATTGATTTCTGTATTAGCTCATTCACACTGATTCTGAGTTTAAAGTTAAATTATGTTGTCCATTATAAGTAGGGAGCTTTGGACCTCAGTTCAGCAAAACAAGTTTACTTTTATGTTTAAAATTAAGCACGTGCTTAATTCTGCATTTCAGCTGGAATTTCAATAGGGTTGTAGAGTTTTAAATTCACGAGAATTTACACCTTACTTTTAATGCTGTCATGGCTTTACCTGACCTGAATCTAAGAGTTTTGACAGTGTCACATCTTAGAAAAAACTAAAATAAAATCAGCAAAACATATGCAGCAATATTTTCCTTTTGGAGTTGATTTGGGAGTCTTTGTATAACTGTGGTTAATGATTGTGGCTATGTCAGATAAATGAGATAACTTTGCTCAAGTTGAAGAATAAATGGCATCCGAATAAAATAGAAATCTTGAATACAGCAGAATAAAAATCAGTAATGGCCTATTGTAAAATACAAAATATAGACCTCAGACTGCTGTATTGGTGTATATGGCATATATTTGCTTCCTAAAACCCAAAGAGCGGAGTCTGAGCATAACTAGTTACCTATAGAAAAAGATGAAATCTGGTCCTACAGCGTTCTTTATTAAAGGACAAAAATCTAAAGCAAGAACTATGGCTAAAATCTGAAGCTCACAAAACTCAAATGCAAACTACTGAATATACTTTTAAGACTCCAAGTAATAATTTTTTTTACTCACTTGCAGAATGATAAAGGAACTTCCCCATTGCTTAATGTCTCTGAATTTGATTTTTTTTTTTGCAAAGGTGCACTTTACTGAAGCTATTGATCTCAGTGCCAAATTAACATGTTATACAGGAGTTAATACAATTTTGTCATAATGGTTCCTGTTGCTTGTAGCTCCATAAACATGATGGTACTCTAAAGGAAAATATATGGTATTTTTCAAAGTGATTAGATGACATTGTTTCAGTATCACTCTGTTTCAGCAGAAACCATGACTATTTGCCAGAAGAAAAACAAAAGTACCTTGCCCAAAATGCTGCTTGAATTAGTTTTGTGATGTTTATGGTCTAGTTGTAATAATGAAAGATAAGAAAAATAAAACCAGTCACATCTTCTGAGTAAAATTAGAAACAAGAATCATTCTGAAGCACATGAATAACTTAAGAATAAAAAATCTGCATTTCTGGAAGCATGGTTACTGACTTCACTTTTATCTAGAAGGGAAAGAATGTGGCAGCCTGATAGATGGAGTCCCCTTTCAGTTTCCTCCCCACCATGAACAAGGCAGTACTGAGAACTTATTGACAAGGAGTTTTCTTCTAAGGTTGCTGTCTAGATTTCTGTAGAAATGAAGCCCACATATTTTCCGATGTAGCTCTAATTTTTTTGAACGCTTTTCTGCACAGACCACAGGCTATGTTTAAACTGTGTTTGGTTTCTGGTTTGTAGAACCAGCTGTATCCAGGAACACTCACAGAAGTTTGAGGGTCAGAGATCAAACAGGAACCAGTACCTCTTCCATGAGGTCCTCTGCCCATAAAGCCAGTTTATTTTTCCCTAGAATGAGGCAATAAACCAGAACAGAGACTGTATGGACATCAGGAAATTTAACCCTCAGCTGGAATTCTAGTCCCAAGCTCTCCAGTCAATACATAGCAAAATCCCAGAAGACCCTGCTGAAATTCGTGTACCTGTTTCTAAATTTCACAGGACATGGAAAACAGTGCAGAAGGCTGCAGTACCACTAAGGCATTCTAAGCTTGTAAAATAAGGGATAATAAACTTGGCTTAAAGTAATACCAAAAAAGCATGGGATGTACCAAATTCTGATTTGGATTATGGGAATCTGCTCTAACGCTACAAAAAAGCAGAAAGATAGAAGCAAAAGAGGAAAGTGTCTGTGGTTTACTGGCAGTTCTGCCTAAATATAAACTTCAGTTAATTTTTAATTTGATATTTGGAACAGAAATATTCTGAGCATTTCATTAAGTAAACCCTACAGAAATCCAGGTGGTAGCTGGATTTCAATCTGGATGTGATGAAAGATATAAATTTAGATGTCCAGAGTAGGCTGGAATGTGATTTCTCCCATAAAGAAACATATTTAATGTGGGTGCTGACAGAAACACTAATACAATTGATGCTGCCAATTTACCACCCAACAAAACAGAAAAAAACCACAAGGAACAAGCCTGCTGCTTTGACTCATTTGAGAGAATGAATCTTGTTATTCCCAGATACTATGCCTAAGAGGAAAAAAAAATAACAAATGTGTTTTATTTTGATTTTATCTGTCTGGGTCGAAGGTTGTTATTTAAACAATATAACCTTGCACACAGTATGTTTGAGAAAGGAATGTTTGGTTATTTAGTCTCTGGCACAGAAGCATGCACAATGTAGAAAGTTTCCCTATGCTTAGCTGCAAGTGTTGAGTTATGATCACTTTAGAAGCACAGATGAGTCCTGGCTTAAAAATCATAAACAGGGCGTAGTAACAGAGTTATGCTGAGCTGGGAAGAGTTATCATCTAGCACTTTTCATGAAGATTAGCCTGTAGTATGTTCTCATCTAACAGGTTAGGTAATTTATAGATCTGCAGCATTTAAGGTTGTTGACTCAACCCTTCCCTTGTTTGTTGGTTCTAATGCTTTATGTGCTCTCAGAGTTAAAACTTCTGCCAAGTTTACATAGAAATGACTTGCTAGGATGTTTAATTAAAAAAACTTAATCTAATTTGCAAATGTAACGCAGGGACTTTTTTATCAGGATGGAGAAATAATGTCAGGTAGGTTCTTTTAGAGGTTTAAAACTAGTCTAATTTATCTGTGGAAATAGCTTGCTTTTCCTAGGTGAGCTCAAAAGCAGTTGAAATACCTTCTAAATTGTACCAAGTGGTCTTTTTGATCCCTGTACCAATCAGAACTGTAACCTTATTGCCTAGACCACTGCCACACCAGCCTGACTTTCAGGAGCTGGATTTTGCTTACCCCAGGGCATATATTTTGGCTTGAAATTCAACACAACAGCATTTCAGCTTGAAAATCTTCATTTCTGGAGGATTTTTGCTTGGTTAGCTATTTATTTATTTATTTATTTATTTAAATCTGAATCATGCTTAATTTGTGTGATTATGTTATGTTTAAGTTTCAGGGAAATGTGTGTATACGCCAACTAATTTTGCATACTCTTTAAAATTATGGGCAAGATTTATAAAACCTGGGACTACACACTGTTTATTCACTGCTAAGTTGGACATCCTTTGGAATGGCATCTACACATCAGGATGCTTGTCTATTTGCCGAACTGATTGTCCAAAATTTAAAGTTTTTCCTAGGCATTAGTACATTTTTCTCCCAGCTGTTTCTATGTCGGGGCCTGGCGCACACCTCCCCACGCCAGGGGATTGGCTGCAGGTCCTGGGGACAGCTCGGTGGCCTGGGTGGCCAGTCCCACAGGTGTGCACGTGGGGAGAGGCTCTCCAACAGTGGCATGGGTGACAGGCTAAGAGGAGGTGGCGTTCGCGGGCTGGTAGCCTCTGTTGCCTGGATAACTAGGCACCCCCACGTCATTGCCAATAAGAAGTCCTTGACTGGCCTATATGGACTATTTAAACTCAAAACCTTGGTTCTTTTAACTTTTGAACTTTTTAGAGCAGCACTATTTTTGTTCATGAAGAGATGGGGCAATACAATATAATTCTCTGGTGATTTTCTTTTCAGTCATAGAAATGAATCACAACCACAAAAATTAGATCAGGGCATCGACTTTAAAAGTTGAATGCAGCCACAAGTGAAACATTATGTATCAATTTCTATAGTTCACAGATTCTTTATGAGAGCAAATTTAAAGACAAAAGAGAACTAGGGCAAAGGAAGA
Source organism: Pelecanoides urinatrix (assembly GCA_013400755.1). Classification (NCBI taxonomy): domain Eukaryota; kingdom Metazoa; phylum Chordata; class Aves; order Procellariiformes; family Procellariidae; genus Pelecanoides; species Pelecanoides urinatrix. The sequence goes on from VZTQ01006589.1 coordinate 600,744, forward strand.
TCTAGTGCAAATCTGTGGACTTTGACTTCTCAGAAGGATTCAGAACTCATCTTCCTATTCGTGCATGTGCTGACAGTGCTGTGTGGATGTAATGGAAAGTAGATCTGATTTAAAGTGACTAAAATTACATTGTTTAGAGAAGGTCATTTTTTTTTTACCCCTCATAATTTTATATTTCAGTTGTTGACCAGGAAAACAGATCTGGTCGCAAAACCCCAAATGCTTGTAGGTCCTGAACCAATTCCACCTCCCCCAAAATCTTTAATTAATTATAAATAGCATGCAACAAATTTTAAACAAATCTCATCTTTCCTAGTGTTTTAAAGGCACATTTGAGGTTTAATTGCAGGAATACAAACAGAAATTAGAGTATAGGTTTACATTGCATTATGTACTGCCTCTGTGAACACTATTGCTCAGTGGTAAATGTGAAGTTGCGTATATCATTTTGGAGAACCTTATTGCTTGTGAGATCAAAACAAAGGAGGGCCTGATCCAAGATTTCTTATATGAAAGCAAAATTATAAAATAAATACAAAACTTCTGTTAAAAACAGAAATTAAACCACCATATTTCCAAATGCTGTTATTTCTTAATAATGGGAATTCATGAGAAAAATATCAAGACTAGTTTCTGCTTATCCATGTATACTATGTAAAACTTGGACCCTTTTCGCCTTGGAGTGAAAGAAGGGGAAGATCTGACAGGATATTTAGAAGGATGGCTTTGCAGGAGGCTGAAGTGACCTCTCTATTGCAGAGGAATCATACCCACATACTAACAAAAAGCTACCACCACCTCCGATTAGCTTCACACTCTTATCTGCAGAAATGTGTCCTTAATACTAAAAGGAAACACAAAGAGGGGAGAGCCAATCTAAAGGAACAGATCAAGGGCAGGAAAAAAATATAACACTCTTATGAAGAACACTCTGTTCAACTTTTTTGTTTCTCTTGCCCAGAAAGGTTGGCTTCAGATGTGGAAAACTGGTAACAAACATTCTGTTGTTCAGGAAAATGTAGAATTGATAGTGTTATAATTGGCGAGAATGATAGGTTTTCTTACCTGGAACTATTAGCTCTTTGGGATCTGGCTTGAAGGAAAAAAACTTTGAGAGATGCTCCGGATGAAAGGTGTCCTTAGTGCTGTATAAAATAACAGAAAGAGAAGTAGCCTATGATTACTGGAAGCAATATTCTTCATACGGACAATTTGCTGCCTCAGTAAGCCCCTCAGGAAGATCATAGAATCATAGAATGTTTTGGGTTGGAAGGGACCTTTAAAGGTCATCTAGTCCAATCCCCCTGCCATGGGCAGGGACATCTTCCAACAGGTCAGGTTGCTCAGAGCCCCGTCCAACCTGACCTTGAATGTTCCCAGGGATGGGGCATCTACCGCCTCTGAAACCTGTGCCCAGTGTTTCACCACCCTCATTGTAAAAAATGTCTTCCTTATATCTAGTCTGAATCTCTTTTAGTTTAAAACCATTACTCCTTTTCCTATTGCAACAGGTCCTACTAAAAATTCTGTCCCCATCTTTCTTATAAGCCTACGGAAAGTCTTGTGTCTTAAATAGTATTGTGAAGGAGTTAGACAATTTGGCAGGTCACTAACTTTTTCTTAGTTTGGACATTCTGGACTATTCAAGAAAACCCTCTTGAAACAAGTCCAGAAACATCAGATAAGTTGCATCCTTCCTGAGTAATGTAGAATAAAACAGTTCTTGCTGCTGAAGCCTACTGGTCAAGATGAAATTAAGCAGGGTGCATGGGGTATATTAATTTAATGCACTGATGGGAATATAGCCTTGCAAAACTCAGGCACTACAGTTGCAAGAAAGCTGCTACGGTCCTCATATATACTACTAACTGTCTACAAACTGTTGGAGAAAAATAGTATTCTGAGTACTTGGACAAAGCATGACATTTGGAAGCGTATCGGAAAAGATTTTCTCCTTTGATAGTCAAAAAAGTAGTTCTGTGTCTAGAGCTGGAATCCTTTAAAAGGATGCGCACAGCTGGAATTGGGAATTAGTGTGCCCTTTTTGGTATCCCAGGCCTCCTCTGAATATTGGTATGCAGGGAAGTTTCAATTCCTCCTTCTTCCATTTTGGGCAATTTTCTTTCTGTGTAGACTCCTCAGGAAGGGCTGTGACAGAAGCTAACCTTTAAGGAAATTAATGAAGAAAAGAGATCAATGTTTCTCCCTTCCTTGTGCTAGTAAGTGCCCCAGTCAGGCAACAAGTGACCTCAAGGAATCTGGAAAGAAATTGTGTCTTAGCAAGATGATCTTTATGCATGAAGGATTCCTAGTCTGGTGTTGTGTTCTGTCCTTCTGCAATGGGCAGAGGCATATGGAGTCAAGACTTATCATTATCCTTCTCCTGGTCATCCTTCTGCAGATAGGCAAGTATTATCATGTCCCTGGTCAGGAAGAATAACTGTTTCTCAAGGTCTTTTTCACTGCACAAAAGCCATGAGCAATCCATTCCTAAGACTGGGAAGCAAAATGTGTAAATTTGGTAGATTTTTGCTGATGACTTCTGTGTAGAATATAGATCAACAGTCTAAGGCTGATATGGATAATTATATTTTGGTAGGAAATAGCCATTAGCTGATTCTCTGGAGAATAAAAATCTTTGTCCATATATTTTCACTACTAAGGATTATGTATGTCAGGTTTCCTGGGAAAAGATGTTAGAGATAAGGTTGCCCAGATTCCTCTAAATTTTGAAGTAGTCTTTGGTTGTTAAAGGTGTGTTAGGCAGCCTCTCAGTCAGACAGGACAAGGGGAGAACAGATCTATTTGTTTTAATAATCAATAGATCCAAAATTGACCTACATACAATTTGTAGCTGTTATGTTGTGGACTTTTGTCTGTGCTTTGGCTGATATATGGCTCTTTTATACATTCCTATTAGAAAAAAAACTCTGGGCTTGTTGATTTTCTGCAGAATGTTATTTATTTTCAGGAACATCTCACATGTAGTTAATGTCCCTGAACGATTAGCTGTGAGAAGTGTGTGGACATAGGAAAAGTTTGGACAAAGTACAGTATTTGTTATATTTGGCATCTAAGTAGGGGGTTTATTTGCTGGATACGTTTGTGAGGTCATGCAATGCTCTAAAAAAAAACTCTCTCTAGAGGATTAAATATAACTTTTAATTGTTATATAGCTGATACAATATCCTCATCAACATCTTATCTTGGGTTTATAGAAATGTCATTATAAACACGCAGCTTTAACCTTCATTGATTTCAAGGACTCTGTCATTATCCCATTTTCCAGGGTGAGATGGTTTCCAATTACAGAGCATTCTGGTGCTTAATTTTATGTGATAAGCCTGAAACTAATAGATAAATGGTCTCACTTCATTCTGAGGACAAAATCATTTGTAGAAAATAGAAAAGGTGGAGAAAAGACATTTGAAAGAAAAATCTACAGACAGTACCTAGAAACATATATTTCACATAGCAAAATATCATTTAAACAAGGCTCACCTACAATTTACTATTAGGCCACGAAGAAGTTTCTTCTGTGCAATTTTATTAGCACTATGCTAAACAAACTCCACCAAAGGAGGTCATCATTTCATCTTTTTAGCCAAATATCTAAACACAAGGCACACTGCACTAATAGGAGGTTCATTATTCATTGGGTTATTTTCTTTGTACCCCTGACTATTTCCTTGGAAGAAGGCACGTGGATTATAATTTCAGAATGCCATTTCTTTCTCTGTAATAGTACTGTACCTGCTAATGCAAGCTACCCACATAGTCCCACAATGAATACTTGCTTTTTTGTATGATGTCAAACTTCTTTACTACCCTTTTTATTGCATTATTTTGCTAGGGTGTTTTAAGTACATAGTAAGTGGCTTACCTATCCTGAAAAGATTAGGCAGGGCTAAAGATACCTAAAGATACCTGTTACTGGGCTGTCAGTGATGACATGGGTGAGACCTTTGAAGTAAGCCTTTGTCTTATTGAAAACACATACAAACTTTTTTCCCCCTATAACTAACAAGATCTTTTGAAGGTTTATTTTTTGCAAGTTCAATTTTGCAGCACATGCATAGCCAAAAATGGACTCAATCAAAACAGAGTTTGTGTAATCCAAGTCTATATAATTCCCATCCACCATTGCCATTACAAAGGCAGCCAAGTGTCATGTACTTAGCTCATGCAGTACTTGTTACTCCCAAGTACAGATTTTCATCAGTGAAAAATAAAGCCAGTTGAACAACAATCAAGGCTTTTTGTGGTAGTTAAAAAACTTTCCCTTTTTCTTTCCCTCTGCCCATGAGCAACTATGTTTGAAACAGCTGGTCAGCCTCAGCTTAAAGACACTTGGGGACTATTTATGTCATTGCTTTTCATTTTACCCATTCAGCAATAGGACTAAATTGCAAAGTTGGGGATGCCAAATTAAGAGTAAATTCCTGTTCTAGACTTGATATCTGTGCAGATGTCAGCCCTTACAAAACTACACTCTTACCTGATCCACTCCTTAAGTGCCTTGTAATCAAGAGAGTGTCATTGATCTCTGTCCCACCTCAACACCTACTGTGTGACATTGCAGAATGCGGCATCTATAGTGCCATGGCTCAATGGGGGTCAAAAAGACAGAGAAACACATAAGAAAAGATGAAGCAAAAAATTTTGTGCTATTATACACTCTGTTGTACATGAAGTTAAAATAAAAATAATACAGTCTTACAGGAAAATGCTCTGACAATGCATCAGGCTGAATAATCTCTTTGCCTAAGAGAAGTATGTCCTTCCAAGGGACTCTGGTTTTGTAAGCCAGGTTTTGTCTATGTATTCATCTGGTGTCTTTCTTAACTGTATCTTTATGAAGACAGTTTCATAGTATACTGCAATGGAATTCTGTAGTTACCCTGGAATTAGTGGAATATCAGCAAGGAGCCTCTTCTAGTATGTATAAAAGAAACTCTAATTCCAGATACATCAGTTTAGTGTTTAGGAACTCCTGGAAGATACAGCAACATTTTACCAGCTGATAAAAGTATACCAGCTGGAAAAAGTCCATAGGTGTGGTAGGTATACATACCCTTGAGGTGTCTAGATGAATTGAAAACATTTGGAATTCCTTTAGTAAGGACAATAACACACCCTTTCTGAAAAGAAAAATCCTTTCATACAAATATTTTTATCCTTTCCTTCCTGTTGTTGCATCATAGGAAGAGAGAACAGAAGCTGAAGGCACAATTCTTAAATACCACAAAGAGCTCTGGTTTAGTTCCTTCCCAGCTATCAAATATTTCCTGGATTTTCTACTAGTGGTGCAGGGCACAGACTTTGTGATCAAGATCAGATGTTTTGCTTCAGAGAGAGAGGGGCTTGTTATTTCCTGACAGCGAGCAGATTTACTGCTGTAGCTTGAGGGGCTGAAAGTGAGACAGATTCATTCCTGTGTCTGTCCCATGATATTTCAGGTATCTATATAGGGTCCTGCAGTTCATTACTAAAAAAACCTCACTGTGGAACTCAAAGTGTTGCGAATCCTAAATGCTCAAAAATAACTTGTCTAGCAAATTATGTAATGCTAATAGTGTGCTGATAATAGTCTCCCACTGATGTCTAACCTGTGCCAGCAAAGAACAGGAATGCTAGGAACTGATAGTTATGTGAGCTGTCCCTTTAGTTCCGATGTTGACGGCTGAGTGGTTTTTGTTGCTGAAAGTCAGGTGGGTGGTTCCTGCTGAGCCTGATACAGGTATGAATACAGCCAGCAGCTGCTCACTGTACTAGACTTAGACAAGATTTACGTGCTGTACTCTTTGAATGTAAGCAATTAATGTTACAAAAACGTAGACCCCTCCCAGCAGCAGGCAAGACCCTTTCCTACCTCGGGGCTGTGCATAGTATGGGAGAGTGGGGGGTGTATGTGTGTTAGCAGAATCTCGATCATGACTTGGTTTTGCTATTAATCATTCATCTTTGCATTGAATCTTAAAAAGAACTTAGACTTCACAATGCCTCATGTTGGGTAGTGGGCCCTTGCATTAGCATTCAGAGCCTATGCCAGTTGTCTAGGCTTTCTAGACAGTGCAAGGTTACAGCGAAGATGTGCCCGGGCTATGTATCTCAGAGAGATGTGAGCATGAGCCAATTAATGCAGTAACATGGTATTTGGCTGACGGTCTAAAGGAATTCAACACAGCCAACATACTAAAGAAGAAGTCCCCTGAAATAAGACTGGCCAGTACACAGTTAGAATCATAGAATCATTAAGGTTCGAAAAGATCCCTAACACCATCGAGTCCAACCATCAACCCAACCCCCCCATGCCCACTAAACCATGTCCCTCAGTGCCACATCTACACGTCTTTTAAATACTTCCAGGGATGGGGACTCCACCACTTCCCTGGGAAACCTGTTCCAAGGCCTGACCACTCTTTCAGCAAAGAAATTTCTCCTAATGTCCAGTGTTACTGAGAGCTATCCAAAGTACAGGAGATGCTGAGTTAGGTCGTTGAAGCTACTCCTCAAGAAAGTGCCCCCTTCCATTGGCGAACCCGGAGGTCATCACCAGAGGGCTGAGATGATTTCACTCATCTCTTTGTAAAGCATAGCTGCCAAAGGAAGAGGACATGCTAAGGAACTATCCCTCTCCTACTCAACTCCTTACAGTGTCTCAATAAGTAAATCACTCAGGCACAGAAAAAATAGAATAATTTTCATTTTCTGCTTTAGATCCTTTAAACCTTCATTGTTCCTCACACTTTAAACGCAAGGGGCTAGAGTCAAGATTGAAAAAATGACCAAATAACATCCCCCCAAGTTTTACTTCAAAATTATTATCCAAATAAATGGATCAAAGGAACACTACAGACAAAGAAGTGTTTAGTGATTCTGGCAGAATTATCGATGGATTGCACAGTAGTTGGATGAGAGCCTTTTTTATTGTCTCTGTGTGGTAATAAGGAGCCATAGATTCAGTAGCACATCTATCGTTTTAAACAAAAAAAATGCATTACTTCTGAAAATGTGTTATTCTCTGTCTTCGTATGTATAGGAAGCAAGTTCTATACCTGCATTTCAGATATGATTGAAATGATTCCTGTGTACAATACTTCTAACATGCACATATTAGCATGCACAAGCACGTGCATACAGAGAGTAAAGTGCTTTAGGATGTTTTGATATAAGAGGGTTGTTACTAATGTATTGCTAGTAAAGACTTTGTCTCCTAATGTCATTTGTACAATGCTCATCTTTAAGCCATGCCTTTAGTTTTCCGTTGTGGTGGCTATTTAACTACAAAATGGCACAGTGCTAATGCTCAGCACTATTTATTAACAAAACATGCATATGCATATTTAGCTGTAGGTGCTGAAGTACTGCATTTAATTCTTGTAATGTGCAACCCGGAGTTTGATCAGAGCTAAAATCTTGAACATGGACTCTGATTTTGATTAGTGGCACTTACACACTGAGGCAGAGACATTTCATATTACATGATCTACATTTTAACTCTATTTGGCATAAAAGGAGAATCTTTTTTCCTTGCATAAAAAACTGTAAATCAGATAAGAATTGATTATATTTGTTGGTTTAATGAAGTAAGATAGTGGATTTCTGACTAATGCATTGGAAAGTGTTTATACAATAGAGAGTTCTGCCATCATAAATCACTTTGTGGTGAATGCAACAATTTTTTATTGGAGGTCGCCAGAGTTAGCAGCAAAATCAATTCAAATCAAATCACACAGCTGCTGTATACATCAGAAGACTGCAAAGGAATTAATACACTTACATATTTGCTCACCATGCATGCCTAAATTAAATATTAACAGTTTGCATGAAGATGAAGATGTCTTGCATTACAGCCAGTTAATATGCTTTTATGCCAGGCAGCCCAGATACCTCTTCAATAGAGACCGGCTGGATTTTACATTTAAAAAAGCCAACTGCGTCCTGTTGGCTGAAGAATATGTTGATAGTGTTTTCCACTACAGAGACCAGGATCCAGTTTTGAAAATGTGATGAATTGTTCTCACAGTTAAATTAGTTCTTTTGGTAAGAAAAGTTCAGTTCTGAACTTTTAAAATTTTTTTCATGTTGTCTACATTAATACCCACGGAGCAAAATTGCTGCAGTGGGTGTTGTTGAAGCCATTTCTGCTTCCTCTATAGCTCAAGTTCAGAGTCTGTTACCTCATAATTATGTTTAATGAGCAAATGCTAAAATACAAGAATATTTTCCTTCTTTTGTTTTGACAAAACTGAGCACAAGGATATATTGCTCAGAGATGTAGAATGATGGGTCTTAAACTTATTTTTTTCAATAAAACCATCAGCAGTTCTCTGAAACTGAAAACTCCTATGTAGTTATGAGGCAAAACCTAAAAAAGCCTGTTTCTTCTGATATCCTTTTTTCCTTTGGGAAAAAGAAATGGACATTTACTGTTCAATCCGTCCACAGAAAAGGATCATCATGTATGGTTGCCTTTTCTTCCCTCCTTTATCTTCTTTTAGGTGGTAGTAATTGATGCAAATTCTCAAACAAGTAGGTTTCTTGGAAGATTTTAGTGCTTCTGGTTTGAAATTACTTGAAGTTTCTAGTGCCCAGCTGGACTCAAGACTCCAGAAGAGATGATCCCATTAGAAAAGTAGCAAGATAGAAGTGCGGAAGACCTGTGGGACTGATTTATATCTTCCAGGATCTTACGGTTAGTTTATACACCAAAGTATTGATGAATGACAAAGGACATTGGACACAGAATGGGAAACCTCTGAGCAAAACATCAATAAAAAAGTTAAAAGCACCATTTCTTCAGCAGCAGAAATACCACTTACTCTAATGGAGAAGACTTCCTCTAATATTTATGAGCGTCTGTTATGCAGAGGGTGCCCCTACATTCCTAGATGTGCAAGAGGGAGTTAATTTTTGCTGTGCATCCTGTTTACCACCATGACACAGTTTATCAGTGTTAAGGGTGAAAACTCCATCTCGGTTGTGCTGAGTTCAACAACAAAGGTGGCTGCGTTATCCGTATTGACAAACACTGGAAAGGAATTAAAACCCTGACCGTTTCCATGCTGTTTTTCATAAACTTGTTGAAAATGAAAATAAAGGGCTATTGTTACAAAGGCTGCATAGTGAAAGCAACCTAATACATGATGCATTATTTGACTGAGAGAAACCTGAGGGAAGAGCCAATCTTACCAAGCTGCTTCATACTAAACCTTCAATGTCTTCTGGAACATACAAGTGGTTTGCAGCTCTGCAGTGCCACAGACTTATAGCTTGGCATACTTCTGCTGCCACTGCTGAAGATAAGTCAATGGTTTCCAGTATGTATATTGTTAGAACTTAATTGCTGGTTCATATATCAATAATATTGTAGACCTTCTAAACGATATACTTGGTTAACAAAAAGGTCTCTGAGCAGGTATCGTTCTGAAGTGCTCTGTTCAAAGTATAAACTATAAACTAAATGACAGGAATAATTATAATGTCAAAGAGATTAACAGTCAGTCAGTTCCTGGCCATAGAAGTACAGGATGTATTTAACAAGTCAGTGATCTAAATTTAAGGGCACAAACTCCAGTCAAATGGACTAAATTTATGTCTTTTCCCGGGTTCTGCAATTATATAAATGTAATTAAACAATAGAGCAGTCATTTGGGGAATTAAATAAGGCAAGAACTCAGTTCACTTTTTCCTTACTCTTATTTATGAGTTAAGCTTCAAGTCATGTACAAGGGACATCGGGAAAAGCAATCAGCTCTTTATTTACACCTGTGTAGCTCTATTTGGCCCTAAGCCTGAAATGCCATGAACAAAACAGAACCACTTTTCACTGGGCTGTGGCCCCTTGAACGCGGTAATACAAGAAAATGGGAAGAAGCAATATAAATTTAGATGAAGAAAACCTTAAACCCATTCCTGAGACCTTGTATGAATTGTATGAATTAAACAAAATCACTTTCATGTGTGCTAGATACTTCCTTAGGTTTCATATCACAGGAGATACATGCTGCCATCTATTAATACCATAAATAATTTGAGTCAAAATACATGAGGCTAATTTTCAAATTTCTGAGGTACCTAGTAACAATGTAAATGAACTCTTCCTTTCAGAAGCTAAACGTGGATTATATAGTTACATATTATGAGTTATAAATTTATATATTTCTATACTTTTCTATATAAACATAAATTATATATTTATGTATTATAAATTATATATTATAAATTATATAATGAGGTACCTAAATAAGGTTTCAGCACCAATATGTGATAAATGCGGATTTGTTTCACCTTAAACAATTACAATGGGCGTACCTTTTCCTCAAATTATTGTTAACCCCTAAACTGCTTTGTTTGCAAATCATGATGTTCCAAAGGCTGAGGGAAAACTGTACTTGGAAATATGCTGTTAAAAATACTATAACGCAGGAATAAGCAAGAGGCCTACTGGGAGCTGACTAATGGAGTGTTTCCTTGCATATACGAATACCCAATGCGGTGCAGGCTGAAATCTAACAATTGTACATCATACAGACAAGAAGCTGGTTCTTAATGCTAGAATTAACTTGACTTATGTGAAACATTCATAACTTGCAATCTTCTTTTTTGTGTTTTGCTGGAAAAGCCACGCCTGATGTCTTCTGCTGTAACACATTAAATTTAATGTAACTGAATTTGATTCTGCAAAGTGGGTAGGCAGTATTTCCTGTGCTAAATTTACCTCTAACAGAGAGGTTACTCAGACTCAACCAATATAACTCATCATATGATGCATTATTCACAGCAGTGGATTTATTCTTAATCCCATCAGCTTTATCTCCAAAGAAATGGCATGGTCCTTTTGAGGAAAACTAATCTTAAAAATGTTCATAAAAACTATGCTAGTAATTGCAGTGAAAAGCATTGATTGAAAGTTTGGTAAATCTTTCCTTCAAAACTGGATCTAATTTTTTTCACCTTGACATAACACTGTTTTCTCGAGTTTATTTTGGCCTGTTTAATCCTGTTTAGTCTTTCTGTTACTGATTTTCAAGATGGAACTTATGGAAGCAGGTAATAATTTTGCTTTTCCTCCATGTGCAAAGCACTGCAAAACACAGAGTACAAAACATGTCCAGTTTTGCAGGGTGCAAAACACTATAAAACCTGCAATCTTTCTCTATTAAAGCTATGAGACTTTTTGCTGTGTGAATACTTTTCATGTTTCTCAGAGTGGATTATCAATCCTTTTGCAATCAGTCACCACTTACCACACTTTAATTAGAGATGATTGTTATTTCCAGGTTATATGGGTAAGTTACATGTGGTAAGATTAAAAACATTGTTATTGCTGATGACATTATGACATAATGATCTAGGAAATAGGATTTTAAATATATAGCTGGGATTTAATAAAGCTGAAACAGTGTGAAAGGTGATATTGCCTATATATATGATATAAATGATATTTATATATGATATAAAATTAAGATCTCAGACAGTGTCATCGTGCCCACCACACCAGATAATTCACAAAGACAGAATGCTTGAAAGAAAATTTGTATTCCACATAGGGCAAATTCATAAGTAGCCTAGATACAAGGGAAGTCACAGGAAAAAATGGCCATTGTCATCAGTAAAGGGAAACTGAGGACTGGCATGGGGCACCTTTCTGGCAAACCTTTTCCCTCAGCTTGAGATGCCAGGCCCTGAGAGTCGTGTCATTTTGGGGTTTTGTCAAAATGGATCCTGCTCTCGAGTTCTGCTCAGTTCAGTGTCTTTGCACAAGTCCATAATGATGCTTGTAGTGTTTGGGATGTAGGTGACTGAGCAAAGTCAGGTACCCAAGTAGGTACCATACTCTGACAAATTCAAGACTGAAGGTTGGTATGACTGACAAAGGCTATATAGAAATGCCTGGTTTTCAGCAGCTGAGTATCGGCAAGAAACTATGACAAAGTTTTAGGAGTGATAGAAAACCTGCTTAGAAAAAATTCAGTGTGACCTGGAAAATGATGTTTCTAGAATAAAACATTTCAGAGATAAGTATCAGTGGAAAAGTTAGGTAAAAAAATCTATGTGTCCCATTGGAGGAGAAAGTGTACTACTTATATATAATCTTCATTAAATGCACAAATCTGAACATTTCATAAAGGAACTAGGGAATGATGAAAGTCACTTCAGTCTTCCGAGGACAACAATAAATGTAAATTCTGATGCTGCTTTTCAGAATAAGCAGCATATTAAGAGTTGGATGCAGATAGCCAAGACTGTGTAGAATAAAAACTGGCAAACAGGTACAGGTCATCAGGACGTTGATTCAGATATCAGAAAGCGAGAGATCAGATAAACAGCCCCCCGAGTTAGTGTCCCTACCATTGCTATTGTTTTTGTTTTATATTTGTTCCCCTTTCCAGAATAACTTTCATTAATTTTTGACTTATCCCCACGTCGCTTCTTTTAGAATGTCACTGTCCTTTTTAGTTTTGTAACATTTCTTAAAAGTAAATGGGCCACACTTACTGTGTATTTAGAAGTAAAGCTTTAACTTTTCAGGCTCAAAAGGCTTTGCCTATCTTGATACCTGTAGCACGTTGCTGAGGCGAGCAGCTCCGGCGCCGGCACGATCAGGGTGTGGGGGTTCCTGAAGCGGGAAGCCTGAGGGGAGCAGAGAGGCCCGCCGGCCCCCGCCACAGCGCTGAGGAGACCGGGGAGCAATGGCAGCCAAGCCCCCTGCCCCCTTATCAAAGAAGCCCCTGGGGAGTGCGGGCAAACAGGCTGTGGTGCAGGAGTTCATGTAGGAAGGGCTCTTTAACTCTGCCAGCTCGAGCAGGGAGCAATGGTATCCGCCCAGCAGAAAGCCATGTCCTCTCTAAACTGCCACTGAGGCAGCTTCCCCGAGAGAGTTTTGGCGGGAAGAGGCTGCGGCCTGAGTGCCCGGCTGCAGCTGCGCCCTGCTCTCACAGACAGCAGCAGCGAGCGCTCCTGACAGAGCTCCGGGCGGAGGGGAGTAGGCTGAGGAATACCAGGGAGAGCGAGAGAGATGTAAACTGCTGGAATTGCACCCTGCCTTCCCTGGGACAGCCTGTCAGGCAGACAGGACGCAGATACGGGGGATTCCCTCTCCTCCAGGACAGACATGGCGACTTGAGGGATAGGGGGGAATGGCGACAAGCTCCCGCCCGGCGCAGCAGGCGCGTCTCCTGTGACTACCTCACCTTCCCAGGTGCTCCTGCATAATAGGTATGAGGTTTTGCACTGAACAATGACGAGAATTATGGTTTATCTAGGTTGGAAGTGCCGCCGAGATTAAGTTGGCCTCTGCGCTTCCGTAAGGAAAAAAAAGATGAGTTGTTGTCACAGGAGACTCTCTCCTGAGGGGAACAGAAAGCTTGATATGCTGCCAAGACCCACTTCTTGGGAGGTCTGCTGCCTTCCTGGGGCCCGGGTTAAAGATGTGACAAGGAAACTTCCTACCTTGGTACGGCTCTCGGATTATTATCTATTATTGATTTTTCATGTAGGCAGCGATGAAATTGTGATAAGAAGTCTGAGGGCGATCAAGGGAGACTTCAGGGACTTGGGATGACTGTTTAAGGGATCAGAGCAACAGTAGTGTCCTCTATCCTTCCAGTTGCAGGGAATGATGAGGGAAGAAACAAGAACACCCAACAGATCAAGAAATGACTCTGAGACTGGTGTCACTAGCAAAATTTGGGGGTTTTTGATCATGGGTCTGTCTACATGACACCAGGCCTGCTGGTGACAGATAGGGTACACCTGTCTCAAAGGGGAAAAGGATCTTTGTGCAGGAGTTAGCAGGGCTCATTGAAAGCACTTTAAACTAGATTTGAAGGGAAAAAGGGCTAAAACCAGGCTCGCCAGAGGTAAGCCTGGGGGCGGCACGCCGATGTTTGAGGGATGGTGTGCTAGCAAGATCCTTCAGTCTGCTCCACAATGTGCTGAGTACACTGGAGCACATTTGAAATGTCCCTGTAGTAATGCACGCAGCACCCTAGCCGTCTCAGAGGAGGTAGAGGATGAAGACCCACGTGGCAGAAAAGATGCAAGGGTCGTTGAAGTGTTAGAAACCACGGAAGTGCCTGAAAACCATCACATAGGAATTAGGGCTTCTCCCGCCAAAAAGGTGGCAGGATCAATAGCCCAACCAAAGTGCATCAGCACAGCATGGGCAACAAACAGGAGGAGTTAGAAGCCATTGTGCAGCTGGAAAACTATGATATAGTTGCAGTCACAAAAATATGGTGGGATGACTGGCACAACTGGAGTGCTGCAATGGATGGCTACAAACTTTTCAGAAGGGATAGGCAAGGAAGGAGAGGCAGTGGGGTAGCCCTGTATGTTAGGGAGTGTTTTAATTGTCTAGAGCACTGGTGAGGCTGCCTCTCAAATATTACTGTGTTCAGTTTTGGGCCCCTCACGACAAGAAAGACATTGAGGTGCTGGAGCACATCCAAAGAAGGGCAATGAAGTTGGTGAAGAGCACAAGTCTTATGAGGAGCGGCTGAGGGAACTGGGGTTGTTTAACCTGGAGAAAAGGAGGCTGAGGCTCCTTTTGGCTTATGGCTTTTGACAACTACCTGGAAGGAGGATGTTGCGAGGTGGGGGTCAGTCTCTTCTCCCAAGTTAACAAGGAATAGGACAAGAGGAAATGGCCTCAAGTTGCGCCAAGGGAGGTCTAGATTAGACATTGGGAAAAATTACTTCACTGAAAGGGTTGTCAAGCCTTGGAACAGGCTGCCCAGGGAAGTGGGGGAGTCACCATCCCTGGAGGTATTTAAAAGACGTGTAGACATGGTGCTTAGGGACATGGTTTAGTGGTGGACTTGGCAGTGCTAGGTTAATGGTTGGTTTCAAGGATCTTAAGGGTCTTTTCCAACCTAAATGATTCTGTGATTCTGTGATATTGGTCAGTTTTTTAACTTCAGAGACTGATAAAAATATTTATGAGCTGCTAGTCCATTTTTGGGACAGTCATCTGAGCACCTTTCTGACCGTCCCCTGTTTCTCTACTTTTTTTCTACTTTGATCTGAAATAAGTCTCTGGGTTTTTACCATATATGAAAATGGCAAGTTGCTTACAAAAACTGTTAAGTTATGTGACTGCACTACATCCCAGGTGAACTGTCATAGAAGGACAGAGGGTGGTAGAAAGATTATCTCTGGGATGTTTATTCTTTCCTAATAGCTAGAAAATTCTTATATTTGCATTCTCTTTTGATCTCCTGAGTCAGTTCCTTTTCGTGCTGATGGATAGTCAATGAATATGTCAGTGTGACACCATGGAGCATATTCTCAGTTAGTATTACGGAGTTATACACGTTCACACGGAGACTAATATCCCCTTGTGACACAAAACATTTAGATGCAATTCCTTGAATAGAGGATAGCGTAAGAAGCATTTTAAATTGACTATGTCATTCTTGTTAATATTTTATTAGAGTATTCTGCTGGTGCAACTTATGTGTTTTGAGGTAAAGAGGCATGTGCCCTGAGCTGTACGGACAGACAGGCTAAGAAACCTGGGCTGGACAATCTCCGGACAAACCCCATCGAAGATGGTGCCTGTTGTGTGCAGACCAGCTGAAATAACTCAGCGCTGGCAATCCTCAGGCAACCATCAGCATTCAGCACCGGGGCTGTTACTTCCTGCAAAACAGTCCTAAAGGACAGGCAAGGAGCACATTTATCGATATGAAAGATGTTGTAAAGATCCTGCACATTTGCAGAAGACTTTGCACATTGACTGTTCCAGATCAAGTCATTTTGGAAACAGAGGTACCTTAAGGTATTGTTTGAAACGCAAATAGTGCAGCTCTCATCACATGGTGGTTTTGTTCTCCCTTCTCTATAACAAGGAGGAGCAGCAGTCTGGGCAAGGGCTGCTGAGGAGCCTAATGATCACCTGCCCCAGCTGTGGAAACCCGTTACCTCCCAGTTGTGGGAGATCAAGCAATTAGGAAATCTTACAAAAGGGCTGGGAGGTGGGGGGGTAGTTTTCTTAGGGGGAATGTGGTGTGAGTTGATCAGAGGAGAGACAAGGATGAACAGGACCTTTCACAATGCTGAAGGTATGTGTGTTTTATTGGCCTGGTAGATGAGTTTTGTTAAAGTTCATGGAAGTGGTGTTATGGGTTGCAATGATTGTTCTCTGCTGTGGGCACTGGAGCCTCTCCAGTGGGCTGTGCTGGGTACAGCCCTGCAGTGCTGCGGTGCGGGGGCTTTCACCGCTACCAGGCACCCTGGGCTGTAGGGACAGCAAGTCGGGGTCTCTTGGGGATGTCTGTGTTGGTATGGTCCCACCTCTCTGTGGTGCTGTCAGCTTCCCTGTGGGCCAAAGCAGGTTTTTTGGTTTTGTGATGAAGCTGTGGGCTCCTCCTTTCTCGCTGCAACACATCTCTTAATAATGCATGGTTATGTCAGAAATGTAGCTATCCATGTATGAGGTATCAAATCCATTGAGAGGATGACATTAATTTGCATGTTTGAACAGTCTAGTTGGTTCTCCCTCTGCCTCCCAGTTAATCACAGGCTTCTCGTGTATCTTCCAGTAATGGGGCAGCCTGCCACCTTTTTTTCCAAAAAACCTTGGTCCTTGAAGTACATTAGTATATGTGTTAAATATATTTGAAGAAAGTGACTGAAAGGACACTTTTTTTTTTTTTGTATCTGCAGTAGTATGTAATATCCCAGTATATCTGCCCAAGTTGGGTTTGGCATCTTCAACTGTAATACTGGAATGCTTGGGCTGCTGTGAAGGCAAGAGATGAAATGCTTATGAATGCCAGTCAGGTCCTCCAGATGAACCTAAAATAAAAGCAGCCCCATACATTCACAGGCTGACCTTCCCTACTGTAGGGGCACAGGACTCTGGGCTACTTCAAGAATTACCTTGTCCTGGTTTCTTTATTAGTGTCATCTCAGTTTCTATCATGTAAACTTGCACAGTTATATTGACATATTTTCTAAGAGAGACTTTCATACTTAAAGAAAAAAAAAATTGTTTTTGAGAAAGGGTAAGGCTTATGATGTTAAATAACTGTTGACCTCTTAGATACATTGTTTTTAAGCTCTTCTCACTAATTTACATAATTCTGAAGCAGCTTTGGGCTGTCTTGATTACTTTTGCAGCTGACTTCTAAATTACTCTGTATAAAACCCATGTTTGTTTTGCCAGCATAAAACCACTAAATTGCATCTGTCTCAAGTCAGTAACATCATATCTACTTTTTGCCTGTCCCTTCCTTTTAGGTACATATCTATCTTTAATTAAGGTCAATATTTGCAAATTGTGGGAGGTTCTGTGTTTTTTGTAAACTGGCATACAAATGTCTGCTTAGAAATACTTTTTTTTTTTTACATTGCCTCAAGCCAATGTGATAAGAATTAGGTCAAATGGCATGATTACAAACAATAAGGAAAAAAAGGAAGTGAAAACTTGCATCTGTAAGCATAGACAAAATTATATTTTGGTATTGGTAGTGAGGAAGACGTAATATTTTGTATGATGTGAAAATATTTTTCTTTCTAAAGAAAGTTGATGTTACAATATTTAAAGTAGAAAGTAACTGTTGCAGGCTGAGTCACTGAATTGTGTACGGTGGGTGGGAAGGAGTTAATGCAAACATTTACTGCAAGCTTTTAAAGCTTTTAGTACAAGAAACTTCCTTTTATGTTGACAAACCGCTATCTTGGAGCCTTGAAGCGTTTGGGCTCTGGGTTTTGTATTGTCATTTCACATCCATAAAGGCTTACTACCTCCTTTGTAAATACATGTCGGGGAATTTTCAAGTCAGACTTGTAAATCAGTTCAAAAGATGTTGGGGAAGACCCTTTAAGATTTGGGCTGCTCAGGCTCACAGCCTCTCAAATTTAACAGGTCTCATTGAAACCAGCTGGGTTTCCCCATGTTCAGATCCTCTTAAAAATCCTACTTTGTGTTCAGTCTCAGATCTATGCACAGTTGGGACGAAGCCTCAGGTTTGATATAGCAAAATGAATCTTGATGTAAAGAAAAAGCATTTCTCCCTTTTGGATACAATTCTGAGAGCCAGAATATAAAGTATTGACTGAACTGAACCAATTATGGGTGGTGATAAAATGTTCCAAATCCCTGCCTGGGAAAGCTGCTAGAAGGAAACTTTTCTGTCTCCTTCTGCCCCCTCCCTTCTTTCTCCTGGTGAGAGATGGTTCAAGTAGAATGCAGCGGGCTGTTTTTCTCTGGAAAGGAAATAGTCTGCTGATGGGAGCTGACAGCTCTTTGACCATACTGTCTAAATAATACTTGTAACAGAGAAAGGCATATCATATAACTTTGAGTGTTTCCCATCTTAAATAAGGTTGAACTTAAAGATTTTCCTTAATTGCCCCAGTGGAACAGAAAATTATAATTGTTTCTATTGTGCAGGGAGGTATACTTCATTGTCAGCTTGTGAATTTAGCTAGAAACTCATGCATCTGTGTTTGTCAATGGCTTAATATAAAAAATAAATGTGCACAATGCCATACAGAATCTTTGTCATGAGGGTGCTCTCCTGTGGCATGCAGCCTAAAAGCTATAGTAACTGAAAATTTAATGTCCATTATAGTATACAAGACTTGCTTTCAATTAAACTAGGTATCGCACTTAATGAAAAGTTTAAAGGAGAACAGTTTCCTTCATGACTTCTCTGCAAATGTGTATGGACTACTTTGCAGTCCTATTGGTGGGAGCTGACAGAAGCTTATGTTTCTTCCAAAAAACTTCTTTCCAAGCATGCCTCCTGCACATTTTTTTTCTTTCAGCTGCTTCATCTTCAGGAAGCAAATTCTGCTCAATGATGGGACAGTTTGCTCTATCAGCAACCTCAGCTGTTCTAAAATGTTTGTGCTATGAGTTCCTCGTTTGTGTTAAAGTTTGCCCAATAAATAACATTTTTAGATTTTTGCAAATAACACAACAGCAAATAATAAATTATTTAAGAAGGGCAAACACATTTTTAAATGTCTAAGATGCCTGAAAAATGAAGTGCGTTACATGTCGCAAAAGGGTGCGGTGTGTTGTCTGATAGTCCTAGGCTGGTGTCAGTACCTTTGCTTAAATGATCTAGTAATAGAGACGCCAGTTCTGTAAATATTGCACTTCCAATTGAAAGAGTGAGGTTGTACAATGTGCTTCTAGCAGAGGCAGTACTGAGCCTTGTATACCATGCGGAGAGTCAGAAGGTATTTTTTGGTTGCTGGTGTGCATCCTTCTTGCTTCTGGCCAGCTTTAGAGGCCATGGCTGCAGATCAGAGAGGCGGGAAAAGCAAGCAAGGCTTCAAGTATGCTGGGCAGTTTATTCTTATATGGCGAACGACCATGTGATGCAGCTCTGTCACCTCCCATCCTTTTATCCACTTCAGAGCTGAAGGAATCCTCAGCCTACTGTTCCATAAGGGAAACCCTTCCAGAAGGGAATCATGGGCTTCTCTTTCAGACCATGTATCTGATGCAGAAGAGCTGGGAGGAAAATACTTAAGGACTCATTAGTCTGATGAAACAGATGATGTACCTGTTCCAGTGTTTGCAGTAAACAAAGGTAACCTAGAGATCATTCTAAAAGTACGTTCCTGATGTAACGTGGATTGTAATGTACAAACTGGATTCCTCCAGCTTATTGTGTCTACAGAAAGGCTGGAGTAACACTAGAGTAAATGCATATTAAGCAATCTAAAATATGTATAGTATAGCCACTAGGTCTTGAACACCATCTCTTTTCTTTTTTTTCCCTACAGAACTGCTCCTAGCTAATGTAGCTGTAGTCAGAATCCCCAGCAGGAGTAAATCTGGTAAAATCTGTTCCTCAATGACAGGACAGTAGCTAGCTCTTGCAGTGCTGGCTCTCAGGTGAGGGCATCTGGCAGCCCCTGCATGCAAGCCTTTATCAAGTGAAGATATGAGCCTGCTTTAATTTTAAGGGAAACCTGATATCTTCTTCGTTAGCAGTTAGATAAGAGGTAACATAGTTTCCAGTATGGCTGGCTGCACTAAATAATGAATGAAAGATGTTCCAGGCACAAACGTATAGTCATAGGAAGGGTTCTTAAAGATAACTCTAAGCCTATAGTATATGCATGGGATTTTTAAAATCGGCAAAGAAGGAAAAAAGAATTGGTTTTAGCCTTCTTTCTGAAAACTTTTCTCTCCTGCTGTGTTTTGCCAGACATCTGACAAATGTATGCCACAAATGAGAAACTGAGAACTTAATTTTTGGTTGAATATTAAATGCTAGTTGTTTTTTCCCTTATGCCAATGTCTTAATGAAATTCTTCAGGCACTGTCCGCTCAGTTGTTCTGAGAAAGCTTAATAAAAAATCAGAAATCTTTCTTAGATAATTAATGCAGGAGTGAACTGCAGAAAAACCTGGTTTTTTACAAGGCTAGTGTCTGCTGCAGAGAGTAGGTGTGGAAGCATTCAAAGACCAGTGCAGTGAGGGAGCTTCTACACAGGCTGAACATAAGTCTGACCGAGAAAACAGTGTTGCTGGCAGTTTGATTTCTGACCTAGAGCTCAACTTCTTTACCTTCAGAGACACTTAACGTCACAGATCTTGCTATATGTTATTCCAAACACCAAATTAATTCCTGATATTTTTCTTTTAAGTTTTTTTTGTAGGTAGCTCTGATTAGTTAGGTTTTATTCTTTCTACTCTTGCTGCATTCCCAAACTTCAGTATGAGGAAAAAAAATTCCACAGTAAGTAACAAGCATGTGCAATTTCTAAAGAAACTGGAAACAGATTACTCTAATTTGCAAGTTTATTCTCAGTTACTCATCTAAACTGAACATTCTCTGGCTCTAAGTTACACGTTAAAACATGAGCTATCTGCCTACCTGGGAGGGAAGGCATTTTGTACTTTGTTTTACCCTGATCTATGTTCTACCTTGTAAAACTTCAGTCAAACGTAGCAAAATATCTTTTGGTTTCAAAGTGATCCTATGCTTGTCTTGAGTTTCTATGCTTCTTAAAAGTCTGTTTCCTCTGATTTTCCAAAAATGGGAAGAGAAACACCGAGGCTGTATATCGAGTCGCCATATTCCTAGTCAAGAATTAACAGGTGTGGCTTTGCCAGTACTTGGATATGGCATGGGAGGGTGAAATGAGTGGAGGTGTGAGGCAGGGGAAGGGTGAGGAAAGTAATGGAAAAAGAAGAAATAGGAGATAGAGAAGCAGGGAATTGTGAACATCCGTGGTTTTGCAGCATTACTCAGATTGTATTCCACATCTTGAATTTTTTCAGTTTTCATCATGTCAGTTACACAGATGCTGAACTATAGGTGAACTGGATTGCTCACCTCTTCGAAACATTGATGCTGCTATCTGGCTGGGAAGTATTAGCTAGTATGTTACCTGTGTAACGTAAATGTAACTCTGATGTTAATCATACACAATTTTTTTCTATAAGACCTTCCTTCTTTTCCCTGGGAGAATCAATAGCAAATACTGTTGATTAACCTTGAGATGTCATATGTCCAGTGCACATGAATTTTTTAAAAAGCTTAGTGCTTTTAGCTTAAAGTTTCTAATCAAACAAACAAAAAACCTCTCTGCTTTTCTGAATTTAGGTGAATGCTTGTAGACATAAAAACTAGTTTAATCTGTAGCCAGGTGACCTTTACCATACACCATCAAACTCCAGTCCCTTGTGCATGTGTATGGAAATCTGATGATAGCTGAATAAAAATAGCTATATTTATGTATGGATGAAAAAAAATCTTCTAGGGTGAGGGAGAAAACTGCGGTTTCACCCCAGCCGGCAACTAAGCACCACACAGCTGCTTGCTCACTCCCCCACAGTGGGATGGGGGAGAGAATCAGAAGAGTAGAAGTGAGAAAACTTGTGGGTTGAGATAAAGACAGTTTAACAGGTAAAGCAAAAGCCATGTGTGCAAACAAAGCAAAACAAGGAATCCATTCACTACTTCCTATTGGCAGGCCATCTCCAGATGGTATTCAGCCATCCCCGGGAAAGCAGGGCTCCATCATGAGTAACAGTTACTTGGGAAGACAAACGCCATCACTCTGAACATCCTCTCCTTCCTTCTTCTTCCTCCATCTTTATACGCTGAACATGATGTCATATAGTTTGGAATATCCCTTTGGTTAGCTGGGGTCACCTGTCCTGGCTGTGTCCCCTCCCAACTCCTTGTGCCCCCCCAGCCTCCTCGCTGGTGGGGTGGGGTGAGAGGCAGAAAAGGCCTTGACTGTGATTAAGCACTGCTCAGCAGTAACAAAAACATCCCTGTGTTATCAACACTGTTTCCAGCACAAATCCAAAACATAGCCCCATACCAGTTGCTATGAAGAAAATTAACTCTATTCCAGCCAAAACCAGCACAAAGGTGAAGAGAAAAATATAATATTTCTTGAAAATGACAGGCTGTTCTAGCTGAAACAATGGCCTGAGGAGATTGTCGAGCATGGACTATTACAGTCCAACCAAACTGTCATTCAACAGCAAGTCCTGGGAAGTGTCAGTCAGTATTAGCCACAGATAGCAGTAAGTGCTCCAGTAAAACGCTTGCACTTCCATCGTTGTGTACAGTGATGGTGAATGAAACATTTTGCTTAGAGGTAAACAGCACCCTGCAAGGGGAGGGGGAAGAGGTGGAAATGGGCAAACTCCTTGGCAGCCCCAAAGTCTGGGGTGATCAAATGAAAGCACCGTTTGGGTTTTTTTATCGCTTATTTTGCCTGTAACGCTTGTTCTGGTTTTGCGATTCATGTCCACAGTTACACATCAGCATAGCATTTAGGATGAGATTAAATGAGGAACATAGGATTAACCTTATCCCTTGTGCAAGGCTGAGAAACTACTATTGATTCAGTGTATAGTGTCTGGTTGATGACATGTATTCAATCTTACGTGTATATCATGTTTTTCTTTGTAATTTGTGGAAGAACAGAAAAGCTGTGTTCTGTCTTTCTGCAGTGAATAAGTGAAATTCTTTAAACATATGGCTAAAGACACAATCATGGGCATTTGTTAGAAGCACCTGAACCATTTTCTATTGTTTGGAAAGTACCCCACTTCTGCTTCACATATGCTTCATCACCAGAGTTTAAGCATCTGAGTCTGAATTCAGACTTGCTTGTTTATCTCATTCTAAACTTTCTAACTCATTCTTCTTTGGAGGAATTTACAAAAAAAAAAAAAAAAAAAAAAAATCAATGGACTGCTATGGAAACATGCTTTTCCTAATGATAAAATAAAGCTAAATGGAGGGGGAATCCTGGAAGATGTTTTTTTCCATGGTAATGTTCTGAAAGGTGAGTTTTGCTCCCTGAAGACTATCAGAATTTTTTCAAAAATCTGAAAAGCATTTTGATGTTTATTTGTGCTTGGCTTAGCAGAAAAATTTTGAATATGCATCAGCTTTGAGCATGTTCTAACCTACAGACTTTTTAATAAAGTATTATTCAGGGCAAACAAAATTCTATACAATTGTACAGAAGCTTCCACGCCTAAGGAATATGCAGGAGTCTCCCATGATTTCGGAGCTTCTATTGTAGCATTTGGAAAATGTGAAGACAGTCTGGTTCCGTGGATAGAAAAAAATGGGGAAAATGTGAGAAAGGAGAACCTAGACAATTTGGAACAAGTAAGCCAAAACTGGGATGGTAGAAGCGCAAAAAAAAAAAAGTCATCCCTTAAAAACCTCACAAAACCAAACTCAAATGCTTGAACAAGATTAGGGAGCAGTATACAAGCAGAGAGTTTATAGAGATGGTATGTCAAAGGACTGAAGGATGAACAAGAATAAAAAAGGAAATGCTTTAAACTTGAAGGAGAAGCATTTTTTCAGAAACCTGTTTGACTCGCTGAGCATGTTTCTCCACCAGTGCAGAACTAGCAAGCATCTTCAGGCAGAACACTTATTCTTATGGCAAATATGCATGCAGCACTCCTCGATATAGTGATAAATGGAGTATATAGAGTATCATTAACACAATCATTTCCATGGATTTATATAGCATTTAGTCTTTTATAAACTGGCACAATGACAAAAATATTTCGAAAAGCAATGCTTAATATACATTGTTAACTCTTGGTGATATGATTGCAAGGGTCCAATCCTGCTTATCCTGGAGGAGGTGGGGAAACCTGTTTTACTTGGAGGGAATAAGATTACATCTTAACAGAGGAAACAGTAGCTGATATGTACTGAGGGAATCTGCAATGCAGCATAACTATGAAAGGAAATAGTTCATAGAACATCAAATCCTAACTAAAGATATTCTTCAAATTTTATTTGCTCCCAAGTAAAGTCAGTTTTCAGTAGAATGATTCTCATTTCTATCTGCTCTTAATGTACTGTTAACTTGTTGAAAATCTTGCAAGTTATAAAAAAACCTTTTGCCTTTGAATTTCTTTGCAATGAAAATTTTCATCCTGACGTAAGGCCTAATGTTACCAGATAAGGAACAGCCCCCAATTTTTTAAGATAAGAGTATGCCTACTATTACATAGAGTAGCCTTCAAGGTAAAACCCATAATGCTTGATATCTTGCTTCTATTAATGCTGAAGAAAAACTGAAGACAGAAATGGACCCATAAATATATTTGGAAGTATCAAGCTGTTGGTATTGGCAACAAAGGCAGAGAACTAGAGTCCAGGTTTTTTGACTGGATGATGCTGTAACAGTAGTACCTGACTGCAGTAGAATTAAGAGGTCACCAAAGGATGAATAAGAAGTTCAAGGGATTATGTGGGTAGGATTTTATTCTGTACTAGTTTAAGGGATCTCTTGTTTCAACTGTAGAGAAGCTGTGCTCATAACTGAACAGAAATCAAAAGCAACAGGAAGGCTTTACCTGCAGTGCTGCTCAGCCACTTCCTTCCCCTTCCCTCCAGCATGCACAGTCTCCCTTCCTCTCACCTTCTTTTAGTTTTTTCTAACAGTTATTCTTCTGTTGACCCCTTTGGCCTGCTATCAGAGATACTTTTCTTCTCTACTTACACCTGTCCCCTGTATTTCCATGCTTTTGTTTCTATTTATTCATTTATCTCTGCCACTGAGATAATCAGGAAAGCAGAGCAAGAGTTACTGTTACACGCAACTTCCCTGTGTGCTAGAAAATCAGCTGCCCTGTATGCAGGGGATGGAAAAGGGTTTAGGTCGTGTTCCAGCAGCAGCTCTGCTACGATGAGTGTAGAAGAGGCTGAGCATGAGGAAGACTTATGGAGATAGAGTTCAGGTGAAGAAAAAGTGTTGTGCACTATAGGAAAGGATCTTCCCTGACAACTTCAGTCACTGCTCAGTTGTGGAAGCAGCCACTTCAATATTATAGAGACAGACTTCTAGGTTTTTATAGGAAAGACATTGAGAAACTATTTTGAAGCCAGCCTGATCTTTCCATGTCCAGCTCAGAACATGGGTTCAGCAGCCAGAATAACACTGGTTGCAATGTACAGAATCATTTGGTTCCAGAGCACTAGTAACCTTGGAGGTTTATGACAAAGCTAAAGGAGCTGCTGTAATAAAACGGACGTTCAAGGTCAATGTTTTTTCCTTTAAAAGAAAACAAGTGTGAACAATTCCTTTCCTCAAGCTATACTGGTGGAAAATGTCACTTCTTTTTTAAAGAAGTCCATCAGACTTGCTTATGCAGATATTCGCAGATATTTTACTACAGAATCATTTTCCTTAGTATTGAGGGAAAGTTATATAGCCATTATCAGTAAATAGTGCATCTTAGAAAACTTGATGCTTTTCTTGACATCTTAATCTCTTTCTATATCCCAGAAAGTAAATAGCATCATGATTTTTCTCAAAGTATTAGTGAGATTTATTTTAAACCCCCACAACAAAGCCATGTAAACAGGTGTTAAGTCCTTTAGTGATGGCTCAATTGTTACAGAGCTCTAAAGCAATGTTAATATTTTTCCGTCAAAATGTTTTTCATCTTATATGCATGCTAGGATTATACGAGTTTCTATGCCTCACATAGGATTAAATTTTTAACTGTCAAAAACTTTTTTCAAAAATGATTCGTACTTTTTCTAGTCAGGGTCGATATGGAACAGTCTCATTAGGTAAAGACCGTCTCCCTAACAACTGGGTAGTGCAGGATACAACTTTAACTGATGACTTTGGAGTGTGCTAATTGTAGTTGTGGACTGCGTGAGACAGTCTCTTAAGGCATGAAAACATTGAATAACTTTGGTCTGTTGTCTTCATTTCAGTGTCTCTGTTTGTTCTGTGAGATTCATATGCATGACTTAAAATATAAAAAAAGAGAGGAAATTTAACAGTTACTGCAGATAGTCAAGTGATAGAAAAGTAACAGTTCCAATGAAAATGTTAAATATTTTCTATGGTATCATAGCTTGGATACGTTTTTGCTACCCTGTGTAGTAACAATAGGCATCTGTATGTTGCTGCTTCTGAGATTCAGACTCTCTTTGCTAGCTGTATTTCATTAACTTTTATAAACCTCTTGCCTTCAATAACAGCAAATGAAACTCTGGCACAATGTCTCCCTCTAGGCCACAGACAACTCCAGCTTCCAATAATTCAGTGTTGGAGTTGAATAAAAGACAAATTATTCTGTCATGTGTCAGTAGCTACAGTACATCAACCAGTAATGCAAGGTACTTACTGTGAAAGAAGCAGGGATATTTTCAATTACTGCCAGCTACTTAATTATCCATGGTGCAGGGGTGTGTGAAGCTGCGCGGCTCATTGTGTTGTACAAAGCACCGCTTCCTGTTTGGCTCCAAAACCCGGGTTTCCTGTGCTCGGGCACATGGGACCAGAAACAAAACTTGAGGTTTTGGTGGTTTTTTTAATGTTAGTTTAAGAAAGTACAACATGTGATAAACTTAGCTTGGTAAAAAAAAAGTATACCTTCTGGATAGCATGTGTTTGTGTACAGCAGAGCTGAAGTCGAGTGGAGGACAGCAACCACAAGCACTCTAAAACTTTTGTGTTCTTATGAACAGGATTTATATGATCTTGCTCAAAGCAAAACAACACATGAACCTTCCAGGCAGCTTGATATAGTAGCTCACTGATATTCTCCAGCCTTCATTTATTTTCATCCTAATGGTCTAATGTACAGACCTTGCAGGTAGTGCATCTGTAATGATTGAGAAGTGATTCTGGTGACCAGGCTGAGGAGAACCCTCCTGATTGACCCTGCTCTAAAGAGTGACAGAGACAGTGCTCTGGTAGTGTCCTTCCCAGACAGATTTACCTTCTTTTACCCTCTTGAACTGCTGCAGCTTGTTTTGTTCCCTAGCAAATGTTTTGGTCTTTTTTTTCACTTTGTAAGACCTCACTACTTCTTCAGTTTGGCAAAGACTTTGATGCTGAAAACAGTCATCTATAAATTTCAGAAAGAAAGCAGTGATTTTATGTACTCTCCTTCTCTTTTTTTTAGGGGAAAAAAAGCAAATGCTGTAGAAAATACTGAGTTATTGTCTTGCAGAATTCTACACAATAAGTATTCAGGTTTCTAAAATAATATTTTACTTTCTTGTAGGCTTAGACAAGAATCCTGATTCAAAGTATTTTTTTATAGAAATACGATATTTTCAGGATGGTACCCCAAAGACTTGACAGAAGACAACTACTGCCACTGCACATACATCAAAGAAATAGGTCAGAATAATGCTCTTGTTAGTTCATACTTTTTTTCCTATTTGCTCATACACCTTTGATATCTTTCAGAATTAAAAATAAGGTGTTCCTTCAGTAAGGTAGGACTTGCTTTTAGGAGGAGGCCGAACCTGAGTGATGGAGACCAGCCAATGTGAGCACTGGTCTATCCCTGCCAGGGGAAGGTAGCATCCCAGCTACCTAGCTGGTGGGAATGATTACCCAAGAAACCACCCTGTTTGGACTTTTGACTGTTTATGAAGCAGTGGCTAAACAAGTTTCGTAGACTAGATTCAACCCCTGCCTGGACACGTCTTCTACAGAGCTCCTCTTAATTTAGAAAATTACTTCCCTTACAGGCAATAAAGGAATACTGGCAAACACTTGCTACAGCTTCTGTTCCCCTCATCTTTCTGTGTCACTTTCTTTGTCAGTGAACAGATATCTGGTCTTGCTCTTGCAATTAACTTTCTGAAAAATATTAAGTTAAGAGGAGTTTCATTTGTCCACATACTCCAAAATACTTATTACCTCAATACAAGTTTTCCCTCTCTTTAATAATTCAACAATGAAAATAAAGGTATTCTTCCTTTTTTGAGGCTTTGAGTGTATGTCCATGAATGACAGTCATCTTGAGACCTGACTTCAAATAGAAAGGTCTCTTATTGATGAGCTTTCTACATAGCAGGCAACATTTTGGAAAAAACAATGCCAAATAATGTTTTCTTTTTTGGAATACAAAGCATTATTTCTTCCCTATTTAAAAAACAAAAACAAACCCAAACAAACACAAAACCAAAAAAAACCCCCAAAACCAAACCAAAACACAACAACAATAAAAAAACAAAGAAACAAACACCCCAAAATCTGGTATTGTAGGCACATGTGTGACCTTAGTGTGTGCAGATTAGTATATAAGGATTTAGCCAAAATTCTTAAGTAAAGGAGGGGTTGATTTTTCTTGCAGTTGTTTCTCTTGTTCTGGGAGGTCTTTGCTTATTCAGATTTCAGAACACAAAACATCTTGCTTGATAGGTGTTGCCATCATGTATGCATGGGGGGGTGTACTGGTTTTGGGTGGGATAGAGTTAATTTTCTTCATCGTAGCCTGTATGGTCCTATGTTTTGGATTTGTAACCAAAAAAGGGTTGATAACAGGCCAAAGCTTTAGCTATTGCTGAACAGTGTGTACACAGCATCAAGTCGGGGGTGGATGAGCAGCTGGGAGAGGACACAGCCAGGAGAGCTGACCCAAGGTGACCAAAGGGATATGCCACACAGTATTATGTCATGCTCAGCAGTAAAACTGGGGTTGGGGTGGGGAGTTTGCCAGGGTTTGCTGTTGTTCAGGGACTAGCTGGGCAGCAGTTAGCTGGTGGTGAGTGATTGCTTTTTGCATCACTTGCTTTGCTGTTGTTTTGTCATCTTTTTCTTTTATTTGTTAAGCCGTCTTTACCTCAACCTAAGAGTTTTCTTACTCAAGCCCTCCTGATTTTATCCCCCCCTCCTGCTGGGTAGGGGGGAGTGAGCCAGCAGCTGTGTAGTGCTTAGCTCCTTACCATGGTTAACCCACAAGAGGGATCATTGCCAGTTCAGAATGATTGCATGGATACTGGGAGCTAGGAATTACCTGATTTAATGCTGTCAGTCCTTAGCTTCTGGTTTGCAGAATTATACAAATAGCTTCTGTGATTTATTGCACAGCTGGTTATCAGGAGAGGACAAACATATTTCATTTTTGCTAAGTTATGTATGTATGCATGCATACAATAAGCTACTTTGTCAATGTCACATTAATTACCCAATAATATTGAACCTAATTCTTGCTGTAAACTTAGATGTGCATTTGCTTGCATTATAATAAGTTATGTACTAAACCATACCTGTTACTGTAAAAATGTTTCTAGTAAAGCTCATCCCTGCCAATTAGCTTAAAAATGAATAGCAAGAGATTTCCCCTGTCCTCTATTTATTACTTCAGGTATTATAAATGTTCTCCTTCAGTTTTTATAGTCAGACTTTGCTGTTTATTAAGCATCATCATATGGTGGTTACATTGCAGAAATAGCAGTCAAATTAGTAGATTAACATTTTCACCTCCTGGCTTAGATTTCAGTCAAGAAATCTGTAATCCTTGCATCTGGTTTCCCTGGTCCTATGCTCTGTGAAGATAACTACTTCAATTCTTTATGATCTTTCATCAGGATTCTCTGCAGGTGACTTTGCAGCAACTTTTCAGTTTTGAAAACGTATTTGTTCAAATGAATCCTTTAGATTTTATTTCTTGCTTTTAAATAAACCCAAACAACAACAAAAAAAACCCCAAATCCCATGCTCTGGGTATTTAAGAACTTGGAGAAAGCATCATGACCTGCCGTTGCTCTATTGGAGGGAACTGTGAAAATGTTTTTCATCTAGTTTTGGTCTTTGTTTTATGCTTCACAAATAAATAGAACAAAAAGAGACAAGTTAAAAGAAATGCTGGTTGTTGGTTTTTTGGGGTTTTTTGTTTTGTTTTGTTTTTTTT
This sequence comes from Pelecanoides urinatrix, assembly GCA_013400755.1. Taxonomy (NCBI): domain Eukaryota; kingdom Metazoa; phylum Chordata; class Aves; order Procellariiformes; family Procellariidae; genus Pelecanoides; species Pelecanoides urinatrix. Next base: position 630,900 of record VZTQ01006589.1, read on the forward strand.
TTTCAGTTGAAAACTAGCAAACCTAGTTACTGGCTGACTATCAAAAACCTTTAGGTCTGTCAAAATACTGTAGTACAAAATAAGATGGACAAACTATTGCATCTGATGAACAGGAGCAAGGAAAGGAAAATCAGTTAGAGAAACATAAAACAAAAAAAGGAGGAATACTTTGTTTCCTGGCAACTTCCTAGCAATATACTGCAGTCCAGAAATGGTTTCCTGTAAATTCATTCCATATGACAGTGGTGTGAAATCTTACAGCTTGCATGGTAAGCTATCCTTTTTGTTCAGACAATAGAAAGCTCTGCTCTTGACAGCACCAAAAAGAAACCCAGAAGGTGATAGGACTTCACTTCTAATGCAGTTTTGCATTTGATGATGGTGTTAGTGATGAATAACCCAAAGCTGTCACTAAAGATGCTGGGATGGCTTCTCTGCTGCACTGAGTTTCTACTTTATTCAGTAGATATAGAGGGACCAGCAGGGTACAATTTTTAGTTCTCAGTCTGTCTAGCTCTGTAATTGTTTAAAGCCTTCCAAATAATTTCCTAACATTGGCAGGTATGTTTCAGGAGTTCGTCAAATAACTTAAGATAGCAAAGACCAGTGGGCAGTGCCTTCTATCCCTATTAGATGTAATATCTTGGGAGTCGGGGAAACCACAATTCAGGTTTTTTTTTCAAGAGGGAAGACCCTCATTAAGCACAGACTGCTTTGTCTTCCTATTTTTAGCTGATTGACTGAGTGGGACATTTGCCCTATTTATTCAGTCCTTGCTGTTTGGTCTCTTTCTGAGAGTTTGTACTGATAACGTAGGAAACAAACACGTACCTATTGTTTTCAAGTGTGTGTTATCTGAATATGTGAAAAAACCTGACACTCCTCAAGAAAGTAATTTGTGTTATATACAGTAAGATGTAAGTAAACACAGGAGCCCTGTTCAGAGCTAAAGTCAGTGTAATTCTGCTCTTATTAAAAATAAAACAAAAAACTTCCCCCCCCCCCCCCAAAAAAAAAAAAATTAGGCAGAAATGCTTTTGAAGTCCTCTGTGTTCACTGCAGAATGCCTCTTTTAAAAATATTTTCTTGTGACCTTTAGACTTCTGCTCTCTGTACAGAAAAACCTGCTGAGAGTAATTGGCTGACCACATTCATCCTCCTTTACAAAGGAAAACTTACTCCTCAGAATAATCCCTTTTTTCAGAAAGTTCTTGAGCAGTGATGCCAAGATGTCTTGTCTCCAGCTACTCTTTTCTAGGTAAGCCCACATGAAAGGATAATGATTGGTGGGGTACGTTGTCGCAAAGATCATGGAAAATGGTTAATCAGGCTAAGGCAAGTTTTTCTATGCTTTCTATGGATTTATCCGCGGTGTGAAGGTTATGGCACCGTGCCCTGGGGACCAGCTCTCTGGGGGCTGGCTACATCTTACGTTTAGCAAACTTCCCTTTACCTGGGGAAGTCCACACAACTGAACAAGCTAGATTATTTGATCCTATGTGTGGATTAGTATGATGTGCTTCTCTTCTTTGTAATGGCACTTGCACTGTGTAAGGCAGGATTTGATTAATGAGAAGACAGATATTTTTTAAGAATAGCTGAGATCCTATATGTCCCCCAGTTAGAGTGCAAGGAAATCATCGCAGCAGATCTGGCAGGACATACTTCATTCATCTCTTAAGGCTTATTATCTGAACAAGCTTACAGAAACATGTCAGTGAATGCCTTAAGACTATGACAGCTCATTAATTATGTAGTCCTACAACAAAAATAGACATAAAAAGCATTCATTACTTCTCAAACAGTTAAATTTGTTGGGATTTTTTCTTAGCTAATGTTGAATGATAGCTAATTTTCCATAAATAACACTCACTTTGCTTCGTTTTCCCTAAATAATTAGTAAAGTTTAGTAAAGTTTTAACAGAATAATATCTTGAATAACAATATATGTAAATATAGATCAATAATCTTGAAATTCTAAGTAAAATTCTGTGCTGAAATATTTATTCCTTTAAAATGGAGCTAATTAAAGGTTGTTTTCCTGCAATTTTATTACATGATATCATTTTAACAACTAAAGAAAAGTCATATAGAATAAAAGATACATAATTTAGAAAATAAGAGATAGAGAATGAGGAATATATGCTAGGTCAGTGGTTATTCTTTTGAATCATCTTGAAAAAAAAAAAATCTTTCCATCTTGTCTTTTGATGCCAGTTTACCTGTAGCATTTCACTCATGAACAGTAAACAAGTTTTATGAAAAGTAGCAATGGAAGCTTGTACCCTTAAAGCACTGTGCATTTATTTTCTCTTTTCAATCTACAAGCATTATAACCAAATAAAATTTAATATCTTTCCTTGAAAATGCAGCTTTTTAAGATCATAAATCAGAAGACCACATTAGTAGCCAACAGGTAATGTTTAAAAGTCCACATGTAGAGGAAAGAATATGCTGTGAACTGATAAGCCTTCAGAAATGAATAGATTTGCTTAAATGCTTGAGGGATTTTAGGAATCAGTGGGGGCAAAACTTGCTGTTACTTCTACATGGATTATATTTTTTAACTAAACTTTGAAAAATTGAAGAAAAGAAAAATAAAATCAGTGTAGGTAATGTAGAGAATAAATGTAGACAAAAGTAAAATTAACACTAAATGCAAAAGTGTTTTATGAGTATTGGCTTGAAGACATTAAACAAAATCATCACAGGGTCTATTAAATAAAAAGCCTCTGCCCAGGTCTTAATTGTCATTCCAACTCTGCGCAGGCCTCACCCCAATGTCATTCCTTTGCCTGTGGCTTAAATAAAATGCAGTATTCATTCTTTTGGCTTTTTACTGTCTTCATGGGATTTCTTTCAGTAGCATATTCTATGCTTAATGGGCCTCTGAGGTGCAAAATTTAAAGTGAAACCCCATTTTCATGCAAATTAATAGCAAATGTCCAAGAGTGCCGGGAATTTTCCGTTAACATTTATCAGAACCAGCCTGCAACTGGAGAACAGAATAAACAGTGGTTTAAGCACAGGTTTGGTTTGAAGCACGCAGATGATTCTGTTGGCACTTTACTCTATGAAAATGCTGGAGTCATCAGTGACATTGGAGCTAGAAGTCTACCTTAGCAATCAACTTGGCATTGCTTACAAAGAAAGATATCGTTCAATGGAAGAAGCAAACTATATATTAACCACTATAAATGAGGAAGAGTATATGCACTTTCATCATACTGATAGACTGGCAAAATACTGGAACTCATTTATAATGAAATTGATATAAACTTTTCCATTTAGATCTTTTCTTACAAACTTAGAGGAACATTTCCCTTCATTTGCTGCTTTTGATGATTTATCAGTTCTGTTTTTGAATACAGGTGTTCTGATAATATTTACCAAATTCCGAAATAGGTGATTCTGGCTCCTGCCTGATAAGAGAAGCTGTTTGTTGGTCTGCAGTACAAATATGTATGAGTTTAGTGACAGAAAGACAAAGGAAAATGTGAATGCATTGATGTTTCCCTTTGGCTTTTTCTCCTATATTCTTTGAAAAGAATATCTTTCAGTGCCAGAACTGTGGAGGGGTCAAAAGGACCGAGGGAGTATCAACTATGAGAGCAAAGAATAAAGAAATAAAAATGAAGCGATTGAAAGACTAATCGCATTTTTTTTTTTTTTTTTTAAATCATCCAACCTTGATGCCGTAAGATGAAAGACCTAACAGAAAAATAGAAGCAAGAGTAATGGACAGCACATAGCACCACAGGCATTAGGCTACATAATTTCTAGTGTGTGGGGGGGTGTAAAGCTAGGTCGGGTATTCCTGCCCAGATTGTGGTCTCTTGTGTCCAGCACAGATTCCTGCTGAGAATAAAGGAGAGTTGTGCTCTATCCCTCTGAATATCTGTCCTGGGCTGTTTGGATATCTCAAATTTACAGGACAATGTACTATATAAATTAAAGTTTATTTTATGAGCTCATTAAGAAATATAACAAACAAGGGTTCAATTCCCTTTGCACAGACTATAGTCTATCATGTGAATTCACTTAATGACCACTCAAGTCATGAGGTTTCATAACTTATAACCTGTGGCTCTTAACTCATGTACCTATGAGCAAAATTAGTTACCCAGCCAACGGTGAGAGTGCTCATCCTTTCTCCTCTGTCGCCGTGCCGGTGTTCCCTTATCACACCAGGAAGCACAAAAGCCTTGGCAGTCCAGCTGCTGTTAGATCTGCTTCAAAAGCTTTTGGGGTAAACTGATGTTTTTATACCTTCCAGCAAGGAAATTTGCTCTATACCATTTCCATGAGGTAGCTGATTCTGACAAAACTGCCAGACACTCAATATGCAAAGATGGTGGCTGCAGGAGGCAACAATCTGCAGGTGATAATGGCTGCTTAATGGCCTTTGAGCTCTTTCTGACCACCTGTCCTGCCTCTGTGGTGCTCTTGCTTTGACCTAATGGTGCTGCTCCATTAGGGCAACATACATCAGACCTTAGCGTGAGCTGTGTAAGCCACAATCTGAGCAGGAAGTGAGTGAACAGTCAAAATACTCAGGGAAGTTAATTTAGGCACTTATACTTTGATACTGAAGTCATGTCCTGGGATAGCTCAAGGAACTACAGCTAGATTGCCTGTGCTGGGAGTGCTTCGAGAGACCACCCCAGCCTCAACACGTGCAGAGGAAGCCTGGGCACCTTGAGCCTGCAGAGGAGACTAGACTCATTGCTGTACCAAAATTTTTGGAAGGGCAAGTAGTTCAAAGGGCTGGTCTCTTCTCTCTCCAGCATCCTCCAAATGCCGGTCACTAATCTTATGCAAATCTTGCGTAAGACTGTGCATAGCAGTGACTCTACGCAGTATTGTTGCTGTGATGTTCCCCATTTTCTTTACGCAGCAGGACATAATCAATTCAGATGTACTAAAATGGCTATGTATTAGTGCCACTAGGAAGAAATTTAGATACTTCATGAAGCTTCTGTTAAATTAGTGTAAACTAGAGATGTATTCTCATCGTATAAAGGAATTTGATAAAGGCAGTAAATAACCTCTAGTTTTTTAGATTCAGATGGTGTTGAACTTCACTCAATTTTACTATGTAATTTTTCCTGTTTCACAATAGAAGGCTGGAGGTTTGATAGTAATTTTCTCACCATTCTGAAATAGTATTCTAATTTTTTTATGATTGTATACTGTAAAATTGCTGTATATGCCTCAGAAATGGCTGTAGATACTCAGCACTTATAGGTCTTACCAATATGATAGGAAAGCACTGGAGACTATAAGTAAGGAATATGTATGCTTTATGAGGTAGTTATGCCTATAAACTCTGGCCTATTGCAAGACACTAACTCTGTGTTGCTACTTTCAAGCTTAGGTGAAAGTTTTCTGTACTTTGATGTGATTAATACTTAATTTTCATAGACTCTGAATTCATAGTAATTTCATTTTTGAAATAGGCATCATGCAAGTTGAAGGAGATTGATTTATTTCTTTTATTATTTTTTTCCTTGTGCAAAATGCAAAGAATTCTGAAAAGCAGAGACAATCATTGTACATTTGTATGTTAATGTTACCAGGTAATCATCTTGAAAGACTGAATATGATTAACACCTTGAATCATAAACTAGAGAAAATGTACAACACTTGACAGGGAGTGAAACATCTAATACAGTGTGAAAACATCTGGCCAGGAAATTGTTTTCCAAACACTGAAAATTATAAGCAATTATCAAGTATTTTACCTGACTATACTCATAACTCTGTTTTAGTGACACTTTAACTGATATTATGCTTCATTTCTCAGCAGTCTGATTTTTGGATAATCACCCTAGATCTATGATTTACATTCTTTCATCTTCCTGCTTGATGTGCATAGCAAATATTTCTGTGGTGTAGTTTAAGGGGGCAATCAACACTGGAAATGAGATAAGGCACTCTTGTGACAATTGAAGAGAAGAGCTTAATTTGGCAATTCTCATCAGTGAGGGATCTGACAGGAAATTCAGGTGGCCCTAAATCAACTTGAGCTAAACTTCTAGGGAAGCGAGCTTGTATGTGCCAATTTTCTTAGTGTAACCTAGGTGTTATTTTCAAGACCTTCTCTTGAGGTGGATGTATGTACACGGAACTTTGGGATGTGGCAAACTGCCAGAACATGGTGGCAGGTGTATTGGCTAATAATAACTATCTGACATAGATACCAATCTGTAAACCCTTCATGAAAAGAAAGGGCAACTCCATCCTCTACATACCCTTTTACACTCAACTGTGTTTTTTTTCCTATTACATATTTTCCCAGAACAGAAGTTAGAGTAATAGGGACAGAGTCAAAGCATGCTAGGTTTCTTTTGACTCCAAGAACATTTATAGCTCATAAATCCGGATGCTGTTTCTGACTTTGGAATATGGTTGTGAACCGTTTGTGATTTTTATTGTGCTAATAACCCTCTTCCTGTAGCTAGCTTCGACCATTAAGTAGAAACTGCCTTTTCATCTCGGAAATGGAGCTTCCTATCTCAAATCATTCCAGGACATGCCATCAAACTGACATCCCTAGTGGCCGTTTCCTCATCTCTTAGATGAAAGTTGCAGTAAGAAAAAATGGCACTCTGTCCCTCAGAGGGAAAGTTCAGAGTAGGTCAGATCCTGACATTTTTACACAGCTACTAGCAAAAAAAAAAGGATGTAAATCAGGTGAATTTTCACCTCAGGTGGTGATAGTGCTTGACTGTTATATGCCCTATAAGCTATGTGAAGTCAAACCGTTGCATTCTATATCGTAACTACTCACAGTACTACATCAAGCAATGTGTTGTATGTGAGCCTCTTAACTAATACAGCATGATGGGCCATTTGATATCGAAGATAACATATGAATGCAAAATGTTATTGGTTTTCATTTTAACTTCAGGTAATGTGACCTCTTAGATGGTTATACATTCCTAATCTGGGAATCTAATCCTAATCTTCATCGTGACAGAAAACCATATAGGTTCTATTTTGAAATTGTTTCTTTCTACATTGATTTCTTTTTTTCTTCAATATTTGCAGGTTGAGGAAATTTTCTTGGTTTTCTCCCAATGACAATTTTCTTATTTCATGAGCTGGAAAAATAAAAGGGAAATTTTCAAGCAATTTAGTGTTTTCAGTCTGAAGTATGCTGAAAAATCAAAGTCTCAAAATATTTCAAGGAAAGGCTGAAATAATAAAATGAACTTAGGAAAACATTTTTTTTTTCACTGCAATTGAATAATTCATATCAATGCATACAATAAGATTAAAGATAAATGGAACAAGGGAATTTGGAATGAGAAAAAGGAAAACTTAAAGTGAGATAGTAAACACAATCTGACTTCTACATCTTCAGTTTTCCTTTTTTTTTGTTTGGAAATTTTTTTAACAACTCAGGAATACTTGAAGGACATAATTTCCTGCTGGAATTCTATTGTATCATTTGACAGCTGCTTTCAGACCTTATTTGCCTTACTCAATCCATATTTGCTCTAAGACTTGCTTTTAAACTGTTTCAGGAGAAGGAGTTCAAAGATCTCCAACCCATAGGTGAATGCATTTTAGACCCCCTTGTGTCACTTTAGGTAACAATTATTTGTGAAGAGAAAGACAGCCCAAAGTGAAACTCATAATGGAGGTGGATTTTATGAGTATTGGTACTATACAGAAGGCTTTATGATCCTGTATAGCTTGTTTCGACCTGGAGGTTGTTCCATCAAGTTCCCCAGTGTTAACATATCTGAGAGGTGACCTGCTCCTGAGCATGCTGGCCCTGTGGATGTTGTCAGGGAAAGCTTTTATTTCACTGCAGGAGCTGAAATTCTACCCAGGCGTGGAGTCAGCAAGTGTTTTAGTGCTGGGGAGTGGCCAGCATGCTCAGTTTCTTGCAAAGATGTGTTTTGTTGTGTAGTGAAACTTCCATGCTGTCGAAGTTCTGATACAGACATAAAAGTTGAAAACAAACTAGGAAGAATTTCTGAGGGGAGTATTTTAGACCATGCATCAAAACAAATGAGTCATACATCTGGAGGGAGAAAAATACTTGTATATTTAGAAATTTCAGTTTGAGATTTACTATGATCCTGTTTTATTTTTTGTTTTCTTGTATTTGTGAATTGTTAACTTTATAGAGGAAGCTTTAACTAAGCTAATTCATTAACAGTTCTGTATCCAAAGAAAAAAGTGCTAATTTTATTAAAAATTTACAAATGTTTTAAATAGTTTTAATAGTTTTAAATAGTTTTAAATTCAAGCAGTGAATGAACATTGAATGCTGTAAGGACCTGGCCTGCTTATACTTTAAGTGGCATTTTCAGTGGGATTTGAAGAGGGTCAAGGTAAGTGCAGGGAACTGGAAAGGTATATGTACTTCTGAATATTCAAAAGAAGGAAAAAAACAGAAGGAATAAAGATGACTGTTGATTGGTATTTGAAATGAAGTGAAATATTTTCAAGAAATGTTTAAGAGTATGCACCACTGTGCCTTGTTGAGTTACAAATCTAATCTCTTCAGCTAAGTCTATGCCTAACTCTGAGCACAAAAATTCACCTACAATTTTTCTATCTATAGAAGTTTAAAATCATTGCTTCATATTACATGTTCAAAATATTTTTAGGTATTCCATTTAATTCATACACTCCATTTAATCTGAAAATTACATGAGTCATCATTGACTCCTTTAATCTCTCTAAACCCACAGACATAGTTTAGGTATATCTATGTATGAAAAAAGTTGCAAGTAAAGCAGTCCTCTGGACCTCTGGAGACCTGATTTTGGTTTTGTCTACTACTGACTAGGTGGCTCTGGAGAAGCCACATCACTTCTACACCCTTAGTTTGTCATTCAGGAGGAAAAAGATAATATTACTGACCTTTATAAAGCATATGAGGTCTATTTATTTATAGATTGGGTAACTTTACAGGATAGGTAATATAAGTACTAGCTGATAAACAATTATCTGAGAGAATATTGCAAGCAGAATAAGTGGTAAAGATGTTAATAACAGCCTCATATTTAACAAGAGGACTTATAAATACATGGGCTTCAGCTCTCAAATATTAACAGAACTTTTCTGGATTCTTCAGCTTCTCACTAAAGCTGTGACAAGCAATATCACTCTCTTGTTATTGCGGTCTGTAATTATTATAGGGAGTAGGGAGGTTAAAAAAAAAAGTTAAGGACTGTAGCTTGACCAACAGGGAGGTAGAGGGGGTGGGGGAAATCCTGGCCCTTTGGGAACCAGTTCTCTCTCTTTTTTTTTTTTTTTTTGTTGACCAGAGAGTTGAGTTCAAGCATATGTATTGCAGAATTTATGCACTAAGAGAAAATTATGCACTTTTATCTCAACTCAACTGTTTTCTCAACGGTTTGCATAGGGTAGGGCTAAATCTTATCAATTATCTCAAGAAATGGTGGCCCAGATTCTCCACTGTGTTATACTGAGTGAATCTGAGTAACGTATTTAAGAATCAATGTTTAAGACAGAAAAATGGTGTGTTACTTGTGTCAAGGTTTGGTGTCTCTCATTTCAAAGCTAAGTTTCAACAATGACATTTATAGCATCAAATACAGTGTTTATGTAAAAATTTGCTTATTTTTTGATTGTGAAGAGAGCATTTTTTCCTTTCAATTATGCCTAGATGAAATCACAGCTTGGCCAGTGCTCAGTCGAAAGCACATGGTGGTTTGAAGAGGAGGTTGAAGGCAAAAGATGGCTTTGACCATTGAAAAAGTACACTTCATTTACAATAAGGTTAAACACCATTACATTTTTTATATGTAAGGATCTAATAATCATGGCAAGATAGAATGTCTTTTATTAGGTTTTCATTGAATGACATTGTAAAAAGTAGCTTTAAAGGCTCTTCATTGTAATTTGATTCAACTGAATGTCTTGTACTCACATTGTACCTTCTTGAATTCTTTAATATGGTGATTTCAGGAGTTTTGACATATTTATAGTACTGAACACTTTGAAAAGATCAGTAGGTCATATGATTTCTCTTTTTCAGTAAGTTAGAGTAAGCGGCATCCATATTGTTCTTTTAAACAGTGTGCTGACAAAACAATTTCAATGTAACGAAACAGCTTACTACAACTTCTCTAGAGAAAATAAAACTGAATTTGATGGCCTGGTTGTTACTGACAAGGCATTTTGTCATGAATACTGTTAAAGTTCCACTTCTCTCATTAGACTAGGTTAGAAACAGCAAAATATCTAATATCTAAGTTGCCTTATTTGTTCATAGTGTGAACTTTGCATTGCATAGTGAATATTGACGTAAATAACAGGAATCTACAGATTGCAGTTGCCTGCAAGGTTGGTTATATGCTGTAAAACATTTCTACATAAGAACATAATGGAAACCCAAATATTTGATTGGCATGGGGTATATCCAGCCAACAAAAGTATTTGTCTAGGTTAGTGGTCTAGCTGATTCAATAATGGAAACTATGAAAAGCAAAAATGCAGCAAACTAGAATAAATCTGGTAATTACCTCATACTCTTGAAACTCCGCCTCAGTTATCCGTGGTTCAGTCATTCAGCGTGGATAAACCTTAGCAGAGAAACCAACTTAGTCTGTGTGGACTTGCTTATGCTGAGTATTTGCATACGAAACACACTTAGGAAATTTGCTCTGTGTGTTCAGCTAAAGCATTTACCTTACTGAAACATGAATTTAGGTGTTTACTTATATAAGTAAATAACTTTGACTTTAAAAATTCCAACAACTCTCACTGATATTTTGTAAAAATCACTATCTTGATCATGTGAGTTTGAAGAACTGGATTTAAAAAAAAAAAAAAAACAACAAAACAAAACCACAAAAAAACCCCGAGCACCCTCTACCCATTACCCCACCCCACCAAAAACAAACCCCAACCCTAAGCATTGTAAGAATTATGCTTGATTGTTCCTTCAGCTATAGAGTTTGAGTACTTGCCTGCTTGATATTTTTGCAGATATGGGAGTCTTCTGTAATCCTGTTGTCATTCAGTGATAAAACTGGAGGAAAATAAAAGGGGAAAAGGACGCTTCCATCTCAGATGGGAACAAAATCTGCTGCAAAAGAATTTATGGGTGTTCTTAGGGACAAAACAGACTTAAATGTTGTGATTTGGTTTGCTTTTTTTAAACTTCTGGTTTAAAAGAAGTAATTCTGGTAAATACAAGAAGGGAATGGTATTAATGTGGCTTATGGTAGTTTCTGTATGTGTGGTATGCAGTGCCTTGTTATAAGTGTCTGTGTGGTTTTCTGGTGCCTTCTGTACAGCAATAATATAAATGAGATACTTTTATATATTTGGAAATAGATTTGAACAGAACATTCTAGCAGCTGTGTGCTTTGCCTAACATATTCACAGGTCTTCAAAGTTAAAGCCCGAGCAAGTTCAGGTTTACAGGCAAGGTTTGTGCAATGGTTTCAGACTACAGGAAATGAAATAAGAAGACAGAGATCACTGTAATCAAGACTGTGGTTACCAGGATGGTTTGAGCTCTTGAAAATACATCCTTGAGAATTTTTAGTAACTTGCTGAGTGAAGGGTATTTGTGCTGTTTTGACATCCATATGAAAACACAGCTTCTGAGGTCAACAGCTTTCAAAACTCATGTAAAATGTAGTCTTTCAGGTTAAACTGTCCACTGCAGTCTGCAGAATGCTTGGCATTTAAGAAGGCAGACCTGGTGCCATTGTGCACTGTAGCTCTGGGGAGTGTATTTTACGCAGAGGGCCTAGAAAGAAGATGTCTGTGCCCTTGCTTCCGTATTTCTGTTATAGCCAGAGAGGTATATGAGGGAGAGAGCTGTCTGGAAAGGAACTACAGAACTAGGATCCTTTAAATTTCTCCAAAGATGATGTTTTGTAGGCAGGTGTAGCTGCCTATGCAAGGAGTTGTAATCACAGCTCTGGGAAACCCTTAAAGAATTGCTATGAATGTGTTCACATAATTTCCTTCATGTGAACACGCATTAGATATAGCTCTCTTTCAGAATTGTTTTCTTTCTGAACTAACATCTTGATCTATCTATCCCACTATCCATTTCTTTGCCATTAGATCAAGCTCAAAGCGACTAAAACAGGTTGCTCTGCTTCTATGCTTTTCTCCAAGGGACGTTTCTCCTGCTTCCTTCTCTCGTGAACTGTCTGTGATTTGAGCATATATAACCTCAGTTATCCAGTTTTCTTTTGTTGCTTTAACTTAGACTTTTCAGGTGCCTCTAACCATTACAGATTCTTTCTCCAAAGCATCTTTAAGATGTGTGCTCTGCTTTATTGCTCCCTGAGCAGGCTTTCAAAACTTAATGTCCCAATTTTTGTAACAAATTCATGTATGATTTGAAAATACTGCCAAAAGATTGTGTACTGCTGGTGGCTTTGATCGTTTTTAACTTCTCTTTGTATTCCTTTGCAGGCTCCCATTTTTTTTTTTCCATAACAAACGTTTTAACTTCACCTTCAGAGGACCTTGCTTCCCTTTCTGCTTTTCACATTGTCATTTACCCATAGGTTCAATTCTGCCTGGGTCCGTTCTCTTCAAATAAACACTTTCGTACACTTTTTTCCCCATCTTGACCCCACATTAAATATGACAAAATTTCTAGAAACATCTCTAGGCCTCGTTCTTTCAAACACCTTATTTCAGCTCTACAAATCCCGACAGTGAATTTTCTGCATACCTGTCAGCTGTCCATCATGATGATCTGTGTGTCCTTTTATTTTCCAGCGCCACTCCAGTTTTTCTCTATTGATCAGTGTTATCTGGTTTTACTTTACAATAATGGCTTTTCTGCACTGAGTTTGTAACCTGTGGTTTGCTTGTGAAGTGCTGCTGCAGTGAAATTCTGGACAATGCTTTTTGGTGTGTAGGAAGAGTTTGAGATTAGGGGGTTTCTGTTCATCTCCTGTCTGTTGTTAGCTTTTATTTTAAATGCTGACTGTTTAAAGTGAAAAATTTACTAGTATCCCATAATCGGACAATGTTGCTTTAAGATTTATTCTGTGACTTTGTCGAAGACAACACAGGGGCAATTCACAAAAAATTCTCTGTCCAAAAAGGGATTAAGCTAACAGTTCATGATGAATCATTCTCCATTAGCATTTGTTCAGAATGACTTCAGTATTTTGAGAACAGAATTTCTTCCAAATACTTGAACAGCACTTAAAATGCTTGGGTGATGTTTCAATATTTATGATTTAAGTAGAATGTTGGATTTGTTTGTACTTCACACTGATTTTTACACTGTAAGAATTTAGACAAAGATGTGATGTTTCCTTGACATTTCTATCACTGATTTAAATAACAATTGTTGTTACATGGCATTAGACAAATTAAACACACTCTGCACACTCTGAGGGGTAGAAGTACTGTGCTGTAGAGATGTTTTTCTGTCTTGGTAAGATGGATAAAATTTCCTGAAGATTTAAATGTTCAAAAAAATAATTTTGTGCTCTGCTATGTTTATGTGCATTGTTAGCAAAATGTTTCACTGGATTGCTAAAAATTAAATGTATAATCCACAGAAGTTGATAGGTGCTGATTCACTTTCAATGCTTTGAGACTGGGTTTAGATTATATTGCTTCAGTTTCATCTCTTATTTTCACTGCTTATTTTTCTGCTTTTTTTTTAAAGTGCTCTTTTATAGTTGGATTTTGTGTCCTTTAACAAATGTTATAGGCTCTAAACAAGGACAATGTTCTGTAAAATTTTTATCCCTAGTCTTCAATTCTAGCCTTAATTAATTTAGCTATTGTGGACTGTATTTCAGTGGATTAAGAGATCCTTGTACATAAAGTCAGTCAAATATTTTAAGTTCTTGTGGGATAAAAATGATGGATGATACATACTGCAGTTGGACTAGATGATCGTTGGAGGTCCCTTCCAACCGAAATATTCTATTGTTTGAAATATTCTATTTTATGTTATTGTCAGGTCTTGCGGACAGTGATGTTCAGACCATTGTGCATTATTAAATATACAGAGGTACTCGAAAGTTGCATGAAACAGACTCTAAAGAGAAATAATCATATGAATATTTGCTGAATGAATCCCTTCAAGAATAAATATTTTCCTGGCAAAGTCCATGAAAAGCAGAAATAAAACACATGTCCGGTATATAAATCTGTCTGACATAACTGATCCCACTTGGGTGGGAATTTAGACGACTGACTTGGATGTTTCAGTACCACAATGACACCGTTGGACCACAGCATCTCTGCTTAACCTGGGTGGCAGGTGCTCACTGTTTTGTCTGCTGGAGTCCCAGAGCTCTGGTTACCCACTGGGTGTTGTGGTTTTCTTTTTGCTGGAAAGCAGGGTATGTGAGGAGATGACAAACACCCACATCTCAGCAGGAAAACAGTCCTAGCTTTGCAGCTTTGGACATAGGTACTGTTTCCTATATTTTGTGACATGCATGCGAGAGGTAAAAAAATAGGTTTGAGTAGTACTTTAAAGAAGCAAGATACTTTGGAAACGTTCTACCTGTCTTGCAACCACTTTGGATTATCAAACAGTTTACATTTTGTCAGTGCCATTAATAAATATATATTTTTTTAAATGAATAATTACCTATTTGGATGCATATGTTACTTTCCCTGCAGCATAAGCCTTAATAACCCCTAACGATCAAAATACTTTTTCAAATCCATTTTTAACAGTAGGCTCTTAAATTTTTTCTGATATTCTATGGTAGCAAGGATAAATTTAACTGTTTCTGATGCCCTGAGAAAAGAGAAACCAAAAAATGGGGTATCACCATCTTATAAAATGTATCAAGAATGTTAAGTCAAATAAGTAACTTGTTTTTCTACAACAGAAAAGTTGAAGACAAACTAAAACTAGAGCTTTCTAAAATGTTTTAATCACCTTTATAGTATGCTTGTGGGGTATAAGAAGTGCTACTTTTTAATTTAAAATAAATCCAACTTCTGGCTAGTGTGTGTGGTGGGCAATTTGCAATTATGATCTTCATGATGAGATTCCTCCATAAAATGAGAGGTATATTATAATTTAAATAGAGTTGTAGATCTGGTTGGTTTTAATTTGTGACCCAGGGGTCAGTAGTTATTGGGTGTAAAAACCCTGTGGTAATGTGACTCTTCAAGGCACATTTGTATAATGAGAAATCATAACTAGTTACAGGAAGCATGATGATTTTTTTGCCTTTCCAATTCAAATATGCTGCTCAATCAGTGTCCATTTTATATGCTTAAAACTCCAGTTAACATGGGCTTTTGCTGTAAAAAGCTTTGAAGCTGTTAACAGCATCTGATTTACAGAAGTTTACACATTTCTGTTGTTTTCAGCACGCAGCCACAGTCCATTTTTTACTCTTTCCTGAAAATTCAGCCTCTCTTGTCAGTGGTATTGCCAGTAGTTGTTATTTTGGTGCGCTTCAGCTTTTTTGCCACTGTTCCCCATTCTTGTGACTTAGGTGACTAGTTGATGACAGTTCTACTAACTGAAATGAAATGACAACATTTATATATGTGCTTTTAACAACCAGGAGACAGTCCAAACCTGTAAGAGAGAAAGAGCTAGTTGGTCTTTTCACCTAAGTCTTTTAAATGTGTCTTGTGCTGAGACATCAATAACTAACTTAATTTTTTCCTGTTGGATACTCATGGATTTGTCGGGGATAAAAGCAATGACGGCACTACCTTCATGTGGTGCGTGTATCTGAGGAAATGCTGTTGTCTTCAGTTCCAGCAGTAATAACACTCTAGCAAGACTTTATTTTTAGTTTCTCTTTGTTTTCACTTGTGCTGGTTCCCCAGTACTGTTTTTGCGGACAGCTGGAGCTTTCTACAGGATCAGAGGCTGCATTCAAGCTGAAGGGAGAGGTATCCTGCAGAAGCCTCACCCAGAGCCCTGTTAGAGCCCATCATGTCCCAAGTCTCATACTTTTCCCCCAAAGAAAACCTGAAAGTGAGAACTGTGCCTTGTGTTAGGCTGCACGTGGAGTGTCCGCTCCCTGCACTCAGATGTCGGGGTGTCTCGAGCTGTGCGTGGGTATTGCACCCTGTTCCTCTGATGAGGGAACTAGGCAGTCTCTTGCTGCTTGATATAGGCTTGCCTGTGCTACAGGCTGCTTAGAAATGCCAAAGCTGCCGTTAGAGTGGTGCTGAGTGTGAAAGATAAGCTGGTGTGTTAGCATGTTCTCACTGTAATATTAACTGGAGTTACTCGGCTTTAAGTGAGCTTGAAATGAGGCCAGGTCTTGCTCACGCATGTCTGTATACACCTGTAAACACACACAGAGAGAGTAAGCTTGAGATGCAGCCAAGGATCAATGTGTTCTCAGTGCGCCTGGAAGTTTGCGGAGTAGATCTTGCTATTCTTGTCAGAAATAGATATCGATTGTCTCTGGAAATAGACATGGGATGAGCCGACAGAAAAACATTGCATACGCTCTAATTAAGAAGCACATCAGTGGCTGTTAATTACTGTCCCAGCCAGCTTTTCAGAAATGCTGTTGACAAAGAAGATGTTGTAATAGTCCACACAGAAAGTGTCGGGGGAAAAATAACAGCAACAACTTCTACAAAAGAAAGGAGAAAGTACTCTTTACCACCTGATAATCTTGCTGCAACAGGCAATCCAGTGAGATCTCAATCAGATGGGTTTATATTTATAACAAGGCTTTCAAACCTCTGTACTGCACCCATGAGTGTTGCATGTCACTTGGACAGAAGTGGCTGCGCTTTAAAATTATATTTTAAAGTAATTTCTGTGCAGTATCTATTGATTTATTCATAACAGATTTGAGATACAAAATCTAACAGTGTTCTCAGGCTTTGGACTGAATCTAGTGCATACATATTGCCTTTCAGAGTCTGAATTTCTTCAAACCTGGATAAGGAATGGCCTGATGTTGCTATCCTTAAGCTTATATCATCTTGATAAAATAAGTAGTACCTGTTGAAAAATTAATGAGCCTACTTCATTGGAGTTAATAGTAGAGACAGAAATGGTTATCAAATGAAATTTTCAAATTACAAGATGCTTTATATGCAGCTCATGTCTTAGGAATGATAAGTTCGAAGTAGGCAAAGGATGCATTTAGCCAGGGCTACTACAATACTTCTTAATGAAGAAGTATTAATGGAGTCAACTTTTATAGCAGTGTTAGTTCTCATTTTACTTTAATTTATCAATGGTTATTATCAATAAGCTTTCTTAAGGAGTTTATAGACCAAATTCTTAAATTCTGCCTTCATTTGCACTCAGCAGAAGTAGAAATAAAACAAGAATAACTCCCACTTGTGTATAAGAAAATATTTTCCTACTACAGAAACAAAGCAACTTTACTGAGAGTAGATTATTTAAAACAGAAAATGAAGCCCAGAGGTCACATTTGCTGTTCAAGTCAGGTTTATGTTCTCTGAAAAAAAGTAATCTTAATACTCTCCTTGTTATTGACTCTCACGTTTTAATCCCATGGATTCTTTTAACTCTATAGGAAAGCTATATTGGCTACATTCCACTCATCAAAACTGTATTTATTATTTATATTAATGTATCAGGACTTTCATTGAAAAAAAATTCTGTACCAACACCAAAAAAGCAGTTATTATCCCTGCACCTTTATAATGCAAGAGCAATTGGATGCTGTATGTTAAGTTTGCAGATAGAATGAGATAATGCTCTAATGAGGTTCTAAAATTAATTTCTGTTTGCCCAACTTTCATCTCAAGTCAGCAGCCACTCAAATCTGAATTCACATCAGGAATTCAGTTCATATGCCATTTGCATCTCAAATATTTACTTGAGGTCTTGCTTGGGATTTTTTCTCAAAGTACCCTGATAGAAATTAAGTAGCTCAAACACATCTCTTCAAGTTCAGCTTCTTGGTGAATTACGGAAGATCTGAATGCTGGATTCGCAGTGCCTTCTCCTGACAGGGTTTTACTTTTTAATCTCTTGGTTACACTAATGACAGCATCTTGTACAAAACATAAATGGACATGACGCTAGTGAAACATGACTTTTCCAGAGAATATCTATCAAATATTTTTGTTGCTGTCCAAAAATCCAGGCTGGAGTTTCTTTATCTAGAGTTTTGTCATAAGCTAACAAGAAGTCTCTGCAAACTAAACCTGAAATAATTTAGATATACTGAAGTAGGTAGAATTTGATTCTGAGCTCAATATGTTAAAGGAGATCAATGGAGCAAATTCAGAAATAATGGCTGATCATCAGTCATATCAAGTAAACTAAAAAAAAACCTAGCATAAAACCCAGTATAAGTTACAGTCTGTTAATAAATACTCTTTAAGCCACAAAAGATGCGTTAATATTTTTAATGTGGGATATAGATCTAATTAAAATTTCTTCTTGCTGAGTGATACTATAAACTGTAGTTTGGGATTAAGAATGGAGGTTGGGTATGTGTCAACTACTCCAGCCCACTCTGGTCACATCTGGGGGGTCCCTGCAAGGGATGCACCGTGTCCCCCACCTCCTCCACCAAACTGTCTGAGGAAACTGGGCTGTGGTGGAAGGGAAGAGCCTTTGGTGTTGCCCACTGCAGTGGGGTGACAAGCAGCGTGCGCTCTCATGTGGGGACCGGGAGCATTTCCCAGTCCCCAGGCATAACTTACCTCACCTGTAACAGCCACTGTCAGGCACAGAAATGTGTGTGTGCGCAGGCAGCAGCAGGTGAAGGGAGAGGGAGGCACTTGGCGAGAGATTGGGAGAAGGAAGGGAACCATGGGGAGGACCACTCCTCTCAGATGAAGTGGAAATGGTCCTGCATCCTGCTAAGTGAGTGTTTTTTCCATCAGCTGCTGATTAAAAATCGACTTATATGTCTAAAACCTTCTCCATTTGCCAACTTAATCTGACAAAAAACATGTACTCTTGCCTGTGCTGAAGTTTGCAGGCTGTGTGTAGCAGCCCCTCCTATTCTCTGCCTTCTCTCTCCTCCAAGTTTGTTGAATATTTAGCATCACTCCCTGCTGAGTAGCTCTAGGGGCCATCTCTGATGTTCTCCCATCCTTTGTCAAAAAAACCTTTCCCCCCCCCCACAGTCTTATAAGGAACTAAAATGTACTGTTTGACCCTTTTTTGACTCCAAAAGGCAAAGCAGCTGTCTGCTGGAGTGTAGTCCTACAGTGACTTCTACAGGCAATTGGGGTTAGTGTTGAATAGGAGAAAAAAGAGATAAAAGTTGTCATTTTTCTTTCCTCAACTTTTTTCAAATATCTCTTAGCCTTCTGCTTTCTGAATACTCTTATGTTTTCTCCTTTCCACTGCTGTATCTTGATTAGTTTTTCTTTTCAATTATATTGATATTTTAAAATTATACTGCAAGCTTTTCTTTTGTCACTGTTCTTTCCCTGGTACTTTTAGTCTTTTATTCCTATTTCTGATAACTGGCTACGGAAGATGATTTTTCTCCACTGAAAATCCAAAGCATGCTCCTTGAAACATTTCTCATTACAATATGGATCTAAGACAATATGCTAGAACTAAGATTAGTGAGGGAGGCAACAGAAAGTAGTTTGGAGGCACAGAATATTGAACTAATAAGAATATTCTGATAAATGTTACAGAAGAAGGATATTACCAATATTGTAGTAAATAAAAAGACAAATAAATGATTTAAGAAAATGCATTTTAATTACCTGTTTTCTTGTTTCAACACAAGAAAAGACGTATTTAATGTACAACAGACTCTTTTTCTATCAGGATACCAAAAAAAAATTTTGACAAGTAACTGGAACTGAAATTTGAACACTTTACCTGTTCCATATAATAATTATAGTTGAATATATTTTTAAGGTCCCAAATTTCAGCAGGCCAACACTTATGTTGTGCTGACTTCATATTTTATTTCCTTGCTTAAAACTAATACACCACAGAAAAACGTAGGTTTTATTTGCCATGGGGATATGGACTTTGGACTGCTTAATTTCTCCAAATTTTCAAGCTGTCTATGAAAATGTGTGCACCGATGTACTTGTTTGGTTGCTAGCATCTTAAGGTGCTGTTTTGAGTGATAGCTAAGTACGTGTCTCCGTGCCTATGCTGTCAGTTCTTTACCTCATCTAGGTTAGGGATATAGTTGAATAGGAATGCCAACTTTACTGCTGTCATTCGTACGGTTGATGAGAACTCCTGTGTCGAGTTTCTTTATTTCTGTAATCCAGAAAATAAATTTTCTTTTGTTCAGCCTTAGCCCACAGCTTTTTTTTCCTCTGAACTAGAGTGGCTTTGTATCCTGGATTTAAATGCTCAGCATGACATGATATGAATTTCTACACAATGCAACGCTGCTTTTCACCGGTAAGATCCCTAAAGACGCGGTTCCCTGCATCTTCCTCCCAAGGCCAAACAACAACAAAACATTAACATCTCAATGCTTTAAAAATGTCTAAGCAGCACACAGAATAACAATGCTCTAGTAATTTCTGAGGTATCTGGTGCGATGTGTGGGCGGTAAGTGATTAGGCTATTAGTACATAGCGGCTAGGTCTGCTCATTCCCCTGAGACTTCAACGTCACTGCTGTCAGGCAGCAGTAAGATGATTAGTTTAGTTTTGATCACAGCAGGGCTCTAAATCAGTGCCCTCAGTGTTGTCGTTGCTCCTCATTCTTTTGTCGGTTCTCCTGGGAGTTTTGAGATGATGTCACTTTGCTGTTCAGGCAGTTTGACTGCTTGGGAAACGGTTTTGCAGAGCTGTGACTGTCACGGTGACAATCTTCACAAACAGTCTTGGTGTCGTAAGGGCAAAGATGCACAATGTTGGTGTTGTGTGGTTTCTTTGTTTGGGTGTTTTTCTTTTTTTTTTTAAGTAGCAGCAGTTCCCTGGATTTCACACAGTGTCTTGTTTTGCTGTAAATGTTCTCTTTACACTTGCAAGCCTTCGGTGCTTGTTTCTCCAGTAGGTAGGACCTAGGTCTGGTTTACACTAGCCGCAAGGATCATGTGCATGTGCTGTTCCTTGTGCTGGCTTGGCTGAACTCAGGCCTTGCCTTGCCTTCCCATGCTGGGTCTCTCTTGTACTATGTGTAATTCTCAGTCACATTCATGAGCCTTAAAGCATTTGTCACTGACTTCATTTGGTAGAGAGTTGCTTATGCTTCGTGGGCTCTTTTAGTGGCTGGTCAAGATATCCAAGTGCAAACTCTTTTCCAATAAAAAACATAATTTAATGCTCTAAAATGTAAGATTCATATGGTCACAAACTCTAGTTTCTTTATCTTCTTACCTTTACAATGGAACCATCATTTTAAGATTATTCTTTTTAGATGAGTATGTCTTCACATTGCTTACTGTAGTTATTGTGTAACAGAGGTAATGACAAATTAGTGAACATCTCATAAACATAAAAATCTGTTTTGAAGGAAAAATCTGTACCTTTCTTGTTAACATCTGGTGTTCTATACTGAGAACAAAAAATTGTTTCTACACCAAAGGTGCTACAGAGTATGTATGAAATGGGTAAGGAGGCACAAGGAATAAAAACCTATTCATTAGCAGGGTGGGAAACAAGCTGTACATATCATCTAACTATTTTGGGGATTTGGTGGGCAGCATCGCAACAAAGAATAGATTTTTAAGGAGGAGTTATAAGGAATAATATAGTCTTGAAGAAATCTACCATGAGGTTTGATTACAGTGCTTACAGTGCAGGGCACAGCAGGAGCACAAAAGTGCCTGTTTGGAAACCAGGAGTGTGATTCATGGGAGCTGTTGTTGTTGCAGGTCTCCCAGGTGTGCCCTCTCCAGCTGCTGAAGGTTCTGTATGTAGAAAGGGGAAGATTTGATGGGTAGAAGTCACTGCAGCTGGAATTGCAGGCTTGAGATTTAAATAAACTTCAGAATAATAATTATGCCACATGAAGTTTAACAAGGCTTCAGAAGAAATCTATTACTTTTCCTCAACATCCCACAAGATACAGCGTTGGCTTCTTTCTCTGTTGCTGTCAGTCAGATCAGATATTTGCCAGTGACTGGGGCTTGTAACAGACTTGATTGACCTCTCTTGGATACTCCTTTCCAGTGTCCAACTTGTGAAATTTCTTTGTTGCAGATATGCTCCCTTCAAATATTCAACCTAGCTAAATCTCTTACCCAACTTCTTAGCGTTCTCGCAGCATAGTTACGACAATATTTTATATCCTTGAGAAATCAGAAATCTTCAAACTGCACTGATAGTTAGATTCAAATGGAGAAAAAACCTAAGAACAAACCCTCAGAAAAGATAGGGCTGCACTACACATCTGTTGTAAGCTATAACCAAGGCTTTCTGGTGTAGCAGATCAGAGCTACTCTGTTAGCCTGGGTTGGTGGATGGGAAGGCAAAATCAGTACAGACCTATCCCATGTATTTTTGTGTGACCTAATGTTGAATATTATATACAATGTATTGTGTATATCACCCATGGACAAGGAACTGCAATTCAGCTGTAGTGAGGGTTGTTTATAGAGCAAATATATGAAGGGTTAGTTCAAGAGACCTCACTACCTGATGGCTCCTCTGTCTGATCTTTCATAGCTCCTTCCCTAATACCTTGTTTGCACTGATCCTCCATAGCTTTCTATATTAGTTAATTCTTTTGTTTTTTTTTGTCTGAAATAGTTGGGGATTTACCTCCATCTCTCAGAGCATGTACTTGAGGGCTTTAATTTCCAAGAGCTTTCACAGAAGTATAGGTTACCTAAGCTGCAGGTTATACTCATATACCCCCAGTATTTTCTCTAATATAAAAGCAAAATAACCATGCAAGTATACTACAGTGAAGGAGCAGTCTTTACTTATTTTCTACCCCCTTGAAGATGAAGGAAGAAATCACTAGTTTTGTGGAAATTACTACTTACACAGAGAAGTCAACCTAGGAAGAAGAAGAGGACGGTCTTCTGGCCAGAAGCTTTAAATAAGGCAAAATCTAGATTACATGTTTCAAATCAACATGCCGTTAATGAAAACACCCAGAATAAATAATACAGTTTAACAAGTAGGAAAAGAATCCCCCACCTTTCACAACAGAAGGGTAAAAACAGTAGCAGAAGGGTGACATGCAATAAGTCTATACAATTTTGACCTTGAAGTTTATACTTGAGTGAGAACTGTGTGTAACTGTATTACCTGATTTCCCTCTGGATCAAAACCGAAAAAAAGATGTACGAACAGCTTGCAGAAATTGTCAGAAAATAGAACCTTCAGAAAATGGGAACAATTACATAAAATCTTTTCAGAGTCTTACACTGAAAGAAATGAAAAGGAAGTAATGTTGTTGAAAGACCTCAAATAATTATATAGGGTGTGCTGGATTACCACAGCACCGTACTGTGGAAGAACAGAGCATTTTCCTACAAAGTTGTGCTAGAGGGGATTAAAAAGGCTTACCAATATTTCAGTCAGCTGTATTGAACCAGTAGAAATAAATTGCTCAAAAAGATTGAAATATAAGTTCTTCAAAACAGCTATGCTCTACAGGGCTAGGAAATGCTTTGCCTATTCTGTTAAACTTCAGGTTTTCAAACATTTTCCCATTCTACATTGGGGGGATGTGGGGGGAGAGAGAGAAAAAAAACAACCAAACAAAAAACGAACCAAAAAAAAAACCAAACCCACAAACCTTATTAATCAAATCATCTTAAAAGAACTAAAACCATCAAAAGCCAAACGAGTAAAAATAAGTATTTTATGTATTGTAGGACAAAAGTAGAATGGGGGTTTAAAACCTGCATTTCCTGTGCTCTTCCGCCATAAACCTGATGTTACAGATCTAGTTTTGAAGTGCTTTGGAAACAATATTCTTACTGGTTGGGATGTTGTTCCCAGGAAGTTGCTGAGGGTTTTCTTGTTGCAGATAATGTCATAGTTGCTTGGATATTTATTGCTCTCTTGTAACAGCAGTGTAAGGTCAGAGTCCCAGAATCCGTTGTGCAGGCAGGGAGCTCTGATACACTGTGCCTTTGGTTTGAGGAAGCCCAAAACTGCATCAGCACTTGAACTCGTTTTTTAAAAATCCAAATCCAGTACCTCATTCAGTAATACATCCATCCTGCTTTTGTGTGTGTCCATACTGGATAAATATGAGGCAGGCATAAAGACAAAATCTGAGTAGAAACTGCAGACTCCTTTGGGAACCAGATATGATGTACTCTTGCCCCAAAGATAAACATTCTGGAAAATAAGAAGCAGGTGAAAAAATGCATTAAAATAAAATCAGTGCTACCTAGTCTCCTTCGTTATCTCTTACAACACAAAAAAAGGTAACAAGAAACTTTCAGTTGAGACGAGGTAATGGGAAACAGACCAAGTTTTTCACTTTATTACTTATTTTTAGAAGGATTGGAAAAAGATTCTGCAATCCACTGATTACTTTCAATTACAAATATTTCCCAGTCTGCTTTACAAGCTGTAGCAGAGGGCCAGATAGCTCTCATTTTGATTGCTTTTCAGAAATGTCTCTTCTGCCTTTAATGTTGTTATTGCCTTTAAAGCTGATGTTTGGTTTTTATACTTAAAATCAACACAGCTCAAGAAACTGTATGACATGATGAGCACTCATTGTATTAAGAGGTGAACGTCCAGCACAGAGACACGGTGGTGTTATTAGAAATGAAAACTTTGGGAGACAATGGTTTGAGCTTGTGAGAAATCATGATCTGGGATTGCTCTTCAAAGGCCATTGGAAAAGAAGCTCAATTAGGCATTGATGTCTTATGTATGACAATACTCATGTCCTTCATGCATCTCTTCAGAACTTATGATTTTTTTTTTTTAATTCTTAAGATGTTTTGACTCTGTTTTAATTCCTAGCTCTAGGAGAATGAAGGCTGAAGGAATGACTAGCTTCCAGTAGCAAAACACATTTCTGTTCTCATGGACATGTGTAAGAAGTTTGCCAATGTGTGTGCCTCCTCCATTCAACAGATTTAAAAACCAACCAAACAAACCCCAACCCCCCAGCAAACATGCATCCAGCTGGGAAGTGAATAAATCCACACTTATTTTGGAACCTTGTGTTATTTAAGGTCTGTGCAGTGGTTCTAAGTCCTTGTCAGTGTTATTCCTGTGTTCAACTACTATTCAGTTATGTTCCTCCTTTCCATTTAGGTCTTTGTACAGTCAGAAAATAGAGATCAGTCCCCCTAGAGTCCAGAGTAACTGTTGATCAGGAAAACCACTATTCAGGAAAGCTAACCTGGGTGTTAAGACACCACTAATGGTAGCAAAATGTATGACTTTTGAGAAATGGTTTCAACTTTGACAGAATACTTCAGGTTTTATGCCAATGTCTCAAACCATCCTTTTGATCCAGCTAAGCTAATAAAATTTGCGATGAAACTCACAGAAGAGAAAATACTGGGTAGTACCTGTATGAGTAAAATCTAAGTGGTTAAATCAAGTATGATTTTCTTCTCCTTCAGATGTTTCTATTCTTCATGTCAGTTATGTCTGGCACTTAAAAAAAATAGCAGTCTTTGCGAATCTTTCAGGCAAAGTGTTAAGCATCCTTTTAAAAATAATAATTTACATAAGTTATTATCTTTCACTTTATTATCACTTATCTTCAGTATCTTTGGAGAGGATAAGTGAGCAGTTTAATTCCTGTTATTGCTTTTTTCCTGCTCCTAAACTTTGTTGTTGAACTTAAATTTCAAAATACATAAGCTATTTCATATCAGTATATGAACTTTTCCTCTGTATATTCAGTGGCAATTAACTTTGTTTTAAATGTGCCTATCTATTTATATCAGCATTTAGTCAAAGAAGGGCTGAAGGAGAGAATTGTCCCAAAACACAACTGTCCTGGAGTTTCCTGGTCAGACATGTCGCTCAGGCACACTAGGAACTTGCCTCTACCCTCTTCCCACTCAGCATCCTACCTTCTCGTTTTGGTAGTCTTGAATGCCTTACTCCCTTATCTGACAGTCAATGTCAAATTGTTTCTGGTTAAATAGGGGTAGCATGAGTGGAAAAGCAAACCAAACCTCCCTTTCCGTACTGTGTCTGCAGAGAGTGAGAGGTGAACTGAAATTTCCTCAGAGGGGAGAAATACAAATGTACGCTTTCATATTATGGATGAATGGTCTTGCCTGTGTACTGTTTACTGGGTGCAGAGAAGAACGGGGGCTGTAGGCAGAGGGGAGGAAAAAAAAATCTCCTTCACCTTTGATTTATAGTGGCTTAATAGGACATGTGTCTGGGGGCCATGGATAGGCAGAGAAGGACTAAAAAGGGAAGATAATCCTAGGTTTAGAGCATGACTGCAGAAATCAAAGTAGGTATTGGTAAGCCTTGGAAACTTACTGAAAAACATCTTATGTGCTGAAGAACTTCAGAAAGTAGCTGGGGAGAGATTGGCTTTGAAGGTCTAATATTTGAACTTGGGCACCTATAATAAGAGTTAAATGGCAGCAAAATAGTTCTGCTTGTACCTATTTTCTCTCATTCTAATTCTGGAGAGTTTACTGCACTGACACAAAAGCATTCGTATTCTTTAAAATTGAATGTAATGTTGCAAGTATCCATTCTCAGAATGTGCAAACCAGAAATGTAATAACTGAGATCACAAGGCCAGGTTTTTTCATCTGACTTCTTTGTCCTCCTGTGTGAACATGTGCACTTCCCTCCCAATAACAGGCACCTCGTTCTCCAGTGTAAGAGAAGCACCTTTAAATGAGTTCTTGGATCATCATAAGTAATGTGTCTGCCTAAAGACCGTACAGAGCTTAGGGAGTCCAAATCTCACAGAGGAGTTCTAAATCCATGCAAGTATTTGGTTGTGAAAGAAGCACCAATGGTTTGCTTTGATTAATTTGGCATAAAAAAAATACCTAAGTGCAGAGAGCTAAACAAATGCAGCGACTGACCAGGATGTTTCTTGAAGTAGTGTTGCAATTTATATTCTGTCGCTGGCTGGAGAAGACAGCATTATATTTCAGTGCAAGTCAATCTTAGAGTTACTAAGAAATATGTATTTACGCATTTATACACCCCAAAAAAGCAGCAATACAAGCAGTATGTGTTTTCATGGGATTACTACATGTTTGTATTAGAAATGTATTTAAATGCATTTATATTTAAAAAGTGTTGCCAGCCTTCTCTGTATTGACACTTAAACTTTTTTAACCATTTTTTGTCTCACAAACAGAATCTCTAGATTTTTCCATATTTTTTTATATGTGGAAAAATCTTCACTTAAGTTTCTGGATTAGTTTACTTCTTACTGTGTTAGAAGTTAGTTATTTGCATTGCCTATAATAGAATTTGTTAGCTAAATCTCTTGGTTTAATACAACAGTCAGGTGGAGGCTTTTTAGAGCAAGGCAGTGGTGGAATGGGCATGCTTCTCTGCAGCTGGGAATTCCTCGGAGAACTGTTGATAACACAGAAATGCAGACAACTCAGCTCAGAGTAGGAAAGGGAGTCATTGGAAGGGGCTGCTTTAATAATATATATTTCAAGTGTGTATTTCATTGCATATCTGGAAAAGGCGTACGGTTGAAGAGTCTTTAGGAATCGCTCTGGGACCAGGTACTTGAGAGATCTGCTTCATTCAATGTTTGTTCCAGCTGTCTCTGAATTGTATAATGTTAGTCTCAAATGTACAGTTTTCCAGTCAAATTTTTCTGTAATAACAGTGAATAAATGATCTTATATAACATAATTTAGAATATTTATAACCCCTACCTGAGCTCGCTGACAGCATTCAGTCCCTGAAACAGCTTGGACTCCCTCGCATTATCAGCGGTTGCTTAGAGGTATTACATCTCTCCCTCCTCTGAAAGACGTATGCTCTGGGACTCGTCTGTTTTATCCAGCTGTGACTGTACGCTTGTCTGAGGGCCTTCCTTAGCATGCCTTCGAGCCTTCCACCTGGAAACAGGAGGAGCTGTTTTCTGCTCTTCCATATGCTTATACCTCACTGGAGTGTGAACAGTCCCCTCTGGGTACCACAGATATTTGTAATAAGTAACTCGCATTAGAGACCCATGATATTGTCACTCTGAGGCATGAACAGTATCTTAAAGCACATTGTATTTGTCTTTGGGGTTTTTTGTCTTTAATAATTTTCATGCTTTTACTGTCAGTATCAACTATTGTGAGCATGTTTGCTCTGATTTTTCTGTTAAATGCAGGATCAGCAGTTTTAAAAAGCCATTCTTCACTAGTGCTACTCTCTACTTTGAGTGCTAAATGCAAATCATATTTTTCCATTATCTGATTAGTATTTTGACACCTCACCACCAACCATTTAGACTGGCTACTCTCTCTGCTCATACAAGTATCTTTTCAGTTAAATGTAGCTAAGGCCAGTATTTCTTTCTTGACACATTTTTTAAAAACTCCTACTTGTACCATACCCTGGAAGGTTTTTCTTTGTTACGCACGCAGATTCTTTCTTGACAACCTCTTTTGCAGTTTTCCAGTTTCCAGCAATCAATAGAAAATATTTATTGTCCTTCTTGAATATGTGAGCTCTAAATGATATTGAAGTAGTTACATTTTTCTGTGATGCATTCAGTATCCTGATGCATTTTGGGTCCTAGAGCTCTCCTTTGCATTGATTTCAGGGTTGAAATGTAATTGTGGCTACCTTTTGCTCAACATGACCCTCTATGAAATTCTGTTGTCATTCACAAAATATCTGAGATCAGTCAGTATGTTTAAAAAAGTTTTAGGAGTTCTGTTGTGTACGATTTTAAGCTCTGAATGTTATTCTGCAGTTCCTACATTTCTCTAACAGAAAATAAGCTTAGCATGGAGTCCATTTGTCTCTGGTGGTATTGCCCTTTACTTTGATCATGACTCAGTTTGAGATGAAGTACTTTTTTTGTCCACAGATGTGCATTGTGATGCCTGAGATAACTCTGGCAAAGTGATATAATCTATAGCACTTTTCCCCTCTCTTCTGTTCTTATACTATCCTTGTCTTGGCTTCTGTCGATTGTAGTGGTTCATCTAGAGATGAATTATGTTATTTAACTCATTGTTGACCTCTGTGTGCTTTTCTAAAGTTAGTGCCCTGCCTGCAGGTTTTGAATTCCCTGCTGTGCCCCTTAAGCTTTGCTCTGCGTTGGGTGCATCCTGCTGCCTTGTCAGCAGCTAACTTAAGATCTCTCTGTAATCATCATCTGATGCCTGTTAAAATTCAGATCCCAAGTCTTATTCAGTTTCCATTCAAAGACTATACTTACCCCTTCCCCATACTGTTGTTTTTTTATTCTCACATTAATCACATGTTCTCTTCTTGTAATATCTCCATTTTGTGTGTTCTGATATTTTTTTTTAGTGTCTTTCATGTCTTTAGATGCACTGTTTTTAGATCACGGGCAGGCTTTCTCAGTTTTGACTTATATTAAAATTTAATAATGTAAAATGCATATGCAACCTTGATGTGAATGGTGAAACATAACTTTTGATCTCTAATGGGCCATATAATGAGGTCAGCTTTCTTCTCACGTTTTTTCATAAGGAGAAAGCTCCTCATCGAGCATTGGGCCACAGGACACAAGATTTCTTTCTTGTGTCCATGGCACCATGCTCTTTGAGCTCTGGGTGGAGTCAGGAGGAAGAGACCCTCATGCTTCCAGACTGTGTTGTAGTGTTTATCAGCACTTCCACTAGTTAATTTTTGAGAAGCTACAGAAAAAAACACCATCTAGAGGAAGGTGGGCAATGTATGAGTTGCTGGGATGAGTTACTTACCAGCAAACATGGTCTAAAGGAGGTCCTCTGTCTTCCATGCTTCTATCCCTTACTGGAGCTTCAGGCTCTCTCTCCTACTCAATGCTTAGTATACAACCATTTATTTCTTTTAACTCTGCGTAATATGAATAACTGAAGAATCTCTTTCCTTAATGCTCATATCCGTTAGAGCAGAAATACGTTAACATAGGGAGGTACAAAGAGATATCGAAGTTATATCAATCCTGTCAAGAAATGTTTGGACCTCTTTGAAACCTGGGGGAAAAAATAATGTTAAACCCAGGAAGATTTCTCTCATTCTTAAAGATAATAACAAAAGCTGTACATTTTCATTGCTACCCCTACATATTTTAATGTAATGTGTAATTTGCCATGTGCCTTTTCA
The DNA here is from genome assembly GCA_013400755.1 of Pelecanoides urinatrix. Classification (NCBI taxonomy): domain Eukaryota; kingdom Metazoa; phylum Chordata; class Aves; order Procellariiformes; family Procellariidae; genus Pelecanoides; species Pelecanoides urinatrix. Next base: position 660,981 of record VZTQ01006589.1, read on the forward strand.
AAAAATAGAAACCAAAAATGTGTTAAATGAGAAATGTACCTCTAGAATTTTTAAAGGTGATGATATGTATAGAATCTGCAATGAGGAGATGGGCAGGACTAGATACTTCCAGATTGTACGTACATCTTGGGCAAGATTAAAATTATGCCATGGAAAGAGTAGAGTAGGAAGCAGAGCGGGACCAATTTAACACTGTTTTAAAAGCAGTTTGATCTGAATTTGCTGTCTTCCATGACAGTGAAGATTGAATTGTGTAACGTGTTCACATATTTTGATCTTGATGCTTCAGACTTGCTGGACAGACTTTTAACAAAAGAAGTGCATGTGCAGTTAGAAACTCAGCTGAGCATCTTGTATTGCTGTTAGTTGCTGAGAAGTCAGCTGGTGATGTGAAAAATGCTTGAAACAATTTTTAATCTGATCTTTGCATTATATATCTTGAGCATACCTTTCTTTCAGCTTTTGGTCATGACACACATGACCAAACACAAACAGACATCAGCACAAGTCTGCATAATCCTGTTTTCAGTAAGGTGGTTTGGGTGTTAGATGGCTTCTAGGTGGGTGTAGAGGAGCATAGATATTTTAGAATTTGTTATATCCTATTGATCTCTTGTTGCTAAGGATACAATATCATTGTAATTTGAAAATGTGGATTTATCTCATTGCCCCAAAAAGGTTCATCGAGTAGTCTTAATGTATTTCTGATGTCTTAGTCCTGTTTTCATCACAAAGCTGGTTTTTTGTTGTTTGGGGTTTTTTGTTACCTTGTTTTTTTTAAGAACCACAAATATTGCCAACAATACAATTTCTGCCAATTGAGTATAACGTATATTTTTAGGAGGACTGGTTGGTGGCCTAGTATAAATAGGTACTATTGTTTCTGATCTGAAAGGAAAAAAGTTAGAGACATTAAGTGCTTGCACTGCTACGAATTTTGTTCACCTTAGTCTTCCTCAAAAAAAAAAAAAAAATTTCCTGAAAGACCTGGATAATCTCTGTGGATATGCTCCTCTTCTTGTTCTAGGAAATTACTCCTGCCAAATTTATGGGAAATGTGAAGAAGCCTGGCATTTTCCTGTTTGGTGCTGAGACATGATGTTATTTTCAATATGCATCACCATCCTAGTTACTGATAATACAAAATGAAGATTACATTTTCCACCTCTGTGAGCTTGACTTGAACAAGGAAAAACAATGAGATGATCCAAATTAATTTTTTTCCTCACAGTTTATTTTATTTTAAATATGCAACCACTGTTAGTGTAGTGCCTTCCACAGTCCCCAAAGAGCCCCCCTGAGAACACAAGGCTCCAAATACGGACACGTTTTGGCTGCTGAGCTGATCAGGAGATTTTCCTTCAAGTGAGAATCGGAATACATCCTAAGATAAATGGACCTTTGCTTCTGTGGAATTAAAGCTGAGGAAGTTACTTAAAACTTTCTTAAAATGTAATGATGGGGAAATTATGCCTTTAAAAAAGTGTCCCCGTCCCTGTCCCGTCCCCCCCCCCCGTGATATATTATTTCTTGATTAAGAGAAGAAAGCCTGAGCAATGAGTCTTAAATTAGATATCTATTATGCTCCAGGCAAGGAGGCTTTCTAAGCAGAAGAAACTATTGATCCCATGTCTGGCTTTATAGCACATGAATACAGAGCGCAATCCATTATAAAGTGAAAGCAAAACCATTAGCCTCCTCAAGCATTCGATTAGACTATTACTTTATCTACCTTAATTGATGCTGCTAATAGTATCATATTTAATTGTTTCATATAGGTGGAAAACATGCTTGTTAGTGAGTCTCAGCTAAGTCACAGAATGACATTTAAGCAATAGCAGCAGAGCTGTAGGTGGGTTCCTGATCGATGCGTGACATATCACCTTAGCCTTTCGCTGTGATGGTCTAAAACGGTTTGTGTTCGTTTCAAATGAATTCAGTATATGTCGGCTTACTTGCAGAGAAATGAGAGTTTATTTTCAAAAGGACAGTGCTTTATCAAATAGTATAACTTTAATTGTAGTAATTATTTAATAACTGTTTGCTAATGCTGTTTCCTCATGTCCCACAATCTCTTCTCAAATGTTTTGATAATAAATTTTTTTAGCTATGGATCAAGGGAAATTTTCTCCTCAGAAGGTATAGGTGCATGTGTATGTGTAATAATATATTTAAAATGTGTATTTGTATGTGTATATACAAATACATGCATGCATTTGTGCATGTATAATATACATATATACATGTATCTATGTATGTTTAGATCATGGATAGGATGAGATCTGTGCCTCAGATCCAGAAATACTGCATTTGCAATAAAATATATTCTTTCTCAACTGTAACTCACCTTATACATCTGCAAGGATGTATCTAACAAATTAAAACTAAGTCAAAGTAGGGTAACAGAAGCCTCCTGAAATTTGATAAACCTAAAAAAGAAATCTGAGAAGGCACAAGACAAAAAAATGAGACTTGACAGTAGTTAGAATCATAGAATCACTAAGGTGGGAAAAGACCTCTAAGATCATCAAGTCCAACTGTCAACCCAACCCCCCCATGCCCACTAAACCATGTCCCTAAGCACCTCATCTACACGTCTTTTAAATACCTCCAGGGATGGGGACTCCACCACTGCCCTGGGCAGCCTGTTCCAAGGCCTGACCACTCTTTCAGCAAAGAATTTTTTCCTAATGTCCGGCCTAAACCATCCTTGGCGCAACTTGAGGCCGTTTCCTCTCGTTCTATCGCTGGTTACTTGGCAGAAGAGACCAACGCCCACCTCCCTACAACCTCCTTTCAGGTAGTTGTAGAGCGCGATGAGGTCTGGGTTACTTAATAAGCAGTTGCAAACTCTTCCATCCATTCTGTGCAAACGTTTGGTTGGTCTCTACTAGTAGCCTGTTCTTCATCTCCATAGATTTTTGCCTGAATCCATGTGTTCTGAGATTGTGCTTAGGACCTTGCATTTCCTTTCCAGCTGACAAAGTTTCCAATCTTCACTGAAGAAATGAAGTTGTACTATAACTTCTAGATTGCTTAGGATGATGTACAATATATGCCTCACCCTTTTAGTATTTAAAACCTGTATTTTCTTAATGTTTTCTTCCACCTGGAAGCTCTTTTAGAAACTGGTAAAGACTTTGTCAACTTCAAAGATAAATACAAGTTCCAGTTTATCTTGATTCAGTAGCTATTTTGTGGAAGCTTCAAAACCCAGCTCAGGTCTGGGTTACTTAATAGACTCTTACTGTTTCAGAAACTTCTTACTGATATTGGAAATAAGGTTTTATTTTTCTGACATGAAAGACTGACAGACTCCCTGGGCTTGCTTCTAACAGCGGGCTGGCAGCCTTCACAGTCAGGATTGTACTGCGCTTTGATTGCGGGTAGGTGGGCTTTGCCTTGTTTCATTGCAATAATGGAAATCCCATGAAGAATATCTGCCAGCTGCTTCCTGGGTGTAGAGAACTACAGCATCCCAGTGATCACATCTGTATCACTGAGTTATGAATAGGCAAAGAGGGTGACATAAAAATGTATTGCTGATCAACTTAATACACAAGGGTAAGCTTGAAATGGCTGAAGGATTGAGTAGATAGGCAGTGGTGAAAGGCCCAGAACAGTATTTTTCTAGTGCCAGGGGGCCATGTGTCTCCTGAATTTGCATGTTCTAACAACAGTCGTTTTAGTCTCTGTGAAGCTGACATGATTAGATTACACTGTAAGTGAGAATGGTTTGATCCTTGTGTGAGAACAATGACTAAAATTTTAAATTTTACTTACCTTTTTACAACTTTTTAATTGATTACCTGGATAGCTGATGAGAGAAGATGTTTCTTCTAGTTATACGACCGAATGCCTCTACAATTTGGAGGACAGTCACTATTTAATATGAAAACATAACCATATGAAACAGCTTTACAACTGTTTTTTATTAAAAAACAAAAATAAAAACCAGTAAAAAACAAAACAACAAATAATGTCATCCTACTATTTCATACTTGTTTAGAAAGTTAAAAACAAGAATATGAAAAGGTTCTTGTTAAAATGACCACTGCTGATATTTAGGGAACATCAGCCATCTTTCACAAACATTCTGTGTGAGAATGAAATAAACACATTTATATATTTTTGTGAAATGGAATTGTTGAAGTATCTATTGCTAGTCTGACAGGTCAAGTTTTCAATTTGAGTCTTTCTAGTCAGGAGTAACCAGGGCGTGTTCACCTTGGACCTTAGATACCTTCATGTTCAAAGCTTTGTCAAAACTGATGCATCTCTGAAATGTTCTGCTTTTGAAACAAAACATTTCAACAGTNATGTTTAGATCATGGATAGGATGAGATCTGTGCCTCAGATCCAGAAATACTGCATTTGCAATAAAATATATTCTTTCTCAACTGTAACTCACCTTATACATCTGCAAGGATGTATCTAACAAATTAAAACTAAGTCAAAGTAGGGTAACAGAAGCCTCCTGAAATTTGATAAACCTAAAAAAGAAATCTGAGAAGGCACAAGACAAAAAAATGAGACTTGACAGTAGTTAGAATCATAGAATCACTAAGGTGGGAAAAGACCTCTAAGATCATCAAGTCCAACTGTCAACCCAACCCCCCCATGCCCACTAAACCATGTCCCTAAGCACCTCATCTACACGTCTTTTAAATACCTCCAGGGATGGGGACTCCACCACTGCCCTGGGCAGCCTGTTCCAAGGCCTGACCACTCTTTCAGCAAAGAATTTTTTCCTAATGTCCAACCTAAACCTCCCTTGGCACAACTTGAGGCCGTTTCCTC
>VZTQ01006589.1:666088-732124 GCA_013400755.1 Pelecanoides urinatrix
CTAAGAAAATACTGCTGTGAAGCTGACATGATTAGATTACACTGTAAGTGAGAATGGTTTGATCCTTGTGTGAGAACAATGACTAAAATTTTAAATTTTACTTACCTTTTTACAACTTTTTAATTGATTACCTGGATAGCTGATGAGAGAAGATGTTTCTTCTAGTTATACGACCGAATGCCTCTACAATTTGGAGGACAGTCACTATTTAATATGAAAACATAACCATATGAAACAGCTTTACAACTGTTTTTTATTAAAAAACAAAAATAAAAACCAGTAAAAAACAAAACAACAAATAATGTCATCCTACTATTTCATACTTGTTTAGAAAGTTAAAAACAAGAATATGAAAAGGTTCTTGTTAAAATGACCACTGCTGATATTTAGGGAACATCAGCCATCTTTCACAAACATTCTGTGTGAGAATGAAATAAACACATTTATATATTTTTGTGAAATGGAATTGTTGAAGTATCTATTGCTAGTCTGACAGGTCAAGTTTTCAATTTGAGTCTTTCTAGTCAGGAGTAACCAGGGCGTGTTCACCTTGGACCTTAGATACCTTCATGTTCAAAGCTTTGTCAAAACTGATGCATCTCTGAAATGTTCTGCTTTTGAAACAAAACATTTCAACAGTGGTGGATCTTACACTGCTTGGAGCTGTTATATTTTTCTATGTCAGTTTAGCAAAAGTGTATGCAAAAGACAGATAAAATTTAGAACTATTTACAGTGTATTAATCACTTTATCATATGATGCTAACTACATATGAGTGATACATGGTGTAAGTTGTGTGCATATTTCAATTAAGGAAAATGAAGTCATAAAATTCCTTTTTCTTTACAGATATAATTGTTCTAACGTGGACATTTTTTGTGTATGCTATTTATTTCTCCACTTAAACCAATACAATTTTTTTCTAGTACATAAACACATGTAAATATATAACAATATGGTTGTGACATAAATGTTATAGGAAAATGTTACAATAATATGTCTCAAGTTACGTAATTTACATTTAAAAACTTGTCAAACCAAATTTCTTTCAGAGGTCCACATATTTTATTAAATACTACTGTCAATTTGTACTGCTGGAAACTTGTGAACAGTCAACTGCATTTTACTGACTATGAGTTTTAAAGTAGGATTATATTACTCGACTGGAAAATAACTGAAGAACAAATTGGAAAAGAAAAGTCTCTCTATTTTCCAGCTCAATAAGATCTTTAACTGTTACATAAATTCTAAACTATACAGCATGTAGTATTTGAAAAGCGCTTTTGACTTGAACACAAGATAAGTGTTTTTGTTCTTATATTGCAACAGTTCTGAAAGTCTAAAGGACATTTCAAAAAATCAAATGGCAGCACTAAACCATGAGAATGTAATTATCTTTCTACAGCTATTCTTAGCTTCACTTTGAACAGTGTGATAATTGAATAAGTCTCCTACCAATTGTAAGTCAGATTCACAGTCTACATCACTGCATAATGGCCTTTATAATTTCTTTCTCCGAGTTATTTTGTTTAGCATCTGTTTTTTTCTTGCCTGTATTCTTTCATACCAATATAAAATACAAAGCAATCCTCCAGTGATTGATTTTATTCTATTGCATTGCTTATTTTCTTACAGTTATAATTACTAGGCGAACTAGCATTGCAACAGCAACTTCTAAGGACATAACATTTGAATAACAGAACAGAAATTTTATGGTTAGATAACTGGCTTCTCTTGCACCACTAGAAAATCTTTGCAGACGGAATGTGCTGTGATCAAATGTCACACTAGTGATATAGTCTGTTTTAGAGCTGAATAATTGCATATTAATATTTGTCAATACCATATACACTTTGAAACAAATTTACCAAGGTTTTACCTTTAATGCATGCTGTTAGCAGGTTGTTCTTGCTACTTCTTGCTATTATTACAGTAAGTAACGTAATTAACAATCTATAACCTTCTCTAGCAATGGTGTGAAAGTATACATCCTCAACTAGTGGGCATATCTTCTAGATATATTAATCGACTGCCGTCTGTAAATGATTGATTCATTTGTTTTGGCTGCAATGTACTCTCTTTAGCATCACAGCAGTCGAGATACGTATAGGAGAGTGAAGAGCCAAGTGAAAATAGTCTACCATTTGAATTTGTAAAAAAAATTAAATTGACTAGGCTTATTTCCATGTTCTTGTGTTATCGACCCCAAACAGTCAGAGATGGTTAAGTGTTATAAACAGCATGGTTCACAAGGCAGGTCAACCAACCTCTTATGTCGTAAGCTTATCTAAGGGGCATCATTAATTGCTTCAAGTGTCTGGGTGAAGCACTTAGTGTTTCCTGCAGTGAAAGATTTGGTCCTAAGTCTGCCGTTTGTAACAGGATAATATTTTATTTATGAGATGTCTTGTAAGGTAGGAATACTACTTGTATTTTACACACCAATTAAAATCATATTGGGATATTGGTCTTCTCGGACAATAAACATGCATCATACAAAGGATATAGCTGTGAATGCCTTGACCTATCGTGCTAGTAAATGGTTAACACTTGACATAGGCTAGTCATAGCACTAACAGACTTGCACTGTTCACGGCGTGGCTTATGCCTAATTTAGATGTATTGAAACTTTTTTTTGCTAATTGTGTTCATACCTGAAGAATCCTCCACTGAAGTCAGAAGTAGCCTTGCCAGTGGACCTGCCAGCTCATAGAGCCCAGATAGCATTCAGCAATGCTTTTATACCTTTGAAGGGCCATGTTCTGGTTGACAGGGGAATTGTATTTATCTCTAGCTCCTTGAGTCGCTTCTCTCATGTATATTTTCAAGTTAGTCACTTTGGTTGAGCTCTTAGCTTTCAATTAGCGTTGCTCTGTCACAGTGAATGTGTTTATGCCAGTTTGTACGTTGGCCGAGTTTTGTCTCGAATGTTTCTTGAAGTCTTCCTTTTGTTTTCTTTATTAGTGTATCTCTACCTAGAAATCAGTCTGTTACTTGCATTAAATATTTCAGTTGTGTGAAAACAATTAATCTTGTGAACTTACAAATAGCCATCATAGATAAAATGCCAAAAGCAGCACAGTCTCACAGATGTTTAATCCCCACTGACTTTCCTAAGATGCAGTATTTATGTCCTTTTTTTTTTTAAAGTGTTACCATATATGCACCTAAAGAGAAACTTTTTATTCCCAGGAGAAAAAGATGTATTCAACCTACCTGCTAGCTTAAATCTCTTATGTAAGGAGAGATTGTGCTTTGAGTTTTCAGTCATATCTCGAACATTTTCTGATGCCTTCATCACTGTTTTGCAACTCTTGCCATTGTTTTCAAAGCGATGGTGAGCTTAATTAGAACTCGATTCATATCAGGCAGGGCTCTGAAGATGTGAAGGTAATATCGCAAGTAGTGCTCTCCACAGACTACATTCTAACAGAAACTAGCACTGATGGTAATTATGTACTACCTAGTTTACACCAATGTGAAGGGCATAATATCACCTACAAATGGAAAAACAATTGCAAGTGAGTAGAAGTATTCTAATTTTTTGTCCATGATCCCATTTTAAAACATGCTCCATCTTGTGTATTTTCTGTGTGTGTAGTGGTTAATTTGTACATAGACAGTTACAGATACCTCTTTTTTAAAAAACTGCTACTTTTGTCATAGAATTTACTGATAAAGGCTTTGCTTGTCTAAAACATTATCACAGATGGAATGATGACTTACGTAGTAAAAGTGAAGTTCCCTGGAAATCTTTCAGCTGTATGAATCAGATTTTGTATTCTAAGCTAATATTTAATTTAAAGTTTCCACATAATATTTAGAGATTTTCAGCATCCAAGCTCAAATTTCACATGTAGTGACTGTTCCCTCTTGCTTTAAATACCAGCAATTTTTTCTAGTCACCCTGCCTACTTGGCCCATATGTACCTTTTCATCTTTCTCCAGTGATGTTGCTCCTGTCTGAAACACTTGTATAGATTAACTGTCATCAAAACATAAGGTTTTTCTAATTCTCCTTTTTAAAATAACTTTTTTTTTTACTCTCTTGAGAAGATAAGCCATGACGATGGTCACCTAAGCAGTCCTATACATACCTTGTTAAATCATGTTCAAGTTGATCTGTGTAGCATTTGGATGGAAGTGTTCTACCACCCTCTTCTTTCTTTCCCTGCCACCATTTCCAGCTGTTTGTCTACATCACAATTCAGATCAGCAATTGTATTTCTGTCAGGAACAAATGTTTTATATCTGTAATAAAGTACGTCACTCCCTTTTTTGTGAAGTAGTAGTGTAGAATGGATTTTATGAAAATTGTGATAAAAAAGAACTTTTTGTTCTCTTCCTTGGATTTCTGACAGATTACAATAAGTGAGAACTTAGAAGTAACAAATGCTACCTTTTACTTCACTGGTTAAACTACACTCTACTTAACTGCTACTTGCGGAATGATTTACACCAAAATGTAACGAACATGTTGTTAAATAGTTTTAAAATCTCATTCTCTATGTATCCAGCTTGTAATATGGTTATCACTTTGGTATAACAATATTAAAACATCTGAGACAGCTTCATTAAAAAAAAAAAAGGTCAAAACTGAACTACGTTATCAGTACCTAAGGGGGAATTTAGTGGTGGTATTTTAATTTATAGTTTTAGTTTAATCAAAATATTGTTCAAATACTGTAGTAAATGAAGCCTATTATAAAAGCTTTAATAGATTGTAAATTAGTTCATGTGGAATTAGATTGAAGGTATTTTTGACACACATTCTCCTCACTGGAAAAATACTGTCCTGAAGCTTTTTCTGAATCTGCAAACTGGGCAAATAACTGCTGAGCCATGTAAGATGTTAAGAAGGTCTTCATTTAAGAAAGGGACGAAGTGGTTCACTCCTTTATCCAGGTTATGGGAATGTTTCTCATCTTTCTTCCAGCTGCAAGTGTTTGAAACAACATAGGTAATCTTATCAGAGACCCTGACCTAAAGGCTTGACAGTAGCTTGTAGCAACATTCCTAAAGTTCCTCTTGCTGATAATTAATTTTATACAAAATAAGCACTCTTTAGGCATCAGATGCTTCCAAAGGGTTGCATATGATTGTTACTGTTACGTTGCTCTTTCTCCCTTCTATTCAATTACATGTCTTTTTTGCTCCACTTTCAATAAATTAAGATTTAATAGAGAAAATTCTATCAACATTATTCATTAATGTTCCTTAAACTTTTTCTATATTTACAAAGTTTACACAACCTTTCTTACACATTGGTTTCACTTGTAACTCAAAACATTTAGGCTAAACTGTCCTTATTAGTCTTATTTCTCACATTTTGTTTGTTTTGTCAGCATATGTGGGAATGTGTCTATTGAAAAACACGTATCTTGCTGCTGTTTCACAGTTTGCCTCTGTTCTACTGACCACATGTGGCCATGGGATACAGCCTGAGAAACAGTACTCAAATCTAAAACCCTAGTTTTCAAATTATTAAGTAAGAGGTTTTCCAGCTATGTGTTTTAGTGAGATGTGCATTTAGCAGTAGGGAAGAAATTTTGTAAATGCAATCTTTCCTTATTACAGTTTCAGTAGCCATCTTTTCCAAAAGCACTCATTTGCCCAGTCCTGCTTAATGTAGAAAGTCTGATAAAAGCATGTGCTCATGCGACATGCAAGTATGACCGTTCTTGTTACTGACTGCACGCCATGCACTGCACTGCACTTGGAAGTGAAGAATAATTCTCTTGTCAGCATCATAATAAAGCATGAAATCCTCAAATCCTCAAGGACGGATCGAAGTCAGATACTTGATTAGTTTAGTCCAGAATATGACTGATTGCCCTGTTCTTGAAAGAGGAAGTGAAAAAACAACATCACTCTTCTACAAATGTGTGGAAAATTTTGGCGTCCAGACACTTGTTGCATCATAATTTTTGACGGATTTCTGAATGACTTTTGGGGAGGGGTTTGCATATAGGTACTAATAAAATAACAGGTCACTGGCCTCTTATTTTTGTTTATGTTTATTTTACGTTATTTTCACATCCAAGAACAGCAAAGAGGAAAAGTCTTCTACGTTAATGTCAGATACATCGTTAGGCAGTAACGAAAGGTAATGGAAGGCTTGAGCTTGGGGCTGTTGGGAGAAGGGAGACCCACCAGTGCACCGCGCCGGAGGGGGCTGCTGTGCCTGCCTGGGCTCGTGGGTGGTGCGGTCAGGCTGGTGAGAGGGCTGGAGGACTGAATGCTGAGTGGTGCTGGCCTCTCTTCTGTCGTTGGACAGATGTTGCTTAGGCAAGTGACTCATTTTTAATGATACTGGCAGCACTGACTGGAGAAAAAATGTCAGAGTGAAAAGAGGATCAGAAAAGAACATGGCTGTAAAACTCTTCCCAGTTTGTTGTAAGGAAAGATTTGAATCTGCTATACCTGTCAGCAAAGCCATAAAAAAAAGATGGACCATCTTATTATAGATTATATAGCTCTCCGAGTTTTTATGATTTCACTGACAGCCAAACATCAAGTGAAGATTTTTTTTTTTCCCCCTCTCTTCCAGTGTACGTGAGGTGTTTTATAGTCCAGTGCACTCTTCCCCCCCACATGCTTTTATCTCTCCATACTTGTTATGGCTGTCCCCCCACCAAAGCTCTCCCTGTTTCCCCTCTGCTGCCATGTAAATGAGTCACCAACATTTTCTGCTGAATATTCTAATACTTTGCCCGCTCTCTTTTTTTTTTTTTTTTTTAATGAGCTGTCGTGAAGTAGATATATGTAGGCTGGTGAGAGGTTTGACGCCGCACTGTACCTGTTGTATAGCAAGAGTTCTACCTGCCACTGCAGCATGCTCAGTTAATCTTTGCAATAATTATGATTTTGTTTTGAGATAATGTTATGGGATCAGACCAGTAAATAAGAACGTGTGACATATCTGCAGTCAATCACTGGGGTTCACACTTAAGTTAAAAATAGTGTTTCAGCAAAGTTTACTATTTTCTCCATATCCACAGCTCTGAATCCTATACTTGGAAACATCTAGAGCTGATTTGCATGATGTGTTGGTATTCGTATCCTTCCACAGGTTCTTCAGTGCAAGCTTCTGATATTAATTAATTCAGCTTTTTAAAGCACTTATTAATTAGGTACAGAATTTATAATGGCATACCTAGGGGGAAAAAAAAATCCTGAGTGCAGCTGAAACCTTAATTACTTATACAAGAATGAAATATGAACGCTAAACAGGACTCATTTAGGAGACTAATTTGAAATTTTAGTCTTTCTTTTCCCCACCTTGTCATTATCTTATGCCTGGAAAATAATTTTTGCCTCTTTTGGATTAGGAATAAGGAGTAAAAATGCAAAAAGTCATTGGAACAACAATTATTTTTCTAAATAAAAAGTTATATAAAGTTGCTCTAATAAGACTTGGAATTCTGCAGCTGATCCAACTCTTCAGCAAAAGCAGTAATAAGGGTTTGCTCAATTTGAAAATATTAATTCATTCAATATACTTTGTTTAATATGAGAGCAAGTTTTCTCATTGTGATCCACCAGTTCTGGTTTAGTCTCAGGTTAGAAATGAAGGATAGGTAAAATGACTTAGTACATCTTTTTAAAAATTAAGTTCTTAGGAGTGTAAATAAATCTTCAGTTTGTTTAATATCCAGTACGGAATGAAGCTTTTATATTTGTCAAGTCATGGTATGTCATAATCAAAATCTTCAAAACAGTCTGGCAAAAAAAATGGTGTGAGGTGGCCAATTAATTCACTGGAAAGATAAAATGAAAGCACAAAACAAAGCAAGCTTCATAAAAAAACCTTTACATTTTCTTTTAAACTCTTGTGCATAGAAGTAGAGAATTGCTTTCTGAATTCCAGATACATACTCCTTTGAAAGGTCTTTTCTTAAAACTGATTTCAGTTCTTCTTGAGATAAATGTTCCTTTATCCAGGAGGGAAAGAATTATTCAAAATGCTCTCTATTAACCTAGTGGTTCCCATAGAAGCAATTGGTAAAACTCTTATTGCTATTAATGTAACCAGAGGTGGATTTATTGTTAGGTATTTAAAAGAGCTGCATCCTACATCTCACAATGGTTTTACCCTGGTGAATGGATGTTGGGTCACTGTGCCCCAAGTGCTCTTAGCTGTAATTTCAAATTTCACTTTCACTTCAAATGAGACCCAGTGAAATGCTTTGCAGTGCCATTTCTATCTGCCTACTGGCACTGGTTGGGCTTGTCGTCCAAAACCTAGTCCAGCCTTAAATTGGGATTACAGATTTTTATCCAATATCCTGGCAGAAAACTCTCATGAAATTCGGCATGTTTCCATTATATCTTAAAAGCTAGTAGATAAATAGAAATGATTGTTTCTTTGCTGCCACTAATCATGGTGCCTCATCTATGTATTCTTCTAATGGATGAACTCTTTTGTAATAAATATATCACTTTGATAAGGTCGCCTCACCTTAACGGGAACATTCTGCAGCTTAACCAGCAAAGAGAACAAAAAAGTGAAGAGACTGTCCCTGTCAGCGCTTTTGCATCCTGCTGCCTTTCTGTAAATAGACTCTCCAGCTTTAACTGACAGTTTCCACACGCGTTTACAGCTAGACCTTGTGGGATGCTCCTTTTCATACTGTTGAATGCAGTTATCTTCTTTCCATTTAGATCTTGTTGGTGACTGGGGGTAAATCACTTGATCCAAGACAACGTCTGTCCTCTCTGGTAGGAAAAACCAACCTCAGAGTCCGAGAGATGATTCGGGAGGCTGCCAGGAATACAGCATTGTATTGCCAGTCCTAACCCTTCCCTTGTTCTCGTCATACGCTATCCATGCTTCACCCTCTTCCAACCGCATGCTGATTGCCCCATAGCGTAAGTGGCAACGGAGGATCCTCAGCTGTGCTGTGATATTAGCAACTGGCCACTTAGAGACATATGTCCTGGAGCAGAGGCAGAAATTGCCAGTAATTACACCCGTTGACATCTGTACCACTGATTGTGATACACAGCAAAAAAAGGAGTTTGAGAAATGCCACTTGAAATTCAGGGCCAGCTGTTGAGCTGTGCTGCCGATTCCTTTTGAGGGTATTCTGCTGGAATGGATAGGAATGCTTTTCTTTTGATTACAGATAGGAATCTTAAAGATAGGAATCTTAAAGCTAGCTAAATTAAAGATAACTATCTTTAAAAAAAAAATTAAAAGTGCTAAACACTTCAATATTGGGACTTGTGACTCTAATGGCTATGCATGAAACTCTAGGACTCTCCTTTATGTATTGCATCACCTCTCGTGTTCAGCTGCGTGCCTCAGCTAGTGTACAGGATCTATTATCAAACAGGAGTAAGGTCCTGTCAAATCTAGTTACCTTTTTTGTTTCCTGCAGTCTGTAATTATAAAACATGATTTCAAATCTACTTCTTGTAAGTTTTTTCTTTATTTATTTAGCTGTAACATTGCTTTCTGTAACAAATCTCTTGTTTTTAAAAAAACAAACCCAAAAACCTCCATTGCAGTTAGTCTCTTATGAAAGAGATATTTAGAAACTGTCTTCAGGCCTTGATCATCTGTATAATGTCTTTGATACACCACATTTTCAACAAAGGATGATGTTGCCATTAATCTAGTCAAAAAATTAGCTCTGGAGGGGTGCAACATGATAGAAGGAAACAAATACAAAAACCTCCCTGTCATGACATATAGGAGAATCTTTTGGCTACAAAATTTTCGTAGTATCATAAAGGAGCTGTCTTCTAGTAAAATGCCTTATGAGAGATTTATTACTTCAAGCAAATTTCTGAATATAAGCAAATATCATGGGTAATGTTTAGAACTACCTGTAAGTGGTTTAATAGAACTAAAGAGACATATACTGTAAATATTTATGTACTGGAAGCTGGGGCTTGCGTGCCTGAAGTCTGAGATTCACTGAGTCACCTAAAGCAAAATTCTTCCAACTTAGTCACCTGGAGCTGGAGAGTTATTGTGTTTTTTTTTTTAAAATGTACATGGGTACTTTTATCATATGGGGACTAAGCACAAGAACTTAATTTCCACCTTTTTTTTAAATTGGGATATTGATGTGTAATAAACTTGAAGGTATTTAAATAATTTTAAAAAAAAGAAAAAAAAAAAACCTAACCAAAAAACAAACCATAGCATATAAACACAGAGTATTGAGAAAGAGCGTTGAAACTGCTTTCAGCCTTCTGTGTTGAGGTATTTAGATATAGATGTGTTTCAGGAACACAGAGGAATATTATACTTAGATTTATGTCAACAGATAGCATTATCCTCATGGAAATTTTCATACCAATCTCTTTCAAAAAAATGTATATTGAAAGTTTTTTCACTAGCATTTGTATCTTACAGATTTTAATTTTGTGTTTCTTGTTTTCCTCTGTTTGCTACTCCAACTCTCTTCTCTCTTTTAATACATCAGCAGCAGTTGGGCTGCTGAGGTCACAATTAATTTCATAAATCCTAGCTTTTTTCTCTTCTCTCAGTCCAACATAGAGGATGGATCTGTGACAGACTCACCAGCTGGTAGAGGTGATAAAATATCAGGTTACAATTTAATAAAAAATGTTTAAATATATATATCATGTTCTGGCAGATAAATTGAACCCATTTGAAGTAGCGGTCCATCAACTTTCCAAGGTGGAAAAAGCTGATGTATCTATTCTTGAGCCTCTGCTTCAATGACAGTTGTCACTGTTAAAAACAAATGCAGCTTTTTGAGTTTTGGGGTCAGAAAATAAGGCGCATTGCAGTGTGCGGGCTAGAAAATACCTCTGGGTTTTGTTCAAGGAGGTCATGGTTAAAAGATACTTTCAAAATTTGATTCCTTGGCAATTAGCTCCTAAGCAGGCAGTGTTATCACACCTTCATTGCCCAAAGCATGCCCCCACGGCTCCTCTTTAAAGCAAGGAGTGTACTTCAGGTTTTGGATGCTCCCAATTGCAGCTTTTAACTATGACACCAGATCACTTCTTTTTAGATTTTCTTTGATAACATTGCTGTCCCTGGCCGTGGTGCAGCCTTCTGGAAAAGCAGGTTTTTGCATGTTGTTTTGAAACAAAGGATTGACCGTTAGGAACTTGTGCCCAAATGATGAGACACTTCTAGGACCTGCATGAATTGTTTGGGAAGGACACCAACCTCTGATTGCTGCCCTATTAAACCTGTCTGAGCTCCGTGTCAGTAACTTCCACTCCCAGCCTTCTGCATTGATCTCTCTCACTTCATCTATGGTAACATACCTCTTTTTTTGTTGTATTTGTAGCTGTCAATCAGTTTACAAGTTAGAGATTCAGCTGCAAAGGAACAATGATCTCTTTTTCTACATTGCAAAATATAAGAATTAGTTTTAGGTAGGATTATTCAGATCTAAAACCAGTAGCAAAGAAATTTAAAGAAAGAAAATATCATCCAATTAAAAACTGTTGGGGGGTTTTTTTTATGTGTTTTTCTGTTTTTTTTTCTTTTCTCTTGTATGCACTGTTCAATCAGTCTGCTGATTAATTATGCTTTCAATTTGGGACAGAGTGACCAAAGACCAAGCATCATTTTTTCTTTCACTTTGTTATATTTTTACTTTTTCTCTTTTACTTAGTGCCATGTTAAAAAAACCTATGATGTGTCATATAAGTTTAATCTGGTGTTTTGGGGGTTTTTCTGAGCTTCAAGAGGCACACTTACTAATCCTCTGTTAAAAGCGCGTTTTCACTTGGTCATCATGGTTTGTATAATTATCATTCATCATATTATTATTCCTTCTCACAAAATGGTTGGTTTTTTCTTTTTCTCTTTTTTTTTTTTTTGACATTAAATTTACAAAGCTCAAAACATCTGCCGCAGTGCTCTAATTTAGCAATCGGCTTTTTCTGCTGTTCTTGGTGTTAGTGTCATAGCTCTATTCAAATCAAGAAACATATTGAATTGCATCCTTTAAGAAATTGACTTAATGCACCTCTGCTCTAATTTATCAAATGAGTTTTGAGTATATATTTATAATTAAAGATGTCTATGTTTTGCTCTAATTCCCAGGCATTTTTTCAGATCATTTTATTACTTTTTGCTTTAAAGTAATTAGATAATTTAATCCCTACCCCCATAAAGAGCGTACTTTCAGACTGATATGTGATCCATGTGGATGACAGAGTATTCAGTGTTAGGATTGACTACAATCCAGCTGATTTGCCACATTATAATCAACCTGATATAGGAGTACGTTGGCCTTTTAATTTTTTTCCTCTCTCTGTCTTTGTTGTTATGCTGTGTGTACCCTATCATTAGACTGGAAGACACTTCTCTGCTTTCCAGCACCACAGGATTGTTGAGAACCAGCCTGGCAATATATATTTAGTGACAAACTAATGCATCAGTTGCGTGTTATTTTCAGTCCATCTCTATCTAGGATTATGTGTTATTCAAGAGAGTTGTGTGTGCAAGTTAGAATTATTTGTTCACTTTACTAATGAAATGCTAATTAAAAGACAAAACTATTATTACCACTAGCAAACAGTCCTTGGGACCAAACTGCCTTTTGGTCATGGAAAGGACCAGGTCTATTAAGAGTAACCATATTTATTTTAAAGTTTAAAAATATGTATCAAGCATAAAAATAAACATGTCTTAACTGCTAAGTAATTCTGATGGGTAGCTGCAATGCACTCTCTGCACCTGTAATTGTTAAAATTAGTACCTGTCCTCTATCAAACTGCAAACCTTTGTTTTACTTACCAAAGTAAGTATAGAAGTCTCTCTCCTATATTTCTGAAGTTCCTTGTACAATAGCTACAGGTGCATAAGGTCATCTCATGCACAGCGGTCAGTCATATCACTTGCCTTTTTCTGCCTTTTTTTATCATTCAGTTTGTAGTGGAATCAGCCTCCTGCTTCCGGAACTTGGGGTCGTAGTGATTTCTTAATGTCGTGTATTAGACCGTTCCAGCTCTCATTCTGAACTCAGGGTTAGATCTTCTCTCTTATCTTCACTTTCCTTTCTTATGAGTTCACTGTGTCTGAACACTGAGCTCCTCAGGCAGTTTCACACTCTAATGTTCACGCTAGCCTGACATCTTTTAGAAACCAACTCTGGCAGGACTGCCTTGGTGGGGTATCCTGAAAATCCAACATAGGCTTTATGGGAAGTACCTGCAACGTGCAACACTGAAAACAAAAGCGCAAATAAAGTTTGGCACCTAAGAAATAAAAGCTCGTGGCTTTATTTAAATAACGAATTCAGCAGTATTCAGCAGTAATGGGCAAGAAATCTTGACTGTGCTGCGCAGCAAGCGCAGATCTGCCATAGCCCGAAGGGACTGCAGTCTCTTTAACTTTTCGCCTCTTGCTGAGAATGCTACTTAGCGCTTGTTGTGGTCGTGGCTTTTTACAGCTTGGATTCTTGCCAGCTGGAAATTTCCTGAGACCACAAATCCATTTCACTTAAGTCAGTGTACATTTATCAAATGCTAACAATATATGCTATACGCTCTCATTTTTTTCATCCAGTTGCTGTTTGTAGAGACATTTGGATGGAGAAGGGCATGGGTCTGAATAGGTTCTACCATTATAACATAAACAGTAAACAGTCTAAAAGAAAAAAATATATATGTTGCATCTAATAACCTCTCCCTCAGGCAAAATGGTTGTCAGACAGGAGAGGTGAATTGTCGTGAGCATTTATGCATATCAGAAGTCTTCAGTAAATACCTAGTATGTGGCTTATTGAAACTGCTGTTAACTTAAGGGCAAGGCTCTATTTCTTATTTTTCAGAAGCTGCAAATTTCTGCTGGTGTGGAAGTAATTATTGATATCCTCTTCTTATCCTTCTGTTTATCTGGTCCCTATGACTAGAGTGCTTTATGGACTTGACAAGAAAAATACAGATTTCCCACTTAAAAAAAAAAAAAAAGAAAGCAGGGGGAGACAAAGCCAACATAAGAGGAGACAGATCATCATTTTAAATGTACCTTAAGAGGCAAATGAATTTCGGATAGTATTTCCCAAAATCCCTATATGAAGCCATCACTGATTTTCAGTAAACCTCAGATTTACACGGAATTGAACTCTGGTCAATTGAACTCTGGTCTAAATAATAGTAAAAAAAACTTAAAAATGAATGAGATTTCCACTCTTTGATTTGTTCTTCGCTAATAACTTCATTTGATATCTGTAAATAATGCAAGAAGACAGCATTTTTGGCAGGGAAGACTGAATTTTTTTAAAGATCTTTCAATGTTTACGTTTCTGACAAGGTGCTAATGCAAGTTGTCAGGAAGATGGTAGGACTTGTAAATATGGCTGACAGGTATTTTTTCCAGTTTGTTCCAACCTTTGTAATTTTCTGTATGACATAGTTCTGTGTATTTCTGCAAGCTCTTACAAATGAAAATTAAGTTGCAGAAAATCCTGGCAAACAAGGTGATATCCATGTCCCTTGTTTTTGAAACAATTTAAAAACAAAACCTCACTTTTATACTGACTATCTTAAAAATGAGAAAAGATAAATTTTTCCTATTGGGGAAAAATTGCTTAAATTATTTGAAAATATTTAACCTTAGACAGAGAACAGCATGGAAAAATGTGATGGAGTGAGAGATTCAGACAGTTTTAATCAACCGAATAAAGACAGTTTATAATGACAGTCAATCCCAAGAAAAACTGTCACTATAACTCACCTACAATAACTTGCTATACAGAGAGCTGTCAATACCAATCTAGTTTAATAACATCGTCCTACCAAACAAGAAATGTTTATACTGAGTATGTTAGTATAGAGCAGGTGAATGGTTTTGCGATGCTTTATGTAAATCAGTGTATTTCCATTAATAACTTGGATTTCTCATCAGGTCGCTGTGTCTACCTGTCTCTGGTGTATTTTTATCACTTAAGAAATGAGGATTTTAAAGCTAGAATTTAATTAACACTTAAATGATTTAAGATGATGATTTTGTTTCTCTTCATGGTACTATGTATTTGTACAAAACTAGAATCTTATATACTGGTATGCTGTGCATTATTTCAGTAACAGAAATTTTACTGTGACATGGCTATTATTAAATTAATTGTCAAAATAGGTTCCTTTTAATTTATATTCAATTTATTTTATGTGATTTCTTTTATGTCTGGGCAAAATATATGCAAGGGGAAACATAATCGCTATCATTCAGTCCAAATAAGAAGTTTTTTTGACTTATTACAAGATACATATATTAATAAACATATCTACTATAGACACAAATTTTTGTTTAGATTTTTCATTTTTCCTTGTAAATGTGATTTGTACTTTTTATTTGGGGCTCAAATAATGTGCTTGAGCACACTCATAATTACTGTAGTTGACAAATCCCATTTAGGTAACTCTTCTCTTCATCCTCCTCTTCTTTCAGAAGTTTATCTACTTGCAGAAAAATGGAAAACAAAAGTGTATTTCCTGCTATCCTCTGAATAATCTTGTGCCATAGGGATTATTTATTATGTAAGTGGTGAATGGAAACCTTCAGATTTTGTCAGGGTTGAAATTTCACCCAGTGTACAAAAATGTAATTAGGGCTGTGTTATCAAGTGTTAGTAGCAAATAAAATAGAATTTTGCATTTAATTTTCCAAGTGCAAGTGGTACCCATTTCTATTACCATTGGTAGTAAATCCCATGTTTATTCCGAGATCTTGTGGAAGTTTGCTCTCTTAAACATTCAAATTCTGCTTATTAACAATTTCGTTTTCTAATAGCATAAACTTATCACTGTGAAGGTAAGGTTTTTCAGGTGGCCTGAGTGAAAGTGATATTAAGTAGATATGCATTTCTGCTGTGTATCAGACATATTTTTCTCTGATATTCAGTTTTAGGAATTCAACAGAATTCAAGGCGGGGGGGGGGGCAAATCATATTCAAATGAATCAAACCAATGATACTGATAAAAACGTAGGGTTTTTTAAAAAAAAATTATGGAAATGCTAATTAAGCAAACATTCTGTTTGGTGAAAAGCAGATAGTTTTTTGGTTTTGGTTTTTTTTTTTTTTTTACTTTTCAGTGGGAGGGCAAAGATTTCTTTGCTATGCAACTTCAACATTTTCAATTGAATGAGTGTATTCATTATACTAACCTAGTTAATAGCTCTTCTTAGACAGTCATTATGGTTAAATGACCACTTTATACCATTGCAAGCCTGCTGGAAGTGTAGGGGACATGAGCTCCAGAGGAAGAGGTGTTAGCCGGAGTAGAAACTATAAAGTCATCTGCTGCAGAATAGAGAGATTTACCTGGAAATGGTTGAGAGAACATTAAATGGCTGATCTGCTCATGTAGGTTGCAATATTAAGGCCACTTCTTTTAGAAGCGGCGAAGACCAATTTCTGAGAAAAAAGTGAAACTGGTAACTGTGTGAGCAACCACCTTAGACAACGCAATATGAAACTGCGTTCAAAATACGTTTATTGCAGCAAGGATTTTTTTCTTGTTTTAAAGGGAAAATGCTTATTCAGGATATATCTTTTCTGTGTAGACCTGTATGTTGCTGAAAATCTTATAAATCAAGTGCTTTAGTAATAGCTGGGGTGATGAGGTGAAAGAGTATGGGAGGGAGTGCAGCAAAAAGGAGAATCGGGCAGCATGAGATGTCTGAGATTGGACCACAGATGTGGCCAGCATTGGCTTGCGTGACAAGCACAGTTACTAAAATTTACCAGATATCCCAAACAAGAGGAAAATATGCAAGAAATGCTGTTAATAGGAGTAGCTAATAGCAAACCTTGTTAGTGCAAATAAGGGGAGACAAATACTGTTACTGTAGGCAGCTAGTGGTAAAATGAGTTAGTGAACAGTACCAGCAGATCAGCAGCGATCGGGGAAGCTGACAGGACACAGACCTCCTGAAGCTGGAGTGGCCTCAGAAAACCCAGATATACAGTAATTCAGTAGCTGTCAGTCAAAAAGAAGTGGGGTACCTGCAAGAACATATGCTTGTATATTCTTGGGGAGGTGGCAAGGTGGCTTGTCTCTTCAGGGAGGTTATTTGGTTTCACAAATTGAACTGTGACTGTATTTTCCTTTTCTACCAGCTCCAGTGAAGTTTTGCTCGATCAAGACCATTTTATGATTCACTGGCTGTGAGCTGGGTCGTTAAAAAAAGCAGTTTAGTTTCTCCTGTTTCAAAGAATGGGCTCAAGATGGTGGTCTTTATGTGTTTTAAATAGGGTCCTCTAGAAAGTGAGAGCACATAGTTACATGGTAGACATAATCTTCCTGAAACATACACCCCTGCACAAAAGCAATGATACAGAGTGATTTGCAATCTTAAAGTACAACATTTCACTGAAGTTTTGACTTTGAGGTAGTTATTTGCTATTTTGCATACAGAAAGTCAAATCTGTCAACAGGGAACTGATTGTCCCAACTTTTGTTAAATATTGGACTTTTCTTGGAGTAGTCACTGGAATATTTCCAGAAAATAATTTTAATTTGCCAAATAATTGTAAGGAAATTTTAGGTAGAAGTAGGTAGGCTTTGATTCTCAGGCTCAGTTGACTTTGCTCAAAAGGTTCTATTTATAAGAAGTAAAATATTAATCAAACAATAAAACCCCTGATATGACTTGGAGAGGGCCATATGGTGTTGCTATAATCAGTCTTTACTGGGACTTTGGATATACCTAAAGGACTTCCTACCAATTTATCATTACTAATAACAGCCATGCCCTTGTGTCATGCCATTGACAAATGATTTTTGTTTCAACACTGGTATTGGCATTTTGGCAATCCTTCAAATATGCTTAAGTACTTCCTGCATTAGTTTAATGAGAAATACATTTATATTTTTTCCTGAAAAAGAGAACTAGCTGAGAGCTATATTTATGTAACATTAGGCTGCTCAAGTATTTTGAAAATATGAGCAGATGCAGGAAGGTATTTGGTCAAGCTGAAAATGCTGTATTGTTTGGTGTGTGTCCTAATGAATTTCAGGTGTTGTAGTTAAATGTGCCTTTGGTACTAATAATATGAAAATGTGTACTTGCTGTATTACTGCGGAAACACATTTTCAATATTTCTTTTCAGGTAAAATGACTCTTTGAACTGCTTCTCAAGAGTACTTTAACGTGGCTAACAATTCTTGTTATTAAAAGTAAATATTTAAACTGTTCTCAAGGTACATTTTGGACAAACAACCTTTATTTTAAAGAACTGGGGCCAGCTGGGTTTTGCAGTGCATGTAAAGTGAATAGAGCCTTTTCAATAAAATGATGCAACTGAACTAATGGCTTTTGATAATTGGGGAACAAATCCAGTGCTTGTTGTCGTTAAGGGAGTCTTCTACTGACATCAGTGGTGATTACTTAAGGCTGAAGATAATAGGAAAAACTTAACCAGAAATAAATAGGAAGTATCTTTCCCAGCTGTACTTTAGACTACATAAAAATTTGTGTAATAAATAAGAATAATTAATAAAGAAAAAAAAAGGAACAAGGTGTAAGCCTTTCATTACTCTATGCATCAGTAGTGTAATGAGCTTAGTAAGTGTTAGGAATTAATGCAAAATCCTTTTAAATTGAGTCTTTACATTGATTTTAGAAGGTTTAGAGAAACACTGCAAGTTTATGAATAAAGATCAGTAGTTATTTTTTCCCAGATTGAGACAGTAATTTCAGAAATCTAAAGCAAACTGTGGTACTAAGAAAAAGAGAAAAATCTTGCAAGTAACCTGACAGATATATCATATTTCAGAAACAATGTGCAGTGCATCATATATCACAAAATATTTCCAAGCAGTGATTCAAACTGATAAAGCAGCCCAAAGAGTGTTTGGGTGGGAGTGAACTCAGCAGCCTGAAGTGTAAGTGGCAAAATAATAAAATACGTTTTTGTGCTGCAGTACTTAAAAGTAGACTGTAATGTAAACTGGGCAATATGAGAACTATGCCACTAGAAACACAACAATATTATAGGTTTATGTATCTTTTTCAGATTTATCTCATTACATTTGTCAAACGTATTACTTTTCATGAAGAACTGTATGAATTGCTGTTCTTTTACTTAATTTGTAAGTGCAGCCATTTAACAATGCAATGCTTAAAATTAAAAAAAAAACCCCAACAAACCTCAAAATTGGTTAAACACTTAGATGTGAAATTTTTGCAAATTAAACATCACTTTTGTGCCTGCCTTATTGTGGTAGTATTAGTGAAAAGATAAGATCTATTATTCCTCAAGGCTCTATAAATTTGAAAAGTACTTCTCAGCTTGAAATGATAAATGATACTGGAAAATTTTAATTTCTTGGAAACTAGAAGAAAATTTTGTCAGAAATGTCTCCTCAACCAGTGAAGTGAAACTGAGAGGGGGAAGGGAGTCCTCATCAGCACAAATAGTCTCAGCTTTACAAGTGAGGAAATGTGCAGAAAACTGCTGAATCTTCAAGTGATGTTGGGAATTGGTAGAGTTACATAGGGTCACTTTTGACCGAATAAGTTTTCCATTTAAGAAAATATTAATAGAACTTATTACAGTACAAATATTGCTGTAAAGTGGTCAAACTAATCTACGAGAACTGTTAACAAAACATAAAGGTCAAAGTAATTTCTGTGGAAAAACGTATCAGCATTTCTGTGTGCAATAGTTTACATTGCAGCCTGAAGAAGCTGTTACATATTCTGCCAAAAATGGTCTCAAGGTGGGGAGATGATGTCTGCTTTGATATAAATCCCCAGCTGCTAACCTTCCCCAAAGAGCCATCGGGGCATTCCTTACCTCTGCTATACTGATCCTTGGCTCCAAAGACCTGTTCCTTAATTCTCCTCCAAGCAATTTGGAAACTAAGAGAGAACAGGTCTTTCTTTTGCTGTATTTTCACACTTTTGCCCTTTGTCTCATGGTCGTATATATCATCCTGAGCATATGTCAGACTGCCAGAGGCTCCGCATAGCTGCCTCACTCAGAAAGATTTACAAAAAGTCAGCTTGTGCTCTGCCAGTATTCAGCACTCTGCTAAGCAGGACCCACAGAAACTGTGGGCATCTGCTGACTGAACAAATAATTCTCGTTTAAGGCTTTCAATTTTTGACATGGTAGAGGCTTTAATTCTAAACTTGCAATTCTCTGAATTTATTGTGAAGTTTTACACATTCAAATACCTTTTCCTAGCTAGAAAATTAAATTAAAGAAATGGAACTATTATTACAGTTCTGTACAGGAGTGCTAATAATATCAAATATATAATTCTTAGGGGAAAAATTCAAATATAGTAGGTGATTAGGGTGGTATTACTGGCTGGCAAATGAAAAATTACTGTAAGTTGAACAGCAGGATGTAAGGATATTGTGGTGAATTATAAAAACATTTGGCACATTGCTAGAGTTTCTCTCCATGGTACTGTGTTATCTCATTTCAAACATTGTAATTAAAATTGGACAAACTCTGAATTAATGTAGCTGAGACTTATCTTCCCAAATGCACTCTAAAATTTTCCTCTGTCCTTATTTTTCATAAGAGAGATAGAGAATAGAGAATTGTCATTAGGTCCTGCAATTTCATTCTTAGGTTACTACACTGCAAGCTGAGTTCAAAATCAGTGTTATTGCTTAGGCCTTTCACAAGCATGATGTTTATCAAATGTTTATCGAACATAATGAGGGTGGGAAAAAGATTTTGAATTCAGTAGTTTCGACTGTTTCAAAATAGATATGAAATACACTTATTGTGAAAGCCTAAGGGGAGAACTGTAAGGCAATTGCATATAACTTTACACTTTTTCAGTAAAGGAAGCAAACCCATGTTTGTAATATGGTTTGATCAGTAACAGCAGCACGTTTTAAATCTTGGAAGAGGTGATGGCAACGGATGTAAAGGAAGAAAAGTTAAATTCATATTTTACCCATTATTTATAATTTCTGAAACCTGAAAAAATGAGAAGAGATTTTTAGATGATTTAAGAAGGGGTGGGGGTGGGGGGGAAGGAAAGAAAAGGGCAAGAGGTAACATTCAAAAGGATCAGGAAGGTCAGCTTTGCTGTAATTATGTGCAGTTTTTCCACAGCCTTTTGGGATCATGGTGGGGGCAGCCTGGTTCCCCTTGGGAAATGCCTGCTGCCATGCTCAGACCCACTGTGTGGGCACAGCTGCTCTGGGAGGTTGAGACTGGGGAGAAGCTGATCCAGGAGGAATTCTGGCAGAAATTGGTTGGAAATAGTTTAGGCGACTTTGAAACCTCCTTTTTAAAAAAAAAAAAAAAAGAAACTATAAAAACAAATACAGTAAAGGATTTATAAGAGGAAAGCTACTTGCTAAACCTTTTAAGACTGGTATGGAGTCTTGATTGTGTTTTGGTCAGCGCTTATACTCAGTAAATACACTTCGCTTCAAAATTTAGGTAACGTAGCATAACACAAACACCATTCCCTAAATGTCTCTAACAAAATCTCTGCCAGTATTAAAATCTGTGGTTCCTGGACCTCTGAGCACTGGCTTGTCATGTGTTGTTATGCCAGACAGATATGGAGAATAAAAATATTTGCAATATCAAAACAGTCTATTTGAAATGTGTGGAATATGATTGTTTTGGTAATCGCTACCAAGTCTTCTCCATTTTGCATATTCTCTACCTGGCATAGCTGTCATATTATCATAATAATGTAAAATAATGTCACTTACACATAACTTATTCTGCCTAACTTTACTTTTTCTGCTTTTCTTTCACATAGCCACATATAGCTAAGAGAAACCTTGCAAAAATGTCTACTGCTTTTCTGCTATAGAAAAGGTGTGGCCTTTGATAAGACATGAGTACCGCATCTTTCTGCCTGTTTCTCATTTTCTTTGCTTGGGGTACTTATGCCATACAAATTATATCCACGCAACTTACCAGGCTAGTTATTTTTCATTTTTAAGTCTTAAGTGGGCAACTAGAACTGTAAAAGTGTAAGAGAAATAAGAAGGACTTCCCAGAAACTGACCTGTTCAATATATTATTGCTATGGAAGGCTTATATGAGAAAATTCAATTTGTCATTCTTTGAAGATGATAAAGAAATGCTATTCATATAATGAGTCTCCAAAGTAAGTACCTGAAAATCAAAACCAGCATGCCATTTCTTGGAAAGCTTCTCTTCCTGTTTGATTAGAATTTTCATCCTATGCAAGATCTGCAAAGTCAGTCATGAAGCTGGTTCTTTCTGCAGTGCCTTCAATAGAGCTAACTGCTTTTTTTTTTTTTTTTTTTTTAAATGCACTGCTTGAGTAACTGGTAGTGAATGCATGGACCCTTGGTAGCAGTAAGCAGATGATTAACTTTGCTTCCCTGACAGTTTAAAGGGTAGATGATGATTTTAGCTTCTCTAACTATATGGTGATCAAATGGAGTTCCCAAACTGTCCATTTTTTTTGACAAAAAGTTGATTTCCCCAAGGCTGCTTTGACTAAATTTATAGCATACCTCTGACAGATAAGACTTTAGATTTAGATTTAATTTATGTTTGTGTTAGTTTCCCTTCTTCTATTGCCTTGGGACTGACCAAAACAGTCAGTTTCTTAAACAGGGCTGGTGGGAATTTTTCCCATCTGCTGCTTTTCTTTTGTGTTTATCAATCCTCTTGAGTAAGGACAAAATCTTGAGTAAACTGAGGAGGGAGGTTACACTGCTAAGTGTACCAGTTTGCTGATACTTCTTTAATACTGGATGTTAGTTTCAATAGTCAGACTATTCAGTTGTATCCTTAAGAATGTGATTTCATCTGGAAAAATTAGCATCCTTCAGATCAGCTGATACATTGTTATTTGAATTTTTTAGCGCTTAGAAGCACATCATTGCACTAGACAGCAAAAAGGAAAACAAAAGGACTTCTTGTTCAGTTCTGTCTCAAAGAATTTTGTGTCAAAGCTTCATACCTATTCCATGTTGCATCTTTATAGCCTACAATCAAGTTTTCCCACAGAATATTGGTTTCTTCATTCCTGATGAACAATTTCAGCTAGCAAGAGCTCTTCATGTCTTTCCTGGTTTTCATTTCAATTTTTGGCAAGGAATTGCTATTATTCTATGCTGAAATTCAAACAGTGAAGCACATTATGTACTTCTTGAAGGTGTATTTTCAGAAGACATTTTTCTTGAGATCTGAGTGAATTCTATATGAGCATTTTATTGTTATCTATTTCTCACAGGTTTTTCCTGTGGTATTTTCCTGGGGTTATTTTGGGTTGGGTTTTTTTTTTGGGGGTGGTGGTGGTGAAATATTACTATCCTGGATAATTAATCTATAGTCAATAGCAGTAGAGTGAATGTTCAAACATTCCTTAAAGAATGCATTTCTTTAGTTGTGAAGTACCATTATACGTTTGAGACATTTTCCTGTTAAACAGGGGTTACTTAAAATGTTGAGTTACAAAGTTATCACAACTGATATATTTTCTTTTGAATCCGCCTAAATTAATTGCAATGGCTAACTGCTGGCAACTTCTAGAAAGGTATCAGATCTTTTTTTCATTTCCCATATAAACTCATGATTTGCATCACTTCATAATCAGCTGTCTGGCTCTAAATGAGATTGGGCTTTCACTGCAGTTGTGGAAGATCAGTGGAGTTATACATGGAGTTTGAACTGGAAGAAATTCATATCAACTTTTGCAATGTTAATTGGGAAACTGTTCCAAGGGTCTTTCACTTCATCCCTCACAATCACCTATTTTCACTTTCTCACATTTGCTAGTGCTATCCTTTCCACTTTTCTCCCTCTAAAGACTCCTCTGGGAGTAACCTTCCTTGATTTGTGAATACACGTCTTGGAAAGACTTGCCCAAAACATATACAGACAAATCATGAGTAATGTGACTTTTATTAACTTAGCACTGTTCATTATGCTTTCACAGACACCTGTCTTTCCTGTTTATTCAGGCGGTAAGCTGTTCAAGGAAGGAAATGGTACTTACATGCGTTTATTGTGCCAAACAAAGGAGGCTTAATCTTTATTTTTGTCTCTAGCACTTTTAACAGCAGTCTAGCCTTAATCTGGGTTAGAATTGGTGTTATCCGCTGTCCTGTGCCATAAAGCTGTTAGGTTATTGTATCACAGAGGAGGTTAGAAACTTGGTTTTTCTCACGTCATTAGAAAAGCGTGTGTTCAGTCATAAGAAGGAACTATAATCTTGGGTTCAAGGCATGAATGAATATGACAAACTCCCAGGGAGTCCTCAGTGACTATTTTGTTGAATGCCAGAGTGCCTTCCTGATTTCTGCTTTTGTCTCCTTTCCCTCCCAAACTCTCAGGTATCAACTCTCCACCTAATCACGAAGCTTCGAAGGGACCGCATGCTACCTTTGATCTTGCTGGAGACCTGGGCACTTGTTATGGTATTGCAGTGCCCTGATTTATAGATTCAGCATGTGTTTCAGTGTGATAAATTCTGCTATCAATTTACATTGTAATTGCTCATAACTCAAACTATATTGTAATGCAAATGAAGGTGTTTATTTGCTGCTTCCAAAATAGTCAACATTATTAAAGGTTTTTCTAGAAGACATATGAAAAGATAAAAGAACAACCTCATTTAATCAGCTTACACAAAGATTCGACTGGAGAGGTGGTGCTATCGCTTGTAACTTGCTGACATGTGTCTTCTGAGACGCTGTATCTTTCTGCATGCCATATGCCAGCAGTCACACACACCAGAGACAATCCCTTTCATAGCTAATCTCCTTTTAGAAGTCCTCCTATAGGTGGAAGCAGACTTAATATTTTTCTTCCAAACTTGTTTTTTTTATTCAGGAGACAGTCTTGTCAGCTGTCTTTTCTTAAACTATCTTTTCCTCTTCCCTGGAGATGCAGATGTCTCCTCATTAGATCAGATGCCATCTCCTGTCCTTGAAAAACCAATTATTTCCCTATAGTTGACTCAGCATGAATCTGAACCTTTCAGTAGCAGGGTTCTCTCTGCTGAACTTCATAGTTCTTTGGTTTGTATGTTTGTGAACATGTCTGATATGTACCACTAAATGGGGTGATTACCTGTAGTTTATTAACAGCTTGTAAGATCAACCACAACCATAATGGAAAAACCTCTGGGTTGGGTACCATGTCTGAGATCTTTTGTTCCTATCTTCTTTATCCTAAAGATACTGGCAATAGATATAATTAGGAAATTTGAATTTCTATCCCATTATCTGCCAAGTGTTTCCAATTAAATAATCATATAGCCTTTTCATCCTTACTCCATCTTAAACACCTTTAACATGGGAGGACTGTAATGTTAATAACATAAAACACTCAGAACCTATGTTAGTTTTTTGAATCAGAATTAAGCTGAAAATACAGGTAAAGGAGAACTATGAGCATTTGAAAAAATAGCACTAAGGTTCTAATTGCATCATTCAGAATAAAGTTGCAACTATTTCACAACATATGATCTCATATAAAGGCCTTTTTCTATAGGGGAGATTGTTACTGAGGTGCATGGAATTGATTCCTCCTTCAGCAGTTCAGCAGTGGGCAGAGTGCCCAGACGAAATGAGCTTTTAAGGCCCTGCACTTAGTGATGCATTTTGTCCTTTTTTTTTTTTAATTGCTTGATTGATTTGATTATATTTATCAAATTAACAGAAATTGATTTGTAGTCCTCCATTTCAGAGAACTGCCAGAAAATAGCTACATTGGTGGGGAGGAAAAATTCTTAGTTGTCTGTCAGAAAGGTATAAGTGACTTTGTAATCACTAAGAGAGAAAGGGGGGGAAGTCTGAACTTGTTTTCGTGTTCAGATTGGTTTAAATGTATGCAGATAATAAACTTGCTGAACTACTAAACTACTTTATTACTGAAGTTTGCCTAGGGACAAATTGCTCCAGCCACTGCAAGTACTATACAAGAACTATTTAAAAAAAAAACCTCTTTTTCTGAAATAAAAAAGTAAAAAAAAAAAAAAATAGTGGCAGGTACAGGCAGGGGGTGGAAGGTTTGAACTGCACAGGTTCTCAGGAATGTATCTGAGCTCAGTCATCTTTCTGAGTATGGATAATACTCCTTTCCTACTTTCAGGGGGTGGGTAAAAGCAAGGGTGAAAGCCAACTTTGTAAGTACAGGCTTTTTAAGTGTTTTGTGGACCAGTCTCTAAACCAAGCTGTACAAAAAGAAAGAAAGGGGATAAAAGAGTGTTTAACACTTCATGTTGTTCAATAACAATATGCTTGAGTTTACTTTAAATTGAATGAAATTATTCCTGTGGTTTTTGTCAGCTTGATCATTAATGAGAAGTGCTCTGTGTTTGTTCGTTGCCATTCATATAAAACTAATTTGGAATGCTCTGTGTTTAACAAACATTAATTTAATCTCATTGCATACTTATAAGGTGATAGCTATCATTCATAATTTCTCCTTGAGGACTGTATGAAAGAGACAGTGATCGCTTGGAAAGTGTTAATAAAACTGGTCATTTAGGCCACACATTCAGGTTTAAAACAGTTGATTTTACATGACCCCAGTGGTAGCACTAGTATTACAGTGAGTATGAGCCCATATGTAATGTTGTTGGCGATGTAACTATATGAACACAGTGAGCATAACCAAATCATGTGTTTCCTGAAGGAAAATAATTAATATAACAGCCAATAGAAAGCAATTAATTTCACACATATAAATTACTATGCTTTAAAATTAAACATCTAATAAAATAAGGAAGAAAATATTTTAAAATATTTGTTATACCATTTCCATGAACCAAAAGATAATACTGAAGGTTAATTTGAAATAATATACCTGACTGTTTTATCCTTCTTTTGAATTGTCTGGATTAAGTATATTCTAAATGTAGCCTGACAGACCTGAAGTGTAAGAAGTTTCATTCAGTCTTGTCTCATCTCCCACTAGAATTACAAAGAACAGAATATTTATTTCATGAGACTGAAAACTGTCCATATTCAAATATACATTTCAATGAAATACTGCAAAATTTCAGAATGGATAATGCTCATGGCATCTAGAGAATTCATCTGTAATATCTTTTGAATACTTGATTGTAAATATATTAGTGACTTAAAAGATATTACTCCCAGCATTAGGGTGTTTTGTTTTCCTCGCTATAGTTGCTATACATTAGTCTTCAGCATTTGAAAAGTTAGTGACAAGAAGCAATGGGATGATTTTTAATGTTACCCCAGGAATTGGGGTGAAGTGTGGGTTAAAACAAGTACTCAGTTATGTTAATCTAACTGTTGGAAATAGAAGTTTTGCAGTCTGTGTTGCAAGAAACTTAATTTGTCTTATTTCTGTCTTTGAATGAAATGGGCATTAGGGCAGCTTAGAAAGAGACAGCAGTCACCCAAAACAGGCTCCTTTCTTCAGTTGACCATCCTCTTTTGTTTAGATTAGACTAGTAGGAAAAACCTACCAAACAAACAAACCCCACTTGATTTTAGAGGTCCTCCTGAGAATACCAAGAGCTGGCAGTCATGAAGGATGGCACTTTTTCCATGTGCATGAAAAAATAATGTGGGGCTGATGATAGTTGGCAGTCTTGAGAGTATGCCATGGGATGCCTGAGGGTGACTTGATCTCAGGTGAACCATCTGGAGATGAGCAGAGGTGCCTCTGTTTGGGGAGCCAGAGGCCCTTGACAGTAAAGCACAGGAGGTGTTTTCTTGGAGGGCCACCAGATGCTTTCTAGGGAACAAGGTTACCCTGGATGCCTCACACTGGAGGAAGTCTGGGATGACTCAACAGACCTGGCTGGGCTAATGAGGTAGAACAATTTAATTTGGCATTGGGATCTTTCACTTTAGGCAAACTTGTGTTGCAGCAGCTGATGCAGGGAGGGGATGGTTGCCCCTCAATACAGGCAGCCAATTTGTGGAGGCCACCTGAGATCACAGAGGGCAGAGAAACCTGATGAATGGCAGACATCCACCATCAAAGGGAACAGAGATCAAGAGAAATAGGATTGTCTAAAGGCAAAAGCAAGACCGCAGCTTGCCTGGAGCACTTTTCTGTTCATGCTAAACTGGTTGGTTTCGAGGAGCTTGGTGCACTTTGCAATGCTGGGACCCCTATCCTAGTCATGGGATTAGTGAATAATGAGGGCATGAAAAATAGCAAGGTGGGTAAAATTCTGTGTATAGAATGTAATGGAAATAGGTATCCATTTTCATGTGTCCCCCAGAGAGCACTGCAGCAGAAAAACCTGGAGGATGTAATTTTCCTGTCCTTGCTGGAAAAGGACATGGTAATAGGAAGAAGAAAATTGTGTGGTTGTTTGCAGGACAAGCTAGGAGTTTTCACTATTGAAACAGACTTTTCTCCCCATGTCTTAAATAGATCTTTAGTGTCAAAATTCAAAAACAGAAGCATAAAAACCATTAAGTAATTAGTTTGAATAAGTGCCAATGTACTATGCATTTGTTTTTAGATGGTTAATTGTATTCAGAATATAAAGTCACATAGTAATAATCTGGTCATATTATTATTTAAGAACTCTTTCTGGACTGAATTCCTTAAGAAAACAATTTCTGGTTTAGATAATTGTAAATATCTTCCATCTTTATCTCCTAAGTGGATTGTTGAATTTATTAGGAGTCTTCCACAGATCAACCGTTTTGCTGCTGGACTTCATAACGCTCACTTTGACACCTCGTTCCCTTCACGCACATTTTGATAACTCTGGACTGTTAGATGTCTGCGATGTGTTAGCATCAGTGTCTTCTCCATTGGGTTAAAATACTAAATTACATCAAGCCTACTGAAATTGTTAAGGGGCAGTTGAAATTGGCACAGTAGTCCTAACTTTTTTGGTTCTTATCTGGCTATCTCTTTGAGAAAGCATATATAAACTGCTGGATTTAGCAAAATATTAGCAAATATGGCTAAAATCCCCCAGTAAAAAAGCCATAGCAAGGAAACTGCTCAGAGTCATTTACGAGTTGCTGTAGTCCTGCCTCATCAACTAAGATTATAGTATCATCTTTTATGGGTTTTTTGGACTTTGAGTCAGTGCAAAGGAAAATCAGGTCAGAAGCGACTCTTCCTTGAAGAGACAGGGTAGAGCTGTTGGGCACAAGCGTCCTGTCAAAAGTGAAGAATATCTCTGTACTGCAGT
Organism: Pelecanoides urinatrix; assembly: GCA_013400755.1. Lineage (NCBI taxonomy): Eukaryota > Metazoa > Chordata > Aves > Procellariiformes > Procellariidae > Pelecanoides > Pelecanoides urinatrix. Next base: position 695,153 of record VZTQ01006589.1, read on the forward strand.
CTCTAGACAAAATTATATCTGTAGAGGGTTTGTGAAGTCAGATGTGGCCTATGTAAGCCAAAGGACTTCCTTGAATTCATCCATCTATATTAGATACCAGGATTCTTGCATGTTTACATCATCTCTTGTACTGTTTGCAATACCTTGACTGAAATTTTGTTCCCTGTGTGAGAGCCCAAGTTGTGGTGTACTTTTTTTGTGCGAGCAACTTTAAAGAAACTAATTTGGTCAAGTGACTTTAAATAAGCTAATTTGGTCCCTTCGAGATTTTTAATTAAAGGTTAGACTTGGTCTCAAGGAGGGTCTCTGAGCTGTCTAATGTTTACAAGAATCCTGGAGTCTGTTCATCCAGCCTAGCACTTACTGCCTTCCTTATTCCTTGACTTAAGTGCACATATAAGAAAACTACACTGTTGTTTTTTTTTTTTTTNTCGAGTTCTTTACTCTGAAATATTTTGACCCACTGAAACTAAAAGTGTAAAATAAGATATTAAAATAATCTCATCCTCCGACTTAGACCTCCCCAAAATTAACCAGGTCCAAGAAAGTCAAACATGTTCAGAACAACCAAATACCACCACCACCCCACCCACCCCTGTGTTTCACAAGAAGAATGTCAGGAAGATGACTTTGGGAGACGGACAGAAAATTCTTACGTGACACCAGCGTATTCAATATTTTTCATTGGCAGCTAGCACAGTGATTTCAGAAAGGGTTGCTTTTTCTAACTTGCTCAGGCTCGCTGTTGGGAGAGAANTCATAGTAAACTACAAATTAATCCCTTTATTTTATGTCTAATCTTTTCTTATTAGAGTTTGATTTCCAGTTATAGAGGACAAGGCAGAAAGAGATCAATTGGAAACTTTCAGAAAACCTGTAAAACAATCTATTGGGATATTAGAGCTCTTTCACATAGTTACGTTTGTTTTTTTCAACATTGCTTATTTCTCTGCTACCAAAAGAAACTATACCTTTAAACTCCAGATAAACCTATACATGGATCAGACTTTTTCTGTCATTTTGTAAAAATAGCTGGCAATTCAGATAAACGGATGAAGGAGAATAACATTAGCACTTTCATTTAAAATAGCGATGCACTAAGTTTCTTGTGGGTTTTTTTTTATTTATTGTACTTCTAGGTCAATAATATGATTATTGATAATTATAGTCAAAATGAACATTTGACCCTGATTTTTATTGATTTGTCTTTTCTAAATATTGAAAGCTGGTATGTAAAAATAGTAGGAAGATTTTGACTCAGGCTAGAGAAGGGCATTATGAAGTTCTTGTTCGGTACTTAACTCATTCCACTGAATTACATTTTGCCCTTTTATACTCATGAGTGGCCATTTATTGACATAAATGGATGTCTGCGTGTGTATTTCTGAGAGCAGGATTTAGCTTTTTATATGTGAAGATTATATAGCATTAGGGAATAAAAGTTTTGGGATTTTTTTTTTCCTCTCTTTCATAGTGCGCAAATGTCTGCTTCCTTCCATAACGTGGCTGGGATGCAGGAGGAGAAGAGTGAGTGGAAGATTTCAGGGCAAGGTATGTTCCCTGTATGTCTATTAACTTGTCAATTTAACAGGGGGCACTGCTGTATGCATACCGTACATGGATCCTTAGGGATCTCTCTGTCTCAAGTATGAAATATTTCTGTTCCATTTCTCTTATTCTGAGGACAAAATCTGGAATTTTGCCTGGCATGTTTCTAATGGAATATTTAGAGAAGTCTAAAAAATCTTTTTTTTTTTTTTTTTTTAAATGTGCTGTAGCTGAAGATCACCTGCCCTTTACAATAGACTTGTAATTGAAATGCTAAATCATATTTAGAGTGGAATTACTGCCAATAGAATTAATACTTTTTTCCATACAACATGATTTTGAATTAATTTTGATGTAAATAGCAGGCCTAAGTCCAAGTTCCTGGCAATAAAGTGCAGTTATGTATCCCTAGAATTGTTACTGTGTCAGTCGAAATGTCTGAGATGGTGCAGTTAACATCGGAAGAAGGGCTGTGTGAAGCAACCAAAATTAGCATAAAAAAATTGAAATGTATGAGACTGCAATTACCATAACATCATAACATGGAGCCATTGCAACTGATATTGTAATGGCTTAGATGTCAATAGAATAAGTCAGTGAAACAACTTCAAATAAATGAATAAAGAATTTTAATGGCATCATATTGGCTGGCTCAAGAATTATAATATTTTCAGGGTACTGAATCTACAGTTAGCTATTGAAAATGCTATAAATTACGGCTGCTGTGCTTGGCTACTGTTTCTCAGTGTTTAGTGTTTTGGATGTCATCAGCTTTTTTGGGGGGGATTGTTAACAAAAGATAATTATTGTAAAAATAAGCACATAATAAGTTTTTTTTTTNATTCAAAGGTTGCATGCAAATGTATTCAAAAAGTAGGAGGAGTATATACTTGCATTTCATCAAGGTGCTGCTATACTTCACAATCGTAAATTAATAGAATTTATCCCAGATTTCTAAAAAGCAAGCTGACTGAAATCTCCGTCGGCTGACATTCATTTTTAATGCGATTTGTAACAAAGTAAAAGCTTAGAAACTCCACAAAGAAGAGAGTAAGTAGGATGAAAACAGCTATAGATTGGTTATGTTTCATCTGTCCTAAACAGAAGAATGGAAAAATCCTCATGAGAAATTCAATTTAAAAAGACCTAAGGATAGCAATGTAATTAATAACAGGAAATCTTTGAAATGATTCTATATTTGCTTAATAAAGTTACCTGCATGAAATAATAAAATCAGATTTCATAAAGGTATTGGCAGTATCACATGGCATTTTGCTAATAAAATTGTACAAAACAATGTAATTAAAGCTTACGTTAAATGAATTAAGAATCTTCTGTTTGATAGACTTCATAAAGTCCATGCCAATGGCAAAACACCACTGAGTTCTGAAGGGAGAGATATTATGCCTGGTGCTTCTCAACTTATCCATCATTCATCTCAAAGTACATTGTATAATTTCTGATAACTTAAAAGGGATGAAGGCTATACCTGCAGAGCAAAAGATAGTGTCTTGAAAAGCAAACTAGCTCTGGAGGAGATCTGAAACACCAACTCGGAATGAGCACCGCAAGGTCAAAACTGGGGAGTAGTTGGAGAAAGGTGATCATTTTTTTGCTGCCTCTGAGTACAGCACTGCTGATATTAATGCAGCGATGCTGTATTCCTCCCTTTCAGGAGACTTTTTAAAATGATTTCTGAAAAACTGGAGACAATGCAGAAAGACACCATAATGGTGGAAAAAGACCTCAGACTAAGCAGCTTAACTCAATCTCTTTAATTACAAAATTAGTAAATGAGACATGACTTCCTTAGAGTGTAAAAGAGAAATGATAGCAGGCAGTAAAGAGGTCTTTATTTGTTATAACCTAAGAACCAATATTTAGAAGTTAGAGTATATCTGTTTCAGCTGGAGAAACACAATTTTTTAAGACTGTTCAACTGCTAGTGGTTAACATCTGAAATCATGGGGGATGGGGAGCAAGAAAAAACTGCCTGATAAAGCAGAAGAGTTCTGCCTTTGCTGTCTAGACAAGGCTTGGATTCTTTTCTGAAGCATAAATTCTATTTAAATAGAAGTTATTGGATTTAATTAAATTTACTTATGATATTTAAGATGCTGTAATCTATAGGAGACCAGACTACAAATAATCCAAAGATGTTGTCAGCTCCGAAAGTCTCTGAAACTGTGAAAGTTCTGGTGGTTATTGCACTCTTTAAATCACCCGCTGATTAATTTCAAGTATATGTATGGACACTACTTGATCTATCTGGTGGTATCTTCAGTAGGTACAAATTCCATCTTCCCCTGTTGTGATACTTGGCTCTTTTTTCTTTTTTTTTTTTTTTCCCAAAACTGTGCTAAGGAGTTGGAGTATGCTGATTCTTTATTTTACTCAGTTCTTTTTGTCATTTGCTGCACAAGAATATATGTGTTTCATTTGAAGGGAATACTTTTCTGTCAGAAAGTTGACCACAGTATCTTCTGCTTGCTTGGATCAAGGCATGAATTTTCTCCAAAAGAAAATAATTTGTATTTATTCCTTAGTCATTATGTCCCTGATTCTTACACATTTGCAATTATGGGGAAATCAACACGAGTTGAGTGCCTAAGTGATCCTAACAAATGTGCTGGTGAGGATCTTCTCTAAGACACATTAAAAGAGAGGGGAATCTTTCTATTGATTTAGGTGGAAATTGAATTGGAGCCCAACAGTGAATGACTACCTTAAATATAAGAAGAAAAAAATGGAATTTAAACACTTTAAATTTACGTATGTATTTTTTCTGTACTTGTGATTACCTGAAGCCTCCTTTTAGCAGATATATAATTAGTAAAGCTTTTATAATATGGAGAACGTTTGATGCAAACTGATCCAAATTCTGCCTTGTTACATCCTTTCATCTCCAATAGAAGTGATGTAATGCTCCAAAGGGTGAAATTTTGCCCAGATTGTAATATATTCTTGCAGTGGCTTGTGAATTGGAAAGGGCAAATGTCCTTAGTGCCGCAACACAGAGGAGACAGTGGGCAGTTCAGTGAAAATCAGCTGAATCCTGAAGGAATTCAGGACACATTCAGCTGTGCCTCCATGAAGTTATTCGCTCTTCCTGGATTTCAGCTCAGTTCAGACATTTCTAATAGCTGTCCTTTTCCTTATCTGCCTCAGACCTTACCTAAATCAGAGCAAAACAGAGTACCCTGATGGCTGCTTAATTATGTTCCTGCTGTTCACTTTGATACAGTTCAGCACAGTGCTGGGTATTGTATAGCCAGACAACTGACCTGTCTTTCCAGAAAAGACATCAGCAGGACAGAATAAGAGGTCTTAAACTTTCTGATAACCTCAGGCTTCTGTCTAAATCTCAAGCCAAAGTATTTCTTATAATACAAATATCATACAAACTTTGAAATGTTTTGAATTTTTTTTTAAATCCTGATTTTTCAGTGTGATTAAAAGACAAATAATATATGTTGAAGGGAAACTGAATAGAATTTTCTAAGGAAAATGAACATTTATTTGAATGACACTGAATGTGAGTGGATCAACATCATTATAATTTCAACCATTCTATTTTGAAACTCCTCACTCATTTGCAATTCCGTACTTGCTTTGCAATTACAATAGTTTGCAATTCTGAGCTTTTAACGGCAAGCGTGGAACTGTGTATATAACCTAACCATAAAATTATGACCCAGTGATGATTTAATATGCTAATATCAAATGGATGGATTTTTAAAAAATTTTTCCATACTAACGGATTATTCAGAGCAGAGTGAGAAAAATCGTATGAAGATGAAATCTATTGCAATGAGAGCAGAGTGTTCATACTTTAGTAATGAACAACTACAGAAAAAGCATCAGCTTAAGATTTTAATGACATCTGCAGCCAAGGAATTGTCTGTAAATAATTAAACCACCTTAGCTACCACATGTGCAGTTTATGATCCTGCTACTACTGAGTCTGTGGCAAAACATCTTTGAGTTTAATAAGGTGGGAATGAGCTGGGAGTATCCAACACCTTATCTAGTAATGTGCAACTCCTTTTTGACTTTTATGATACTGTATAGGGATCAAAGTCAGGTAGTTAATGTTGAATTAAGCCTGTCCATCTTCTATTTTTCTCAATGCTATTAAACTAGTTTTCATATGGAGCCACTTGAATTGCATTTCTCTTATGTATGAAACAAGTATTGAGACAGCGTGTAGGGAGTCACCTCTGCCTCTCCTGGTCCTGTTTTTCTTTAGGAGGCAAGGAACAAAAAGCAAACAGAGGGAAGGAGGAGGAAAGTGCTAAATGGGTGTTAGTTCAACCAATACATTGATTATGAAGCTATGACTTCACATACTAACCATAAACCATGAGCATTGCAGAAGCTCTGAAATCCTTGCTCCATTTCCTGTGTCTGCTGTAGCTCATTGATTGGCAAATGGGGCAGGAGAGGCTTTTAATTAAAATCATATGGGATGCCTTTGCTTTAAATTAGTGCCAAATGGCTGGGCTCAAGGTGGTGTGTAAATCTCTTAAGCACATCTAACTCTCTTCCTCAAGCTAAACCAAGGGCAGAGAAACATTAATCTCAATAAATATCGTATGCACCTTTTTACAAATGACAGCTGATAATAAAGTCAGAAATTCTTGACAAAGGCTTTTCTTCATTGTCTGACAAAGTGAGAATTTCTAATATGCAGGACATGAGTGTGTGCTAGTGATATTTCTGTTTAAAAAATTACTAAATGTATGAATGTATTTTGATCTTTCCTTCCCCTCTTATGACAATGATGAAACAGCAATTTCAGCTCTACAAATTTGTATTAAATTGGATGTGAATCTAAGCTCAAATTTTAAATCCACTGCTACAAATTTATCTTCCAACCTTTCAAAGTAAATTCAGCTTTATTTGACCTTTTTTCCCTTCTAATTTTTTTCACGCTGAACAAAAGAATACAGTTTTCATTTTCTGCAAATTGCAAGCAGCGTCAAGTTCAAGAGCAGAAACAATCTGGCCCATATAGAATGTATAGCTCAAATGGGAATAAACTATTCTAGTTATTAGACCGTATTACTATCTTAACAGTGCCTCTAGTTCTGTATAGTCCTTAAAAAAACCAAACCAAAACAAACAACAAAACAAACAAACAAACAAACCCCCCCCAAAACCTGAAACAACCACCAACAAATCACCCACATTATGGAGCTTTGACTAGAGAAGTTTTCCAAGGCTAGGAAAAAAAAAAACAACAACAAACCCCTAACAGTTGAGCACCATGTATATATGAGCGTTTAATATTTTTAAAACATGCAAAATTTGAAGTTGGAAAGTAGGAATTTTACAGTTTAAAAAAGCCTCTGCCATTATAATTTGAAAATACCAATTTAAATTGCATTCTGAAATAACTAGCAGAAAGTAACCATCCATTTTAATCTCCCTGCTAACACTTGTGCTGTTGGTTGTAATAAGTCATGTAATGTTGAATGTTTTCTTTATGTAGTATATCATATAACTGACGATCTGAAATTGAAATTGCTATTTCAATGAAGAATTTGTATTTTGAAAGTCTTTAAAGATTATTTTCATAAAAATTGTGAGTATTTACATAAGTCTTTTTCAGTATCTAGTTAATCTGGAAACAAGCTTTTTTCCTCCTTTTTGTAAATAAGTTCTTCCCACTGTGTTAAGGAATCTTTCTATGTCATCTCCTTTTCTTCAAATCCAGCATCCCTGAGGCTTTGATTCTTCCCCTACAGCTTCATCCTGAAAGAAAAATGAGAACTAGGATGGTTTTAAGCACTAACTGATATTCTTCATTTTTGCACTCAGGTTCAGAGATCTTTTCCTATAGCTTCTAGACTCTTAGTATTGGTTGTGCTACTGCAGAATGACAGCAGCATAGGTAAAGGGGCAGTTGAACGTCCTACCCAGGAGAGTGGATCAAGGGTTCAGGTTATTCTATGATTACCTGAGAAAAGAAGGGAGTTGAGATTGTCAAGGAACAGTCAAAATGTAAGGAAATAGATGAAATGTAGGAATCATTCAGTGGACGTGTTTCATATTTTTTTCATATGGCACGGTATTTACATAAGGGGGGAGGGAATCCAAGTCAACATGCTTTAAGTATTACCTGTGTTATGAGTTCTTTGGTATCATTGATAGGGGAAATTTGAAAATGAGAATAAAAACATGTTTTAAGTATTTTTATAGTAAATAAACTCGTCTGTCACTTCCCCCCCCCCTCTGAAATTTGAGCATAAAATTATTTTTTCATATGTTTCATAGAACAAAATTATAGTTTTAAACTACAGAGTTCATGGTGTTTGGAATCTTAAGGCAAACACATCTGTGCTCTTGGTAGATATGGCTGGGCAATAAGCTTGTCTCAGATTTCCAAAGACTAACATGAGGGAGCCTGAGCCCATAAGCCCCTGCTTGTGTGGCAAGTATCCAAAGTCTAGAGCTAAAGAAACCACTGCTTTAATGTGTACAGAAACAAGGATCTTTGTTTTGGTGGGGTTTTGTGGGATTTTTTTTTTTTTTTTTTTTTAACTGGATCTTCGGCAAATATTTTTCAAAGAAGCTCCTATGTAAACAAATCAGCATGTTACATGAGAACAGCACTGAACAATAACACACTTGCTGGTTAAGCCAAAGGAATAAGACTGGGTTGAGGAAAAGTCTAACTGTTAATGCCTTTATGCAAAAGGAATAGAACAAAACAAAAAAATCCATGAATGTTACTTAGGGTCAAAATGCTTCATAGTGTTCAAAAATGGTCTTTTAATTTTTTGCCTACTTTTAAATAATTTTCTTTTTTAAAAGTTAGGACTGTATTCAATGACAAAATGTTGGTTTGAAACAAAAATCGAGGTTTTAATAATAAACGTCTTAAATGCAGCATTTTGTCACTTCCAGGTGAAGCATCTCCCTTAGAAAAATATCTAAATAAATTGCTTTTGACATTTCTAAAATGTTCTCCTCTCTACCATTTTCTCTAACAGCATTAACAAAGCATATACCTAAAAAAAACCTGTGCCCTTTTCCTCTGAAGGCCTGTGACAACAGCTTCAGAAGTCAAAATAGCATTATAGACAAGGAAAAAGAACATTTGGGAAATCAATCACAACACCGGAGAGTTTTATGCTCTTATTTCCTCTTTTAGGCTTATCCGTTGCTCAGTATGGTCCATCATGGGGGTTCATTTCTGGTTGAGGAGAGCCAGCAAGTTACAGTTGTCCCAGGGTCTCTCTGGCTCTAGGCTTCAATGGTTACAGGGACTAATTTCACTTTTCACTCGCAGTTTTACAAAGGCAGTGTTTTAAAGGTGTAGTAGAGGATCCTTTTTCAACCCAAATTTTCTTCTGCGTGAATGTGTCATACCAGAATAGCTGAGGTGGGGGAAAGAAGGAAATTCTCCGCATCAGAAACATGTCTCCAAGAAGCCTTATTACTATCAGCATTTTCTCTTCATTGTTCGCTCCTTTGTGTATTGCTTTAAGTTCAGACATTCATGCAGATCAGCATCAAAAAGTATCCTTTTGTATATTAAAAATAGGTACTGAAGTTTTACAGATTATCCTCATTCTTTATGTAGTAGACTTGTATCTTTTCTGTTATAGGTATCTCGTTACAGAATACATGCTACAGAGAATCCAGTTGACAGTATAGATTAGGTTGGTTTTCAGCTGATTGCATTATACTAATTTCTAACAATGTTGTTGTATTTTGATTCTGCCTATCTAATCAGGGAAGAAGGTTTTTGGTAAAAATAACTGCTAAGAAGACTTAGATCCATATGTAGAATTTACCAAAATCTATGAAGTAGAGGTGATTGGAAAATTTTGACAGACATTTTCTTTTGGGGAATGCAAATGTTGTCAAAACTAGAACATTTCATGAAAATGTTTTCTCTTGGAAATATCCACTTCAAAATGAAAAAATATTTAAAAAGACATATTAATCATATTCAGCTGTTTTATTTCAGCAGTTCAGAGAACTGATGGGTTCTTTTGGCTCAGAAATAGCTTCTGAGTTAACTTTTTTCAACGTCTCTTGAAATGAGGCTACAATTCAGTAGGGTTCAAACGAGCTATTTCTACCAGTGCATACCATTTACTAGAGTGTTGGTTCACAGTAAATTTTGAATTTATTCTAGAATGAAAGACAGTTGACATACGATACAATTGTCCCAGTTGATTGAAGTGTTAATATCTTGAAAGGGACTGACCTATTTATGAGCTCCACTGTTAGAACCAAGGATGTAGACTAATTTAAAGAGGCTAATCTTGCACATGTCCTAGGTCAAAAAAATACACGATTTAGGTTTTAGTCATTGGATGTAGTTCACCATCTTTCCCACTATGCAGCTCCCTGATATTGCCCCCCAGGGAAAAAGTTCTTTTGCTAAAACTGCGGATATGTACTTTCACATCCAGAAAAATAGTTTTGGCCACAACACCATCATTAACTCCTAACTTACAGTACTGCTGAAGTTGACAAAATCTTGGCAGCTGTATTTCACTAATGCAGTCACCAAACTTCACTGAAAGAGTAGTGCTTTAGCTGCAATTAAAAGCTTGAGTGTTCTTACTTATTATTTCCAGACTGTTTGTAAGACATTTCTTCTCAAATACACTAGTGTTTTTTCACTGCAGCAGCCATATTTTATGTTAACCCCCGGTGATGTAGGGATTTATTTTGTGCTAAGCACTGTTTCAATACAGTATGAAAAATCTGACTCTGCTGAAGTCCATGTAAGATATTTTCCATGTGATTCAATGGAGTTAAGACTCTATCAATACTGAGAGACAGTGATCCAAAGCACTTTCAATCTAAATAGACAGGGGTTGGAGAAGAAAAGGATTAAGCGACTTGCACGGAATTGCATAGCATGCTAGTGACAGAGCTAGGTTCTGTGACCTAGTTCTTTCAGTTTGCAAGCCATAGCCCCTCAGGACTAGACCATAATGCCTTCCACGATTAGTAAAATGGTCGGCGGAAGTGAAGAAACAGTGAATTGTTAGGACAACTGCATTTTGACTGATGTCACAGTTCTTCTCTATTATGGTTCACAATCATCTATTGCAACAAGTAACCAGATCTGTAATTCTGCAGAACTCATAACTCCATCAGAAAGGAAGCAGAAAATGCTGTCACTGAAATGGACAATAGATTGTAGTGGCATAAGAGAGACGTTTTTCTGATGAGAACATACAAGGGCCACCTTTTTGTTGTCAGCTGAAGTACAGAGAGAAAACAGAAAAAAAAAAAGTATGTTAATGCACAATGAGTCCACTTATTTTGTACAAGGGTGTAGTGCATAATATTTCAACCTGAATAAACCTTTGGGAATAATTTTTATGCAACTTTTCAGTTCCATTTTGTGCCTTGTTAATTGCAGTAAGTCAAAATAGACAAATGCAAACCCTTTCACAATTCATAATTTTATCGTCATACATATTATACCAGTGTGATAAAATTTGTTATTATATTCTGAATATAGTTCTACTGCAGCTGCTGGAGTTTTTGGGTGTGTGTGGAGGTGAAGCTAGAGACTGCTGTTGCTACATCCCTAAGTTGAACAGCTCCAACTTTCAACAGCCATTCATTTAAGCATGGTTCATGTCCAAATTTCAGTTATGGCCTCTTTGTAGTTACTAGTATGTCATTAGAATACAACCTTTATAAGTGACTGAAAGACTGAAAGTCTGTTTTCACTTGTGACCTCTCTCCAATTTTATATAAAATTTCACATCATATTATAGAGAATCTTATCACTAGGATATCTAAATACCTATGTGAATGTAGTTTTTGTTATTTATTCCTCAGCATGACAGTTATTTATATTACAGTGATAGAAAAGAAAACTTGATTCCTTGACAGGAGAGGGCATTTTCACTGATGGATTTTGCGGCACAAGTCAATCAGTCAGGGTTTTTTTTTTTTTCTTGCAAAAGAGAAACAAATTTCTTACAAAGAACTGCACTGTATGAAAAGGTGATATGGAATACCAATTTAAAATTGAATTAATTTATAATTGAACCAAAATATGTGAATTATAGCAAAGCAGAAATTTTTTTTCAGACTTTTTTTTTTTTTTTTGCTCTGAAAGCTTTTGAGCTAGAAGAAATTAAAAGTGGCAGTTATAATTATCTGGAAAACCAGAAGCACCTTTGAATTAAGATTTGCATTTTCTTCCTGGGTTTTGATACATTTTTAATGGTTTTCTGAACTAGCTTTTGATGGCAGTATCCTTTTTTCTACTATTGTAACTCAAATGTCATATACTAAAATTTTTGAATGACTACAAAAACCATTCTTTTTAATAATAGAAAGGAAGAAAAATAATCCATAAATATTATTTGTCTTTTTCATGACAGTTGTGGACAGTTAGCATAAAAGTTTGGTATAGTTGATGGCTGGAAACAGAATTATCACCCAGATGGACAAATGCCAAATTTTCTAAGTCTGGTATTAAGAAACACTAAAAGCAACAAACTCCATTTAGTTAACACTTATTACAGCACATACAGAAATAAATTTGAGGGATGTTCCAAGTGAAATTGGTTAAAAAAAAAAAGTAGATAACAAAAATACTGGTGAAGTTGAAGTTTAGACTTTGGTTAAGAGGAATGTGTTACATGAACAGGAAGCCTAATAGCTGTGAAAAGTAGAAAAAGTTGAAAGGAAAATATAGTGTAATGTTTGAGAAAAACTATAAAAATTGGGAAAATCAATACCAATTGGTACACTGGTAAGGTGTTGTGGTTTAACCCCAGCCGGCAACTAAGCACCACAAAGCTGCTTGCTCACTCCCCCACAGTGGGATGGGGGAGAGAATCAGAAGAGTAAAAGTGAGAAAACTCATGCGCAGAAATAAAGACAGTTTAATAATAAAGCAAAAGCCACGTGTACAAGCAAAGCAAAACAAGGGATTCATTCACTGCTTCCCATCGGCAGGCAGGTTTTCAGCCATCTCCAGGAAAGCAGGGCTCCATCATGCATAACGGTTACTTGGGAAGACAAACGCCATCACTCCGAACGTCATCCCCCCCCCCTTCCTTCTTCTTTCCCCAGCTTTATATGCTGAGCATGACGTCATATGGTAGGGAATATCTCTTTGGTCAGTTGGGGTCAGCTGTCCCGGCTGTGTCCCCTCCCAACTTCTTGTGCACCCCCAGCCTCCTCACTGGTAGGGTGGGGTGGGGTGAGAAGCAGAAAAGGCCTTGACTGTGTGTAAGCACTGCTCAGCAGGGACGAAAACATCCCTGTGTTCTCAAACACTGTTTCCAGCACAAATCCAAAACACAGCCCCATACTAGCTACTATGAAGAAAATTAAGTCCCAGCCAAAACCAGTACATAAGGTTAAAAAACCAAGGGAAAACCTCAGCTGAGTGTGTCATCTTTGGTAACATTCCTATAGCTGATTATAACTAATAGCAGCATATTTATGTATTACTTATGTAATTGTTGTAGTATATATTGTAGGAATTCTCTGTTGCTGCTTGAAATGGAATTAGTTGTTCTACAATACCAAAGAATGTAATCTCCTTTTCTGTAATTCTCTGATAACTATTTTTTCATAAAATTTTATTAATTGGATTAATTTCTTAATTAAGAAATATGAGAACCTTTAATAAAGGTCTCATATTTTAGGTTTGTACTCTAAGTAATAAGGTTCAGTGGTTGTCTAAGTAGTAATATTATTTTAAAAATAACGTGGTCTAGTCAGACCTCATTTTTACCAGGTTTTGGGGGGAAAAAAAATGGAGATGTCTTCCTATTTGCTGCCTTCTATCTGCTCATGTTCAGCTGGCTGTCAACCAGCACCCCCAGGTCCTTTTCCTCTGGGCACTTTCCAGCCGCTCTTCCCCAAGCCTGTAGCGTTGCCTGGGGTTTTTGTGGCCAAAGTGTTATGGGGTTCTTATGGCCGAAATTTACCATATAAAACACTTCCAAGAGTCTTCTATATTCTGGTTGAGCAAAAGTTCCTGATTTCCAGTCATCTAAATTAATTATATTTTTTTCCTTAAATGCTGTAGTTTTCATCTACCTTCTTAGACTTACTTGAACCATTATTCCTGAGACAGCTTTAGGATAACCATAAATATCATTTTAGAAGACCAGATTTTGGGTGGTGTGTTCATATAGAGAGCTTTTCATAGTCAGATCCACACAACCTTTTAGGTACTATCTCAGTTTCAGATACCTGCTTTTCATAACAGAAGTCACTGGATAGTGTTGGTGTCCTGGGCTCCTTTCCAGCAGGTGAAAAGACTGGATGCTTCGAAGTAGAATGCGCAAAAAAAAAAAAAAAGTAAAAAAGGGCTATGAAATTAGGAAAAAAAAATACTGATGATAGTTTTGCACGTCTCAAATGACACGCTTTCTTGAGTTAAAGTACTTTAAGTGGCACTGCTGTCTCATTTCTTTGTTCAAGTTTCTCTGTTCTGAATCATCCCCTGGTAAATCTCCAAGTCTTTTGCTTTAATAAAAAGAGAAGAGATCACACTTTTTTTTTTTATTTACTAAAAGGTAAGGGAAAAATGAAAAATGGTCATTGCCTTAGGTTGCCTAGTAGGTTATTGGTTGGAATACCTTCTCGGGGTACATGCACAGAATCTTGTTAGAAGAAGAAATTAAATCCAGGTCATTGCACTCTGGTAGAACAAATAATAGCAGAGCCTGTGTATAGAAGACTGGGTTCTCTCTCTGCCTTCCCAGGTTTTTCTTGGAACAGTTGCATTGAAGTAGTTGTCAAGACGCTTGAACTTCAATGTTAAAAACAGTTACCAAAATACTTTTAGAACCCTAATCATCAGATGAATTTTACTAGGATGTTTTTGAAGATAGGACTTCTAGATATCTTTGCATTAAAAATACATACTTTATTATTTTATCATTATGTGAACAATTAGCATTCCCACAAGGATTTCTCCAGCAGAGCAGGTCAGGATTTGTAATGTTAGCTGGTTTTAGCTGTATGATCTCTGTTGACATACGTTTTGCAGGTGTACTTCCATGCAAGATAATGATCCTCACTTCTTGTTGAGTGCTAAAAGATTGATCAAGACGCTAATCTCAAGCATCAAAACGTGGATTTGAAGTTGAGTCTCTTGCTGCCACCTGCTGGTATAAATTCTTTTATAGGTACAGGCTGTGGTAAAGGTTTCTATTAATAAGATGAGTTTAGATGGCTGTGTCTTCAAGATCTCATGTTTTCAGCAGTGACATACTTCACAGTTGAAGGGGGGGGATAAGGTCGTGAATCATAGTAAATGATTACCAAAATTATACTTACGTTAAACCAACAATCTTTCTTACCTCATAGAGAGGAAAGGGTTATTTTTGAGCTGCAGCCAAAACCAGACACGTAATAAAATTATGCTAGATATTACTATTGACTGGGGTTTTCTAGTGCCTTTATATATCTCTTACGTATCTTGCACGTAAGCATAGAATGTAAAAGAAACTTTATTTCAACAGTTTGTTGTGTTTAATTCATAAGCATCACTACAACAATCCTGCCCTGTGCTTCAACCCATTCAAATAGCCAGTTCGTTCTTCAGTGGGTTTTGGGGGTATTTTTTGTTCTGTTTTTTTTTATCTTTCCGGATACAAATAAAACGTTATGGATGAAACCTGGATCCCACTGAAGTTATTGGCAAATTGCCATTGACTTGAGTGGGGTGGTGGTTGTTGCTTTGCCTGCAATTTTTGCATAGGCAGAAATTATCTTCTAATTGATACTCGCTTTTCACTGAGGCAATTAAGTACCACTTGTTTTAATTCTTGCTTTTTGATGAAACAAGAAACTGGAAAGTTCATGGGCATCAGATATCCTATGAGATAATCTATGCCCTTGATATGAAGTGGCAAATGAATGAATTGGCTTGCCCAGGTTAGGCTGCGGGCACTCCAAGCTCTCTGCTGGGAAAAAGCAGATGCGGCGGTGAGCATCATATCCAGTTCCTTCCTAGAGAACAGATGGTGTATCACCTTGCCTTGTTTACCCTCTCCATCACTTTCTGAATCACCATGTCACAGTTTCTGGATCTGGTTTAGTTGTACAGAGAATCTTGTAACCCCTTCCAAAAGGTACAACGCACATTTTTAAAATAAGGAAGATGGCAGGATGGATCAGTGGTTGATGTAACTGTCACTGAAACCTGTGTTAATTTACACCTGCAGAAAATACTGCCTAGCATTAAGACAGACTTTAAAGCAGGCTTTGATTTCCTGCTAGTATTAGGGCTAATTTTTTCAGAGGCAAGCAATGGGATGAAAGTTTTCATTATTCTTGCTAGTGTAAGGCTAGAGGATCAGGGTGGAGGGATCTCTGAAGGCATCAGTTCTTACAGTAGGGCTTTAAATATGAACTTAAACCAACATTTATGCAGCAAACTTTTTGGGGAAAAAAGAAATTTAGTATAAATTTGAGATGTAAATCTGTCATCCTACCTTACTGTTTTATAGCCTACTAATTGCTAATTTGTCAGTGGTTGGCTTCAAGCTTAGAAACGTAAATGTATGTTTTGATGGTCAGGCGGTTTAGTAACAGATTCTGAATTTTTCATTACAAAGTGAAAATGAAATGTAACAATATTATCATGAAGGATAAATCCAATGCTAAGTCAGAGATTGGTCTTTTGGTGTTGGTTTTTTTTTTTTTTTTTAAATACTGAAAATACAGTAAGTGTGCATTACTGCTTTCTAGTGGAAGCTGACATTGGCTAGGAGGAAGGGTTATCATTTGGGGCCTGGCAGGGCACAGGATGCCGGGCTGTGGTTTCTGATCAATGTTGAGTATGAGGTCAGCAATCAGCACCTGTGCAGAGCACAGAACAAGCTTGTGTCTGCTTGCAGAAGGCAGTGTAGGTAGTTTTACAGGGTATATAAAATGAGTAAGTTAGCATCTTTTCCTTATATCTTAATCTCTTAGATGGGGAAAGGGAGGAGGATTGTGAAGAGATGAAGACTCTGTGCTTTGGTTTTAGCATGCTCTGTGAGAAGGACAAGGTGGATTAATGTATTGTCCTAGTATTATATAAATTTCACTATTTCAGAGCAGAAAAGGAAATAATCTGTCTGTACGCTACCTTACACATGCAGCTTTCTCCAGGAGTTGGAGTATTCATGATTTTTTCTGATCTGAAAAAAAACAGCCATCTGTTTAAAAGAGACATTGTCACACACAACTGCCCAATACAATCAAGCAGCATCTGTGCATTGTTCTGTAAAAAAATCATAATCATTAAAGAAATTTCTTAATTCTTTGAAGTAAAGGCCATACTGAAATACTTATAATTAAGTTTCTGTAATTTTAAGTTTGAATACACTAAGGAAAAGCTTTGTATTTCAGGCCAGCATCTGGTTTAATTCAGGGCTAACACCTGCTGGTCTACTACTGATGTGATTAAACTAAGTAGCTTATAAAATATCTTAAGGCTGTCTAATTAAGCCACTTCTATGTTTAGAGAAAAGCGTCTTTTTTTTTTTTTCCAACAACTGTACCTTCTTTTTAAACTTTTGGGTTGTCCCAGCAATGAGAGTGAGCTGCAGAATCTTGCTGAGTGTACAGAAAAAGTTGTTGTCATGGCATGTAAATGTTAACCTTCCCCAGCCTCTGCATGGGGCTGCACGGTTGAATATTGTCATTTCTGACAAGGGAGGCATGCCAAAGACATGCTTTGCTTGGCGTTCCCGAGACGTTCAACAATGAAACATCAAATTTCATAAAGGACGTTTCTGGCATGGAGGCAAATGGTTCCTGTGCTTTTCCTCAGTATTTTGCAACAACAAGAAGGACACTGGGAGATAATCTCAAATTTCTTTGGATCCTGCTTCCCAAAATTAAGCTTCTAGTGTTTTGCAGAGGAATGCGTGTTCCTCAGAGGTAGTCAGAAGGTCTCTATATACGCTTTTAAACTGTAGAGCACTTTCTGTTTCATAGCAGCATGATGTGAATTTCTTTGGAATGACCGCATCTGTCTGAAGAACTAAATGTTCTGATGTCATGTCTCGTTTTTTCTTTGCCATTGCTGTTGCATGACAAATATGGAAAATAAGATTTATTTTGTTTCTGCATCATGATTCCGGAATTAATCTTTAGATTTCAACTGTTTATATGACTGTAATGAAATAGGATCTTTTCTTGCATTATCGTGATGATTAATGTTTATTGTTGAAAAAACATGTAACTTAATGTTAAAAGTGCAAATAGTTTCCAGGATGCAATTTTAATGAATAGTTTAACCATTAATATCTTCCAAATTGAATTATGCTGTATATGATGTCACTGGTAGTTGCTGCAACTAATATCTGCCCATATGTGTCTGTGTGTTATTTTAACCTGCATGTTGTGTCTAAAGACATAATTGATGTCACAAAACAAGGTTTATTATGCTTTAGTAACTATTATTAATTATTGGGTTATTATTTGCTTTATAATAACATCCAGCTGTCTGTACTGAAAACTGGAACCAGTTATAAAAGGCATTATATGCATAGGGAGAAAGTAGTACTACTCCTTGTTCTTCTTTAGTGGTGCAATTATTAAAACTGTCCCTTATAACTATTTTAGAAAGTACGGTATAGATGTTGGAGAGAAGCTTTGTCAGCTCTGTGGCTTTTAAACCACACTTGACCAGACACTCCTGTTAATGATCTGCCCAGGTATCTTGCCAATGGACTTTAACTGAGAGCAGTAAATGTTCCTGGCTGGATGTATGATTAACAGCGCGGAAACGAATTGCAATGGTTTCCTTCTATCCAGCCTTGTGGTCACTTGACTACTCCATCACTGTGTTTGCAGCTGTTCAGGAAATAACCTCTAAGTCTGGGAGGAACCAAGCAGTTCAGACTTCAGGTTTTGCAGTTCCCTTCATGGTAATCAATACTGTAGCTTCTTTCCTAAAATAATTTTGGTCAGTCTTTTGAATATACCTTAAAAGCTTATTATGCGATGCAAGCAAACACAAACAAAAACACAGCAGATAAGTAAATTCCCTTGATTCACTTTATTTTTATTATCACTGCTAATTATGGAGCACTTCAGGCAGGAAATGTCATGTATTTTAACTTAATGACATATTTCAACCAGGTAGGCATATTCTCTTGAAAATATTCTGCTCACTGAATGAAATTTGTTCGGTAAAAGAAATATGCAGTTTGTTACAATTGGTAGCATTTCATGCCTAGAAATTTAAGCAATTTTGGAATGATGACAATAATGGTATTAGCTTATAAAATGTCTGGTTTGTAGAAGAGTTTTAGAAAGAGTTTTTAGAAAGTAAAGACTCCAACTTAAATCTCACATTGAAAAATACACTAAGAACAAATTAAAATTTTGTGGATTAATTTTTTAAATTTATTTTATGAATATATTCTTGCAAACAGAGCTATGTCATACAACTGTGCATCCCACAGGAAAAATTCATGTCTCTAGGCCCATTTTTTCTGTTCTCCTTTAAGATGAGAAGCAATGAATGGCCTTACCCCCCCATATAATTAATTTTGTATTTTTAAACAGAAACAGTTATGCTATGTTTCATTAACATTACTGTTAATGAAAACAGTTGGGAAAATAAACATCTGCTTTACCTAGTACAGCTCAAAGTTCTGGAAAGGGGTTGTGAGTGAATACATACGAATAAAGGCCTTGTCATGGTGATGCATTAATGTGTTTGGAAGAAAAAAAAAAAAGCTAGAAATTTGCTTAAATACTTCAATGAGCATATTCAGAAAGGTGGTATTTATACAAGGAATTCTATTTTCCAAAACGAGCCCCACTGATTTCATGAATCTATTTTGGGTGAATAAGGTTTGTCTGATCAACTCTTAAGGGAAACTTTCACCAAAGGATAGTAGGAAGAGGAAAAAAAAAAAAAAGAAATATAGTCCAATTTAAAGAAGAACTGAATATTTTAGAGACATTCTCTTTCTAAGTGTGTGCCTTTCCTTTTGTAGTCTATTGCTTTGAAAGATAAGGGCTCATGACTTTTACCCTTCCTAAAATATCTCAGGGCAGCAAACCATCATAAAATATATCTTCCTGTATATGTGTACACTCAGTCTCTAAAGCCATTTTAATACAGTTGCTAAAGGAGTAATAAATTATTTAGTTATCTGACGCTAATTAGTGCTGCTTACAGAACCCTGTGAATTAGCAGTCTGTTGACTGGAATGGTTTATTTACAGATAGCATGATGTATTTTTCTTATAATGTTTCCAAATTTTGTTTGCCTGTCACAGTATAACTGAAATATCAATGAAACAAAGTGAAAGATTGCGTTGTCTGGAAGGCAATTGTCTAAGATCTGTGTTTTTTTCAGAACTAGACATAACTTAGCTTTGAACTACAGGTTACTAAACTGCAAATTTAATGAATAATCAAGAGCAATTATTATTTCATGCTTAATTTCCCTGCTAGGAATGCATTTACAGTTCAATATTTTGTTTGAATGGCAATGCATGTCAGGAGAAAACAATTACTTAATTGCTATATTGAGGCATTGCTCACTCATGTTTTAAAAGGCGGGGGGCAATCACCCAGAAGGTAGGTATAAGTAGAAACTTGCATCTGGTTCTCTCGTTTTTAATCTGGGGTTCCTAAAGTGTAATTTCTGGCCTCCAAAGTGTTTGTGTACAGACTTCAAAGGGGTTTTTTTAACAGCCGGCATCCTCATGGAAGATAAAGGTATTGCAGATGAATTTGTTAGGCAGCCCACAGGCTGACATCCCACCCAGCAGTTGGTCCTCTATGAGCAAAAGTTATAGAAGCCTCCTTTCCTACCTGAACTGCAAATGATAAAAAGAAAGATAGTAGGGTAAAAATATCCCTGTTGTAGGCCTTTGCTGAAATGTGTGAGGACAAATTTGTAAATAACATAATTCATCAATTTTGCTGTAGTTCTAGGAAGAAAACCTGACCTATGGCAGCCCTATCAGAAGAAGTCCTTGCCTTCTGTTTGCAGAAACTCAAGAAGCTGTATTTAGAGTCATATTAGTTTTTATAAGGTCTGAATGGTAAGGAAGGGATTAATGTGAAGGGTTAATCCAGTCAATAACTAAGGAACAACTGGAAAGGAACGTGCCTAGCTTAAAGCATGAAAGTGCTAGTAGACTTGAGGGAATAAAGGACTGCCCAGCAGATGATGATAAAGAGTATCCAAGGCCTGGTTGAAATGAGGGAATCAATGACTTGGCAGGACCTATGAATTTCAGCAGTCCATGACTTTGATCTGTGGGTGTACTCTTAAGAAGTGATGAGAGCCTGAGTATGTGGGTTATTCTTCAAATAAATGACCTATTCATGGTTAGGAAAATAGCGCTGAGGTGGCTGAGAAGGCAAAATATGATTCTAATAGATGCTCACACTGCAATGGGAGCCAGGGGATCAATTTCTGCCTCAGTTGTATGTCTCTCATAACCCTGGGTAAATCACTTAATGGAATTTATGATGTACTGTTCCAGCCGTGAAACAGATGTTTTACTTCCCCACTTCACAGAACGTTATAGAGATGGAAATATCTGATCGGTTAAGGATGGGTATGGTGATAAGGGCTACATAAATTCTGGAGATAAAGATGTGTAGGGCGGGACTCCAGCTTTGCTGAATCCAAGATAGTAGAACCTGAGAAGCTACCACGGTGATTTCATTTGATGGTCATGAACTGCATACATCTGCAGACTATTTGAAGAGGAAATATTGAATGAATGGAAATTAGGAAATAAGCTATTTTGTGTTCTAAAATACCATTAATCTTCACGAAGATCTTCATTAAAAGTACTGATTTCTCAAAACGAGGGCATGTGGTGTTTGAATGCACTGCACAGTCAATGCCTAAGGGATGAAGCTGTTCTAGGTTTTCTAAACCACCATTCACAAAATAAGAACCAGATCTGATAATGAAATGAAAAAAAATCAATAATCTCACAGTCCTGAAAGACAGATTCTTGGAGTATGTGATATATTTGCTGTTGCAACACAACATATGGCTATACCTGGCACCATTTTCTCAAAGACATCCCATATGCTTGCAGTCTGTAAGTTGTTTGCAAAAAGCTTTACTGATTCATCCCAAATATAAAATCAGATGGGAAAAATAATAAAGAAGTGATCTAAGTTTATTACAGGTTAGTTTTTTATTTTTGGTGTACTGTATTTCATAAAATCAAAGTAACGTTTTTCTAACAATAGAGAAAGCAATCATGCTAAGTACCTGGGTGTCAGAGCGAGGCAAATCACAAAATTATTTATCTGTCAAATTGTTGGAAAAAGCATTAAGCGGATACAGATATTTTTCACATGTTGAAAGGTATTTCTCAGACATTATTCACAGGTTTTTTTAATCTCCCCAACGGATGTTCCTTGATGTTTTCCCTTCCTTAGGAAGAGGGGTATAGGAGGGATGGGTTCCTATTTTAACAGTCACGGCTAGAATCTGATGATAGTAACCTAGACTTTCTCCCATAATATGGGAGAAGATGTATCTGTGACAAGTTGAAAGGAGGGAAACAGTTCTGCCTACGCTCTGGAAAATAATAAAAAAAAGGTTAGAAATCTACTGGGCTTTTAGAACCAGCACAAGTCCAGAGGTAAGACCCTGACACAAATGCTCTTGTCTTTTCACAGGCGCACCAAATTATTTTAGTTTCTTGAGATTCCAGTGGAACTGAAGTCAGGATCCATGGTGGAACTTAGCGAGAGAGTGCTCTCAGAAACTCTGTCTTGGGGGACAGCAGTGAATAGATCTAATAGATCAGCTGCAGACAATCTGTAGGTTTTTATTGTATCATCATGAACATACCATGCACTAAGGAGATACACGATGGGGATAATTCTGAAAAAGAGGATTTGGAAATCCTGGCTCAATCTTGAGTATTTTCTTGGGGCGGGGGGGGGAAGGGTGGGATTATTTTGAAAAAAACCCCATAATATTATTACATGGAAAATGACATGTTAACTCTTTAGTTAGCTTACTCATTACCAGCAAGATAGGTCCTCTTCCTGTTGATGACATCCATGACTTGAAAAAAAAATCATTTATAAAGCAAACTCTCTTCTAAATCTTTCCTTCCTTACTAATAGTTTGTGATCTGGGGATCAGAAAGCCTTTTCCAGTACAAGATCAGACTCTGATAAGATTTGAAATGTTGCTAAAGCAGTGCTTCCTGCAAGCAGGGAACCTTTGGCCACTGTGAGTGAGTTTTTGTGTTGCCGCAAGGTCCTCTGGAAGGGTCTGGCACTCAGTCCGGTTTCAATACCACCACAGAGTTTGACTCCCACTTACCATAGCTCTCATATGTTGTTGTAGCTTAGATATAGATATTAATTCAATTGCATGAGCACCTTGGGGGAGCCCATTAGAGGTTTTTTCTCCTCTGCCGTCAGAATGAGAAAGCTGTTTTGCTGGGAACATGGCATTTTTCAGGTTGCATATATGTGGGCAGTTAAATGATAGCAAAGACACTAGAGTAAATGTGCATTCATGTAATACTGAAGATCGCAAGGGTAAGCAGAAAAGGTTTTAATGGTGTTGCAAACCAAACAAACCGAAGGAGTCAAGGTTTTTCTTTCGCTTACATTAGCGAAGTGATGCACAGACTGAATCCATGCTAACATGGGGTATTTAAAATGTTCCTTCAAAGGTGAACATATTGAATGCCTAACAATGTAAAGATTGTAACAAAACCTTAAAGGTAGCAAAATCATGAGCACACAGGAAAGAAATATTTGAACTCCTTAACGCGGGGACAGGAACGTGCATTGCTGGTCTGGCATTAACTCCTCTCTGAAGCTTAGGAAACCTGGGCTTTGATAGAGTTCGCAACAACTTAAAGCATAGTCTGAAATGTCTTTGACTCCAGCCAGGAGATAATAGTGTTTCTGCTGTCCTTTCTATTCAGAAGATTTCTGTTTAGAGATTGCATGTTCTTTTGACTAGGGAACCACTTTACTGGGCAGCAGGGAAAGATGTTTTGGGATTCATACGTAACCCGGGTGTGACTGGGTCAAAACCGAAAGGAATTGAACCAATGCATTAGAAAATTAAATATGTATTTTGATATAAGGATGAAAGAAGTGAGACTTGACCAGAAAAGGTTATAAAGCTATTCATTGTCATCCCCAACATCAGCTGAAATGGGAAGATAAAGATGGATGGTATTTCCTTTAACCCAAATTTTGTTGAATCATAAGCAGGTTTTGGTTAAATTGTAAGCAAGGGAGCACAAGCAAGTAAGTTGAGTTTTTCTGCATGCTTGAAATGTCATGGGAAAACCTAATTACCAAAAGAATTAGACATGTGAGCCTCAGCTGATGGTATCAGTGGAGGATGCGTATTCACAGCAGTTTTAGTCTTGAAGTTTGTAAAGTTGAGCTCTGAACACCCAGAGATAGAGCAAAACGTGAAGATGATCTGCTCAGAACCACTCGGAATATGTTCTGCTTCAGCCTGTGAATGCACAGCAGCTGCAACACTTGCACAGCGCTTTGGCATATTTTTAATTTAACTGAGCTAGCATGCATATTAATGTTCATTCTTGCCTTACAAATCCAATGGCTCCCTCTGTTTTAGAAGTACTTTGGGCCCAGTGGAGTGATTATTTTCTTACCAGACCTTAGAAAAAGAGAAGTGAAATCCTTTTCTCGTCTTTTCTATCCATTCTGTCACCTCTGGACATTTGGACGCTTACGTACTCAATTTTCTGTTTGATCAGCCAGTCTCGCTTTCTCTAATCTTGATTGTTCTTTATCTAAATGGATGATTTCTCTCTGTCTGCTGCATCATGAGCAGACTTTGCTGAAGCGCCCATACTGTTTCAGTTACAAGTTTCTCTAATAGTTGTGACAATTCAATTATGCTCCTATCCCAACACGTGTGCTTTTACATATGGAAGAACACATGTTCTTTACCATAGTCTCATTATTTTTAGGGGCTTCGAGCTGTATTTTTTGTAGTGGAGTCTGACCATCTGTCTTGTGGTATTGTGTGTAAGAAGCACAGTAACTTAGTGGTGGATTCTGGCCCTAAAGTGTATAGAAAGGAATAAAGTCCTGGTTAAGGATGTGTGAAGTGGTTGTAAAAGCACTTTCAGTTGAAAAAGCAAATTATGTGCTTCAGAACACATGCAAGAGTTACTAGAAATACGTTGCAAATACGTTGGACATGTGACTATGGATAACATGGATATGTTTGAATAAAAATCTTCTCTTTTGAAAAACTTCCTTTATGGAAGAGAGTACGTAGGCGCAGCTGTCCTGATGGTGTTCTTGCACTGAAGTTTTTTTGGAGACAAGAAAATTATGTATCTGCTTGACATGATTAGAATTGTGTTCACAAAACATGACATCCGACCTTACAAAAAAGAAAATCAATGCAGAACAAGTCCTGATTAGATTTTTTTGCTAGCATTGCACTTTTTAAACTAAAATGGATGTGCAAGGTGAAGCACAGCGTGTAAGCTACAGGCTTATAGTTTTACTCTGAGAGGATGAACAAACAAAGAATTTGCAATTCATTTTATCTTTCAAAGTCACATTTTTACCACATCTCATGTAAATAGATTGTATTTATTTTGTTATTGCTTGGAAGAGAGTTTTGGCAAGTTAAATTTCTAGAAGAAGGGTTTAGATCCACATTTTTAAAAGTTCATGGTCTAGGCAGTAAATTTTCATTCTGTTCCAAGGAAGAGCACAGTTCACCCTTTCCTATTTACATATATAGGTGCTCTGCCTTTTGGAAGCAGAACGTGAATGACTTGTTACTGAATGACATTTAGTTTGCTTGTTTTCCTGTCCACAACAAAAAATAAATTATTTATTTGCAAATGTTCTTTCAGTTTGTTTTAAAGAACATGGCTTGTTCCAGAAAGTATATAAGTGATGCGCATATTAAAAATTCAGAACTTCTCAGAAAATTTTTCTCTGGTATCTCAGACCTGCTTAATGCTACTAAACGCATAATTTTTTTATTAATTAAGTCCTTGGATGACTCAGTATTTGCCTCTGGGGGATGCTCAGGACCACTTTAATTTTAAGTAGCTCCTTCAGGTAATTTCTGCTGAGATCCAAAACTAGATCATGCATGTTTTAGCAGATCCATGAGCTGTTCTTGGGGCGCATCCCTACCGTACAGCTATCACACAGAGCGTATAAGTTGTGCTCTGTGAACCAGAAGAGAGACTGTGAAGAAATGACATTATAATTGTAATGGCATTAATTGAAGAGTAAGGAAATATTGGAGCTGATCAGTTTAGCTAGCTACTGTGTACAATTGGTATAATTTCCCAAATGATGATGTGTAATTTCATGTTTGATAAATGTGCAGCCTTTCTAAATTCAGAAAATAGTTAAAATTAGTATAGTAATTATAGCCTGCACATTTAACTCTTGTAAACAGCTTTACAAGCCTATGCAGATGCATAAGAGTGAATAAATAGGAAAGTAAAATACAGGTATTTTGTGGAAGCAATGGAGTTTCACAAAATGTTCCTTTCAGCTTTTCTGGAAGTTAGTAGTGAATGATGTAGTTTTATATTTTCCTCTAGAAATGAGCAAGAAAATGTGTAAAACCACCCATTCCCTGACTGTAATTGATATTTTGTAACCATGTACTGTAGAATAAGACTTATCGTTACAGGAGTACTAATCGTTGTCAATCAGCAATACTAATCAGTAATGACTTTCCATAAATCTCACCAAGAGTAATCGTACTGCTCTAGCTTGGGACCTGTTATAAAAAATTGCCTGGGCTATCTAATCTCTGTGCTAGACAGAGCTGAAAATGCTGGCTCAAATTAGTTTGTGATAGAAGCAGATATCTCCATTTTGACATGTCTGAGCTTGAAAAGATCTCCTTTAGCAGAAAATTGGGTAAAAGCTTAGTATGTCTTAATCCCAAATTTGAGATTTCATTTTAAAGTTTATAAGGACAATTTCTATATTTATATTTAATTTTATCTAAAGCAGCAGGAACTCTATCACAAGGAGCTGAGCTTTACCCTTCTCCCTCTCTATTCTTCTGCTAAGGAGCATCTCAAACTTGACCAAAAAAAAAAAAAAAATCCCAGGCTGGGCACTTCCCATTTGTCTACTGTGTTGTTTTTTGTGTCGGCTGAAGACCCTGAATGGAAAGGAGTCCATCAAGTCATCCGCTGTGTATCAGTCAGTGCCACTCTGATTCTTCCAGCAGTATATGTTCATATGCTTTCTCCACATAATTTTTAAGTGATTGAAGTGACAAAGTTTTTACATTTTCCTTTAGGAAACACTTTTATGCAGTTTTTGCTGATACCATGTTTGAATTTTTCTTTTACCTGTCTGCATGCCATTGCTGTAGTGTACAACCCTTGTTTCCCTTGGCACTTTCTGTCTTGTTTTTCTCTTTATGTGCTTCAAATCCTTCTGAACAGCATTATTATTCTCACTCTTTATTGTCTTTCTTAATCCTGTGTGTATTTAATTAGCTCCAACATGGTATTTGTTTTTTCTTGTTTGAATCCTTCCAAGCCAGCTGATATCTTTCTAGAAGTAGAGTGTTGAGAACAGTATGTGGAGAGCAAATGTACCTATTGGAGTCTCTGACACGAAACAATGACCCTGTGTATACCCCTCAAAATTGAAAACTTAAGACATTGTGACTATTATTCTTCTAAGTGCTTTTAAAGCATCTCCCTTTAAACATAGACATGTTTGGGTTCCCATATGATGTCCAGCTACATGGCTTCTTGAGGATGCTCCTGAAATTAAATTATCCCCAGCTAGTATAGGAGGACTATAGCTATGCCTGTAACATCCGTTTTATAGTTCCTGTATAAAATCTCTTACTGCTCCTTGTCTTCTGTCTGTAGGGATCAAACTCTCAGAGGCTGCCTAATGCTGCATTGATACCCGATGTATCGTTTGTAGAACTAGGGCTTTTCTTTTCCCTGAGCTGTTTCAAGGAGGCATTTGTTCCCTATAAACACGTCTTTTAGACTTTGATTTTATGGGGACATTTTGTTTGTTACACATTTATGTTGATTTCTGGTTTGTAACTACTTCTGTAACACCCTCGTAGTTACATCGAGGCCATCTCTGAATATCCATTTATATTTTTAGCCTAGGATTTTTAAAAGGGTGAGTGCTGAAGATCTGATTAACAGATTTCTCTTTCCAGTTGGGTCTTCCAGTAACTTCAAAACAACTATATATCTTTTGGGGAGGGTGGGATAGGGGAAGAAAATAGGCTAGCGGGTATATTTTCTCAGTAGGCTGTATTTTTGTAACATTAATTTTAAAACTTATACTTTCTAAAACTTCTAGGGACTGATAATGTGAAAGAATATTAATATTCATCTAACAGGAAGTGGCTTTCACCTGCCTGTTAGTTTAAAATCTGTCTCAACTGGCTTTTTTTTGGTGTACAGAGTGCTTTGGCAACACCAGCACTCTCCCGGTCTCTCAAGCAGCATCACAGAGTTCAGTAATTCCAAACTGGAATTTGATGCAAAAATCAAACTTAAAAGTTCAAATGCACTTACCAAAGCTACATCCTAGAGAAAGAGTACACCATTGTACACTACCCTCATTTAAATGTCTTATAGTAGTTAGCTTTTCCAACTTTAGAGTTATTGAAGCATCTCCTGACTCTCAAGTAAATGGAAATACTTTAATTTTACCTCTTTTTTTTATTCTTTCTAAGTAACATGTTGCAATTTGACTTCAGATTCAATTGTAAAAACCAACTTTAATCTAGTTTTGAGCACCTCTTTTTCCCAAGTTTGAGCTATCTGTTTAATTTATTTTTTTCCCAGACAAAGGCATTATTAAATTATTTATTTTTCTTTTCTTCTCAAGACCTCATACTGATTTTTACTGAGCCTTGGGGAAAAAATAATACAGTATGTTAGAATCTTAACAATGAAAATTTATGACTGTTTACATTTATTTCCTTTTCTGTATTCAGTAAGTATACTTTTCATTGCTCTGGCTTCCTAACCTTTTTTCTATTAGTGTTCTAAGAAAATTTTGAAGCCTCTTCAGCGTTAACATGCAAAGACCTACCTACCTTTATAAAGTGCCTTCAAGCATTTGCCTTCCGTTTTCTGTAATTCTAATTTATAATGAAATATTTAATAACACTCCATTATAACTAGAGCTGTTTGAGAACTTTGTAACTGAGTTGATATAAGGGGGTTTTGATGTGTTTGTTCCTGTTGAAACTATTAATTGAAACCTGTTGATATAAATACTTTTCATGAAAGCTGGAAAAGCAGAGGAGCTACTTTCCCTGTACATGCGTACACACAGCTCGATTACCTGTAATTCACATCTGTATTAGTCTTGCACTTCAGGTGACTACTTAACACTAGATTATTTTAAAAGAGCATATTTACTATACAAGTGTAAGTCCATTTCTGCCTGATTATTTTCAAAATACCAATGAAACTTCAGGAGTATTTAAAATATAAAGTATATTGCCATCAAATATTTGAGCTTCCAAAATTAATATTTTTAACATTATAAGATATGAAATTCAGTTTGGGGAGAGAAATTATGTAGAAATTAATCTATATAGTATCTCAAAGCCTGCTACAGACAAATTGTAACTTTCAAAAAATCCTATTTACTGAAAGAGCACTGTTATGGATGTTTCTTTGTCAGCCATGAGTACATGGAGATTATTGAGACATGCACTAGAAAATAGATTATTTCTATATTCTGGAATAGAATGGACGTTAAAAAATTAAATTGTTAGAAATTATATTTACATGTTAAGAATTGCATTATTGCAATTTTTTATTTTGTCTTGGGATCATAAGGACATGGGTAGTACAAAGATACTCCCAGTAACAGGATACTACCTATTTTTATTTCAAATGGCACCAAAACAAAATTGTATTGAAATTCTTAAAATTAGTAAGTGTCATTTTTAAATAATAGGTTGGAGTTTCATAGCTGAATTACCTTATTTACAGAAAATAAGCAAACTCACTTTAATGGAAGAAAACGTATGATTTGTTAGAAGAAACGTATTCTTCTCTAAAGATTGCTCTTCGTGCATCTGTCACATTTCAGTCCAAGCAAAGTGATCCCCTTATTTTCACCAGGCTCTCCCATGACACTGTTGAGTGCCCATAATTCCAGCCTGCTCTGCAGGGATGGAACTTTCCTCATCTCCTCCTCACAGGAGGTTCCCTCTGAACAGCAGGAACCACTTTTTTACTGTGAGGGTGACCGAGCACCGGCACGGGTTGCCCAGGGAGGTGGTGGAGTCTCCCTCCTTGGAGATGTTAAAAAATTGCCTGGACACGGTCCTGGGCAATCGGCTTTAAGTGGGCCTGCTTGAACAGGGGCCTTGGACAAGATGACCTCCCTTCCACCCTCAACCATTCTGTGATCTCTCTTGAGAACGCTTTTACTTTATATTGTTTTAACTGGACCAGTAAGGAAAAGTTAGAAGTCACTTTGTTGTCCTGTGATTTAGGTTTCCAATAGGACATTTCTGGAGGTCTGTCTTTTAGGCATCATCACTTATGTGCCTGATCACTTATTCTCTTGTTGGCCTGTGATTCCAACACTGCTGCTTTGCCTTGAGGTCCACACTTAAGAAGTCAGGTAATTTGTATCATCACAGACCTCTGGTAAGATCAATATGTTATCTGTGTAATAGCTAACTGTACTTTGGAGATTTAGTTAAAATAAACGGGTTTATACCAGCTAGATACGCTAGTTGTTCCACCCCGTTAATTAAAACAGTTAATATAGGAAAGAGGAAATAAGACATTATTCCTTGCCTGCTCCTCCTTGAATTTTCTACCAAAATAAGCTTCAGCTAATGTCATCTGTATAATACAGCACATCTATTACTATTTCTCTTTTCTAAATCAAGGCTATGTACTAGGCTTAAATGTCAGTGGTTTCTAGTCTCAGAAAAATAAAGTTTCCCTGTAAACTAATGTAATAGACATTTTCTCTTTGCTGACATTATGATAGCAAGATTGATTCATGTCACACCGAGAAAGAAACCCTAAATGTAAGCAATTAAAAATGGATTTCAGGGCTCTGCTCTGTGAGCAGTGTTAAAAGTATAAATGAAGAATTGCAAAAGGGAAACCTAATCTAATATACCTAGTGGATTAGTGCCTCAGGCCTACGGTGAATTTTCAGAGCAATACAATCATGGGTTTTATGACCCTACACTTCATAACAAGATTAGAAATAGACTATTTGTTACTGTCCAGAAATTGAGAAAGGTTGGCAAGATCAGTGTGTAGTTAACCTCCTATATTGAAGAGCCCACCCTATGGAAAACACTGCATTTTTGACAGAAGAATACTGAAGATCTAAATTTTATTTATACGTAGTTTGTTTATGGAGAAGTTACTGAGAAAGTATTATTGTTAACACATGTAGTGATACAATAGTAATGTTGCTGTGGGCTTTGTTTTCTGAACTTAAAATAGGGGAAATTTGTGGATAGATACATAATCTTTTATTAGGTAAGCTGACAAGACTGGAGACAAGCTTTGGGTTTGGGGCCTTCCATCTGGTTTAACAACAAGCAACTAAACAATACAAACTAAAAGTAGATCGTGCATTTAAAATTAATTATGCTAAACAGACCACCTGAAAGAAAAGAGTTTCTGGACTCTACGGATCTAAGTTATCAGCAAAAGGGAGATTTGAATAAATATGCAAGCATGTGGTTATCAAGGGCTAGCAACTGTGAAAAAAGATTGCGTGTTTTGTTGAGGATAAGATGTGGAAATGGCCGATGGTTAACCATTATATAACCTAACAATACCTTTTAAAGCTATACAATGTTTTCTGTTTATAGGTTTCTCCCTCCTGGCAGGTGAAAGGGAATTATCTATATTTATTTCATTTATGTCTCCTAGCAGCTTCCTTATCTGTCCTACGGACTTGCTTTTGAATTCTGCTAAAGCTCTTAAGCTCTGAAATCTTTTACCGCTGATGAAATCCGTTTTGCTGGCTGTTTAGGGAAACGGTTTTAGCTACCAGCCTCTCATAACTCCGGACTTCAAATACCGTCTGCTCTTCTGCTTCCTGAGAGCAATGGCTGTCCTATAGCTAACATCAAAGAGCTAATACCGAGAGAATGAGAACCAATACTAAAGACTCCACAACACTGAGAAGCACAAAATGCCTTCCTCATACCAGGAGGAGATGACCCCCCCAAAAAAAGAGGAGGAGGGAAGGGGGGGAGTGTCTGTTGCACAGGAGTTGAAGGCATCTCACCGTCCCGCGTCAGGTGGCACGTGCTGTCCTGCCAGACCTGATGCCAGCAGTCCTCACCAGCTTACTTTACCCAGCCGTTGCACAGGCTGGCTACTCAACAGTTTATTGTCAAGAAACATGCTGCTCACGTTAGGCAGAGCTGTAGGGAAGAGGGATCTGAATTGCAAACAGAACAGTTGTAAAGTTTGCTTCCCTCTCATAGCTTTTTTTTTTGTTTTCCCCTTCTCCTGCTATGATGTGGTTTAAAAGTGGCAAATGCTGTTAGGCAGGAAAGAACTATACTCTTCTGTCTCCTCAAAGAGCTGAAAGTATTGCTAACTATGCACAAGCACGCTTAATTATCCCAAATAAAGATGGAGGTTTCCTATTGCACGTTTGCAATTCATGTAGAAAGAAACAGGGAGTTCATAGATGTTGAGGAACAATGAAGGAAAAATTAGACATAGGCCGTTAGCTTTATTGTAGAAGAAAAAAATAACATTTGGGGACTAAATACCATCTATGCAGGATTTGTAGTTATAATTCAGTTAGCATTTCTTGTTGGGTGTTTCTCTGCTCAGCGTAACAGGACTTTACTTTAGTGCATGCGTGTGTCATATGTGTGTGTGGTTAAGTGGGGTGGCCTCTTCAGATGCTCTAAAACTGTACCTGAGAATTGGTTAAGCTTAGTCCTTCCGCGCTAGCTGGTTGTTCAAGTCGAAATGCTTTGGATCTCCTGAGTCGGTGTATGTTTGAAGCTTCAGCTGGGATGTCTAAGGCTGCTTACACCCGCAGGCTTTTCAAGCACTCTAAGGGAGAGCTTAAGATATGGAGAGGAGAGAGGATAATTGCATGCACGCATATAAAAGGTGCAAATATTGAATTGTCCTCTGTTTGTAAACTGCTTTGCAAACTCATAATGATTTCTTGAGTACAATGAGTAAACAGAGCTTGGCAAAAACAATAGGCATAGGTTTTCCTACAAAACATTTTCATACAAATACCTAAGAAACTGGTGAGTAGTTTGCACAATGCTCTGATGTACACAGATGCTTTTACTTCTTAAAAGCTTGAACTTGATAATTAAACATGGGGCAAATATGCTCTAGTATTTCAGGATAGTTACTGGATTATCCTTTTATCCTCATGTGCCATGTGCTTGCTGCAGCTCAATCAGAAGGTATTCATGCTGTTTGCAAGAAATACACTCCTCTCCCTCTTTCTGAGAAAGCATGAGGGAGCAATCGTATCTGGGAAAAGTAAGGAGCTGGGGATATGGGGAAATTGGTGTGTGCTATGAAGTGGAGCATCCTCAAATCTGCAAATAATATTATGACTAAGTAGTACAGGAGAAGGCTTAGGTTTGAACATGAAAATAACCATATATATTATGACAGTTCATACACCATAGTGCTCATAACAAACATTTTTCTTGATAGCTGTGAAGCATTATCCCCATGGAAAAAGAGAATATTCAGCTCAGTGGGAAATATACCGTAATAAAACTAAAACATAAATGTGTCTTATAACACACTTTACCAGGTATATAATTTTCACTCTAATTCTGAAGCCATGAGATTACTAGATAAAACAGTTTGTTAAAGCATCTTGACTACTGTGCAAATACACTGATATAAAATGGCAGAAATACTGTCTGTTCTTAATAGCTAATATGAATATTGAAGTGTTCAAACTGCATGCACTGGGGTTAAGCTAATGTGAATTGATTTAGTGGTGCACTTTTAAGGGTTCATACACAAATAATTGCTTTTTACTTAAGAATAAACATCCTTTAAAATAAAAAATAAAAAAAAGGAGTTCCAGTTGTGAAGGAGTTTACTAGCTAAGACAACCCGAAATCATCTGTCTGTGCATTTATTCTCACTTCTCTTAAGAGCTGTGGACTGTAACAGGGAGAGGAATATTACCAAATACATTAAAAAATAAATTAACAAGGTTTATAAATACGAATCTCCACAGAAAGATATTGCAGGCAGAAGTTGTTGAAGTTAAACCATGATTTTTTAAGCTTCTTTCAACGCTCTTTATAAAATAAGTGAAAGAGAGAGAGAGAAGGGTAGCTGGCGGTTAAGGCTCTTGCCAGGATGCCCTGTTTTGATTCAGGAGGAACAAGAAGCTGAAATACCTCTCCTGCATCTCAAATGGTTACTTAAATTATCAGACTGTCTGCTTTTTGATGCCATCTCTTGCTTTCACTGTGTCCTTTCCACAGAAATGGCTCCCTGGACATATGAAGAAAGGGTTTTCTATTTTTTTGAGATTTCATCAAGACTGGCGTATTCTTGTAGAGATGCTCTATTTTCAGTGGAGCAGGACTTTGTTCATCAGTTGTTAGTCCAGACAAATTGTGCATATATTGTCAGATAACACAGTATTGTCCATATCTGAAGCCGTGCATTTTATGATTTCCCTTTTATTTTGAATGTCCAGAGAGACTCGGAGAAGTTCAACAGGGGAGGGAATTCAATTGTTGGCTTCGAGCACTGCTGAACTTTTCAGCATTTGTACATCAGTCAGTAGGGATTGTTCCCTTCGAGTCTCTCTGTGTACATCAAGTTTATAAGCTTAAGATGCTCGGGCAGTTCTTTCTCCCAGGAATTAATGAAGGATGTGAGTGGTAGAAGAATTTTTTTGTTGTTGTTGCATTTACTTAGATCTTGATTTCACTTCTGGAAGCATCCTCAACAATGTCAAGTAAACAGAAGTAAGCCACTGCTGATTGCCCATCGTGTTTTAACCAGAAATCTGTTCCCTTTTCAAATTATTCATTTTTAATGCATTATGTTTACTACATTTTGATACACTAAAAAAAAAAATGTTAGTCCACCTAAGGGGATGGGTTTTCTGGGAATAGAGATGAATAACATAGCGGCTATCACATAGGGGAGTGGCACTAATTGTGCAAAATACCCAACATAAGTTTTGTTTCAATAACGCCAGTCCAAACCATCACTCCTGACATTATTATGAGGTAAAGCAGAGTTGGTTCAAGAAAACAGGTGAAGAAGGCTACGTCTTAACTTAAATTATGTGCTTCCAAATGGTATAACCAATTTCCTTCTATGCCTCACCTTCTGCTGCTGCCCCCATGGATGCCCCTCCAGCAGTGAAGGCTGCTGTTGGGCTTGAGACCAGCCTCCACTGTGGGGGAAGCTGGCTCCATCTCCTGCTCTTCCTTTAAGCTTATGAGAGGAGGAGAAGGGAAGGGAAATGGCTTCTTCCTTGGGAGTTAAGAAAAATGGTATTTCCAGACTGAGAAATGGAGTGTGAGTTGGGACGAGGGTGCCCTGTGCATGACATGTATGGAGGAGCAGGAGGACACTAAAATGGAGGAGAGAACAGAGAAAATATAAATGTTGAGTGAAATGGATGATTAAGATGTTTGAATAAAACTTAGTAGGTGTCTTTGGAGTAGTCTGAAATGTTGCTGTGGCCTTGGTACATTCATATAAAAAATTGTTTATTCTTGGTGTCAGGTGTGATATATGCTTATCTGTTCATAGGCAGAGCTGGATTATGACCCTGATCCAATGCAAATAATCGTGTGAACATCAATGGAAATACTAAAACGCCTGCAAAATACCATGTATTGCAATACTGTACTGGATCAGAGCCTGGCACATTTCTATTTCTAGTGTTATATAAGGTCCATGTTCAAGGTTTGTTAATGAGAATTTAGCTCTCGTATTCCCGGTCTTCTCCTCTCACTGAGGGACAATGTGTCCCCCAGGCACGTTTCCCTTGGAGCTCTCAGTACAGTCTGGGACTGTCTGAAGCCTCTTTCTGAACTCACTTGAATAAAAATTGTATACAAAAATTGTTGGAGTAAGAAAACAGTTGTATGATCAACAAAATAGCAAATAGCACTCAGGTTGGAATATGAAAATATTTATTGGTTCTCTTGGTGTACTCTATGGAAAGGACAAAACCGTTTTTTTAATATATTTTTAACAAGTTTGTTCTAAGGCCTTTTTTTTTTTTTCCCATAGAAAATATCCAGTGGTTTTATTCAGTTGTTTCTGCTGTTGGTTGAAGAAATAAATAATTGATTCTATAGAAGAAATGTTTTGGGTTTTTTTTTCCTGTTTTTAAAAGGCATTGACATTGTAGTCAAAATGGCTTAGGTTATAAATACCTTTAAATATTTAGGTACAAAAGTTGATAATTATAAAATCTTTCAATACAAATAACAATTTCTGGAAATGTATCAAATAGAGCTTCACTCTCCTTTGTGACTTCTTTTTAGTGGCTCCTAGAGGTCACTTAACTGTTAATAAAACAAATTATTTCAACTTGAATCCACTGACTTGTATTAGGTGGCTTACCAAACCCTTGCAATTCCCAGAATACTGATAATTTCTTTCCCCCTTTACTCAATATAAGTTGCATCAAGTCCCACAGGGCATATTTGAGTGACAGAATGTCTCTTGGCTGAAGGAAAATTGCTTGGGAGACATAGAAAGTAAAATGATACAAAGACTGAAAGGAAAATCTGTCAGAAGAGTTGTTCCTCCTCCTTGCACATGAGGCATTTCAGTCACGTTAGCGTGATCCGTGAAGTTCTGAGGCTTCATGTTTCAGAGGCAAATTAGTGAATTTCAGACCTGCATTCAAGCATGGTACGATGTCTTGATTCCAAATAAGATGTTCCTGATAGCTGGGAGGATGCAATTATTGGTATTTGGACTGCTTCATTTCATACTACAGGGTTGGTTTTTTTAAGATGTACAGACAACTAGTTACTGATAATTTTAAATTGCCAGCTGTAGTCTTTGGTTGGATGAAAGTGGGAAGCAGCTACCTGCAGGTGAGGACTACAGCTGATGTTTCTCAAGGCAGCCTAGAGGACAGGGATAGAGATCTGTTACGTAAATCCTAGCCTTAAATTTTGGCAGATTTCTGAAGTATGTTCATCAGACAGATGAAAGTAACTGAGATACCTTATGCGTTTGTTTTGTGATTGCCCAGGCATTTCTGTATGTGGTAGGTGAACGCGTTTGAAGAACACAGTCCAGCTTTTACTTCCATTTTACCTAAAATCTAAATGCTGTTGGTATAGTATATCTTCAGGGCAAGGATATTTAAATTATAATGCTTATAATAGGTATTTTGTGGTGTGTTTTTTGGGTTTTTTTTTGTTGGTGGTGTTTTGGTTTTTTTGATTTTTTTTTTTTTTTT